>CM059190.1:11175716-11388353 GCA_030323885.1 Branchipolynoe longqiensis
CGCCAACATGCGTCATGTGATCCATTACGCCTCACCTTGTGCGTATCCACCTCCCCCCAATCTCAACCACAGGCTTCCTTCACCTCATACCTCTCCTCCTCACCCTGTGCTTCCCTCACCTCATACCTCCCTTCCTCACCCTGTGCTTCCCTCACCTCATACCACCCCTCCTCACCCTGTGCTTCCCTCACCTCATACCTCCCCTCCTCACCATGTGCTTCCCTCACCTCATACCGCCCCTCCTCACCCTGTGCTTCCCTCACCTCACACCTCTCCTCCTCACCCTGTGCTTCCCTCACCTCATACATCCCCTCCTCACCATGTGCTTCCCTCACCTCATACATCCCCTCCTCACCCTGTGCTTCCCTCACCTCATACCTCCCCTCCTCACCCTGTGCTTCCCTCACCTCATACATCCCCTCCTCACCCTGTGCTTCCCTCACCTCATACCTCCCCTCCTCACCCTGTGCTTCCCTCACCTCACACCTCCCCTCCTCACCCTGTGGTTCCCTCACCTCATACATCCCCTCCTCACCCTGTGCTTCCCTCTCCTCATACCTCCCCTCCTCACCCTGTGCTTCCCTCACCTCATACCTCCCCTCCTCACCCTGTGCTTCCCTCACCTCATACATCCCCTCCTCACCCTGTGCTTCCCTCACCTCATACCTCCCCTCCTCACCCTTGCTTCCTCACCTCAACATCCCCTCCTCACCCTGGCCTCATTCACCTCACACCTCCCCTCCTCACCCTGTGCTCCCTCACCTCATACCTCCCCTCCTCACCCTGTGCTTCCCTCTCCTCATACATCCCCTCCTCACCCTGTGCTTCCTCACCTCATACATCCACCCTCCTCACCCTGTGCTTCCCCTCTCCTCATACCTCCCCTCCTCACCCTGTGCCTCCCTCACCTCATACATCCCCTCCTCACCCTGTACTTCCCTCACCTCATACCATACCTCCCCTCCTCACCCTGTGCTTCCCTACCTCATACCTCCCCCTCCTCACCCTGTGCCTCCCTCACCTCACACCTCCCCTCCTCACCCTGTGCTTCCCTATCCTCATACATCCCCTCCTCACCCTGTGCTTCCCTCACCTCATACATCCCCTCCTCACCCTATGCTTCCCTCACCTCATACCTCCCCTCCTCACCCTGTGCTTCCCTCACCTCATACATCCCCTCCTCACCCTGTGCTTCCCTCACCTCATACATCTCCTCCTCACCCTGTGCTTCCCTCTCCTCATACATCCCCTCCTCACCCTGTACTTCCCTCACCTCATACATCCCCTCCTCACCCTGTGCTTCCCTCACCTCACACCTCCCCTCCTCACCCTGTGGTTCCCTCACCTCATATATCCCCTCCTCACCCCGTGCTTCCCTCAACTTATACCTTCCCTCCTCACCCCGTGCTTCCCCCACCTACTCACCCCCCCTTCTCCCCCACTCCCCTCCATACCCGCCCTCTTCACGTTCTACCCCCGTCTCTCCTCACGCATACCAGTTGGACCTTCAGGCCCCTCCTCACGCTAACCCTGTAACCTCGGAACCCTTGCTCCTGTTTGCGAGCCTGCGTCCTTCCTCAGTGCCCTCCCGGCCCGAGTGGCGACGCCTGGCGTCATTCACAGTTCACCACCCTCTAGGACCCGCTTCACGTCCACTGGACACACGCCTGGTGACCTGCCCGCACCAGGGCATCGCTTCACGTCCACTGGACACACGCCTGGTGACCTGCCCGCACTAGGGCAGCGCTTCACGTCCACTGGACACACAACTGGTGACCTGCCAGCACTAGGGCATCGCTTCACGTCCACAGCCTTGCGACCTGCCCGCACCAGGGCATCGCTTCCATGCCCAGTTTGAAGTCACAGTTCACACCTGTGAAGATCTCTAACATACATCTTGTTGGTATTAAATGGTTGAAAAGCCAGCCATTTCTCAAACTAAAAGTTGTCTAAACAATTCTTTTATTTCACTGGTTCATATAGCGAAGTGATATATCATTGAAACTGTTGTAATTTTGGCCAAAGTTGGGGACGATTACTTCATTTTTATGTTAGTTTTTTTCTTTTTAAATCGCCAAGAAGGCGTTCATTTCAAACCTTGGCCGCCGTCCCATAAAACAAACCAGGCGGATGACGGCTATGATTAAATGACGGGGCGCCGGCCCTCAGGGCTAGGCGCCCGGGAACCGCACCGACACCGGGGCATGGGGCGCCAGCACCGCCACCCCACACTGCACCCGGGCGTCTCAGCGCCCCAGGCCGGACTCACGTGACAGGATGAGATCCACAACTGGGCGGGTAGCGGTTGGGCTGGGGGTTGGGGTGGAGGTTGGGGTGGGGCTGTTGGATGGGGTGGTGGTGGGGGTTGGGGTGGTGGTGGGGATTGGGGTGGGGGTGGGGGTTGGTGTGGGGTTGGGGGTTGGGGTGGGGGTGTGGGTAGCTCAAGGCGCCTTTGCGTTACTTCGTTGACAATTGACAATTACAAATATTTGAAAAATGATCCGCTGAATGGCGGATAGCGCGTGTTCGTGGTTGTCTGTATGCGTGTAAAGGGCGGGCATATACTGGGGTAAGTCATGCTTAGCAAGAAAGAGACGGGTAAAGGGAATGCTGTGAAAGGATTAAGGCTGTGGCAGCTGTGCAGGCGCACAGAGGCGCAGGTAGGGCCAGAAGTGTCGTCGTGCACAGCTGTCAGTGTTATGGCATTTACTGTATTACTCTGTCTAGAGTGGGATTTGAACCCGCAACTCTGCCATTCCCAGCTGGGTGTTCTAACAATTAGACTCTCCGATACAGTCAATCTATGCACGCCTACCTCTCTGTGGCTTTATATTTTATATTTTTTAATAAATGTAGTTTATTCATTGAATAATGTCTTTTGTCAGCGCCAGAGCACTGATCCCCCAGCCGTACAGTAGAATTTCTTGATGCATCGCTGAAGGTAACAATTGTAATAGGAAACCCCATGCAATTCCAGTTCGATAATGGAAGTATTATACATACATGTGAATTTCTATGAGTATTACATGGCATTGCATGGTTCCAGAATGTTCTGCGTTCTTTCCTTTTCTTTTCTTTGTCCACCTTTTACCCTCATTTAAAATCCCAAAGAGATTTTTGTTTGTACATATATTTAAAAATAGATATACATAAGGTAAATGCAAATCAGCGGATATAATCACAAAAGATACGCTGGTAAATATGTAGGTATGATTACAACCGGACAGGTGAGTGACTGCACCTCTATTCTAATAACACGGGGCTGATGCAAACAAAGGCACAATTGCAAGATTCGAACTGACACCATATAATTCCGTGGCTAGCGTCCTAGCCATTAGACTATCACGGCTCCCTGATTCAATCAGCCTATCCCCGCCTACCCGTGTATGTGGCTTATTTTATGAAAGCTAAGCGCAGACTAATACCCTAAATATAATAAGACCGCGTGACACGTTTGGGCTGTGTGGTCTCTCAATAGTGTGCCGCCTGTGACAGGCTCTCAGCCGGGTGGCACTTCAGTGGCCATCGTAAGCCACTCAGTCACTGAGAACCGACAAGCACATAGTCTTGAGGTGCACTCAGATCCCACGGCCACACGGAAGGTAAGCGCAGAAACACAGTCAACTGGTGCGCAAACGGGCTCAGATGAGGGGTGGGAAGAGCATGAAGTTGTGGCAGGCTTCTCTGGTGTGACATCAGCTTGTGACAACAGCTTGTGACAGCAGCTTATATGACAGCGGCTTGTGACAGCTTTGTTCTGATGTGCCAACAGGACGAGGCAGAGTCTTCCCGGGTGTCAGGCAGGTGTGATGTACAGATAATTCACGCCGGGCTGTTGCTGCTGTGCATGCAGGTTGCAGGTTCTACCCCTGTACAGGTTGCAGGGTTCTGCCCTTGTACAGGTTGCAGGGCTCTGCCCCTGTGCAGGTTGCAGGTTCTGCCCCTGTGCAGGTAGGTCATACCTGTTCTTACATGAGCGGCCGACCAGGAACCAATACCTGATAACAAAGCAGGGTCAGGGCGGCGCCTGAAGACTGGAGTGTGTGTGTGTGGGGGGGGGGGGGAGATCAAACACAGGGAAGGCACCTTGAACACGTGTGAGGCAGGTTAAACAGGCGCGGGCACCTGAGTAGGAAATATAAACCTAAGAGCAAAAAACGGACCCAGTGGGATGAGAAAGTGCTGCAAGATTGATTGCGAAAGGAGAGCTGCAGTCTCCTCTCGTGCGTGTTGGGAGGGGGATCTACCACACGGAAGTGTTGCTGAAAGGGCATTAATTTTCTCCAACACCAGTCGCATGCTGTGCTGAGAAATTGCGAAGCAAACTGTTTTAAAAAACGTTACAGAAAAAAGAAATGGCAAAATAATTGGCAAAAAGCCAACCTGCCAAGGGCTGGTTTCTAAGAAATCAAGCTGCAATTTGCACCCCATGCAATAGTGAAAGTCACGTGAAGCTATGGAGTGTCACTCAAAAATAATGTCCCTTGATTTGGGCGGAAATGGTGAGCATGATGCCAGTGATGCAGCCCCTGGCCTGTAGGGGGTGGTCGGGTTGTGTGAGGGTCCGTCCGGGGAGCAGAGCTGTCAGGGATTAACCGGGCATGGCTTCAGCTGCCGCAGTCAATATCATAACACAACACTGCTGAATACAGGCGTTAAACCACGCCGGCTGGCCAAACCAGTAGGGCGCCCGCTTCATGTGTGGGGGGGTCATGGGTTCGATCTCTGGTCACGTCAAACCAAATAATTATAGAATTGGTACTTGTCACTACCTAGTCTGGCATGTGATATAACTGTAGGTATGCTGGCGTTTTACCTTCTAGCAACATCTAAGGACATATTAATACTATTACAACCGGTGGTACATACTTCAAAGGTATTTGCATTCATTGCTCTCCAAATCCAATTAAACTAAACAGATGCGTTCTGATCAACTACATAGTTGGCACGTTGCCAAAGCCTCAGCACCATGGCGGTCACCTCATTGTTTATAGACATCGCCTGAACTGACTTTGACTGGAAACAAGGTTGCCGGTTACTGATTGACGGGGTTCAGATTCATTTCTTGTGATATGTTTTTTTGGTGTGATATTTTCGTACATTAAGCTGGGCAAATTTCAATCGCCGACAATTGGTGTCCCACTGCTCCTTGACGTGCTAGTAATGCCGAGCACCAGGGTAGGTAGCGGCAAGTATCAATTTTTCATTAGGTTGACTCAGCCGGGGTTCGAACCCGGTTGTTCGAATCCCACAGCTGCCTTCACATTAGAACCCGCTCTTCAAATAGCCACCAATGGCAAAGGCACACTTGTAGAAGGGAAGTCTGGTCAATGGTTATTTGCATGAGACTATTTAAGTCAAGGACGTTATTTGATATTTATAGTTCATGAAATGCGTTTTCACCATTCTGTTTTGACGATTATGATCGAGGATCTATATATATTTATATTGCACCATGAACAAATCGACCCAAACACACGGGCGAGTATTTAAATGTGATATTTGGGTCAATGGACCTTTATTTACAGGAACCATAATCCAGGTATGGCTTACTAAAACATCAATGAGGGCTATCTTCCTTCCCAATAATTAGCTTCTACAATTTAGGAGGTTCTTGGTGGAACCCACGAGGTGCCCACAGGAAGCCTAGACCCCCCCCCCCCCCAACTCCTGTCTGTGGTGCAGTGCCACTACACTGCGTCTGCCCAACATCCTTTTCTTCTAAAGTACATCACAATTTCAAGTTCCTATGCATCAACAATTCTAATACGATTTAATATACTCTGCACTGTGGCGCAGTGCCACTACACTGCGTCTGCCCAACCATCCTTTTCTTCTAAAGTACATCACACTTTCAAGTTCCTATGCATCAACCATTCTAATACGATTTAATATACTCTGCACTGTGGTGCAGTGCCACTACACTGCGTCTGCCCAACCATCCTTTTCTTCTAAAGTACATCACACTTTCAAGTTCCTATGCATCAACCATTCTAATACAATTTAATATACTCTGCACTGTGGTGCAGTGCCACTACACTGCGTCTGCCCAACCATCCTTTTCTTCTAAAGTACATCACACTTTCAAGTTCCTATGCATCAACAATTCTAATACGATTTAATATACTCTGCACTGTGGTGCAGTGCCACTACACTGCGTCTGCCCAACCATCCTTTTCTTCTAAAGTACATCACAATTTCAAGTTCCTATGCATCAACCATTCTAATACGATTTAATATACTCTGCACTGTGGTGCAGTGCCACTACACTGCGTCTGCCCAACCATCCTTTTCTTCTAAAGTACATCACACTTTCAAGTTCCTATGCATCAACCATTCTAATACGATTTAATATACTCTGCACTGTGGTGCAGTGCCACTACACTGCGTCTGCCCAACCATCCTTTTCTTCTAAAGTACATCACACTTTCAAGTTCCTATGCATCAACCATTCTAATACGATTTAATATACTCTGCACTGTGGTGCAGTGCCACTACACTGCGTCTGCCCAACCATCCTTTTCTTCTAAAGTACATCACACTTTCAAGTTCCTATGCATCAACCATTCTAATACGATTTAATATACTCTGCACTGTGGTGCAGTGCCACTACACTGCGTCTGCCCACCATCCTTTTCTTCTAAAGTACATCACAACTTTCAAGATAACCATCTAATACGATCTAATTTATCTGCACTGTGGTGCAGTGCCACTACACTGCGTCTGCCCAACCATCCTTTTCTTCTAAAGTACATCACACTTTCAAGTTCCTATGCATCAACCATTCTAATACGATTTAATATACTCTGCACTGTGGCGCAGTGCCACTACACTGCGTCTGCCCAACCATCCTTTTCTTCTAAAGTACATCACACTTTCAAGTTCCTATGCATCAACCATTCTAATACGATTTAATATACTCTGCACTGTGGCGCAGTGCCACTACACTGCGTCTGCCCAACCATCCTTTTCTTCTAAAGTACATCACAATTTCAAGTTCCTATGCATCAACCATTCTAATACGATTTAATATACTCTGCACTGTGGTGCAGTGCCACTACACTGCGTCTGCCCAACCATCCTTTTCTTCTAAAGTACATCACACTTTCAAGTTCCTATGCATCAACCATTCTAATACGATTTAATATAAGTCCTCTGGTATACATTAATATATTTTTCTTTCGTCTATATGCAAATCTATTTTCAGGCTATTACCACTTAACATAGCTTAAGCTAGCTTAACATAGCTTAAGCTAAAGTAATGCAGCTTATGGTAGCATCAGGCAGCTTAAAGCTGCATAGTCCAATGAAATATCAAATTTTCAAAACAAAAGCAATTATCTAGATCTGATTTTACATATCTAACTTAGATACTGATTCACTTATTAAGCATTTGTTTCTGCGTAGAAGGCAATACTGAGTCAATTTATCACAACCTGTTACTGCAGAAGTCTATGGTGTCAGAGTTTTGGCAAGCTTGCCAAAACTAATGTTCTATGTTTACAGTCAAAATATCTCAAAAGATTACCATTTAAAATAAAAGTAACTTTGAACTAATCTAATGTAGATACTAGTGATCGATCTAATATATTTATCTCAGAAAAAATACAGAAATTCAAAACCAGCAGACTATGCAACTTTAACAGGTTCCCGTGTGGCGACAGAACAGACACAACCCGCCTGTCGGGACTCAGTTCCCGGTGTCCGTCACAGACGGGTTGGGGTCCCTGCTAACATTGATAACGGATCCTTAGCCGCTCGGTCCCACCACCAGGGGGGCGCCACGGGCGGTTAATTTACACGGCACTCCGGAATGGTCCTGATACAACACGAGTTGCCACCACGAGGTCATGCAGGCACAGTACGTGGTGGGTTAACAGGCGATTTCAATGAATACACTTCACAATACTCAAGGACTATGTGTCAACAAGAAAATAGAATTACTTTTCGAAAAGGCTATAAATTACATGCCTGTGGATATCAATGGAGACAATGCAATAGGCCTATGCTAGGCCTGTGCCATGCTAAGCCTATATTGCTTCCTACACACATCACCTTCCTGTCTGGTGGGCCCAGCCATGCATGCTTCACCCCTGTGTACCCCCGTGTAACCCCGGAATATACACGCCGCCATCCCTTATGCACGTGTCGCCCCCCCCCCCCCCCCCCGCCCACAGGTTGCCGCGCCCCTAGCGGTCGATGTGCTACCTGCTGTTAACGTCAGGGGTGGCGATAAATATAAAGGGACAGAGCGTTATTAATAACATGAAAGCAGGCGCGGGGCCGTGACCCTGTGACCTTGGCAGCCCTGGACGAGCTGCTCACTTCATAGGCCGGTAGAGGGCGCGCTCGCACATGTAGCAGGAAGCAGGTGAGGACTGAACACTGTCAACAAGCAGGGTGTGGGGTACTGAACACTCTCAGCAGGCGGTGTATGGGGACTGACCACTGTCAACGAGCAGGGTGTGGGGAACTAAACACTGTCAGCAGGCAGGAGGTGGGGCCTGAGCTCTGTCAACGAGCAGGGTGTGGGGAACTAAACACTGTCAGCAGGCAGGAGGTGGGGACTGAACTCTGTCAACAGGCAGGGTGTGGGGGACTGAACACTGTCGGCAGACAGTGTATGAGGACTGAAGACTGTCAATAGGCAGGAGATGAGGACTAAACACTGTCAATAGGCAGGAGATGAGGACTGAACACTGTCAACAGGCAGGGTGTGGGGAACTAAACACTGTCCATAGGTAGGAGGTGGGGAACTGAACACGGCCAACAAGCAGGGTGTGCGGGACAGAACACTGTGTATGAGGACTGAACACTGTCAGCAGACAGTGTATGATGACTGAACACAGTCAATATGCAGGTTGTGAGGACTGAACATTGTCTACAGGCAGGAGGTGAGGACTGAACACTGTCAACAGGCAGGGTGTGGGGAACGTAAACATTGCCCATAGGTAGGAGGTGGGAAACTGAACACGGTCAACAGGCAGGTTGTGGGGAACTAAACATTGTCCATAGGTAGGAGGTGGGGACTGAACTCTGTCAACAGGCAGGGTGTGGGGGACTGAACACTGTCGGCAGACAGTGTATTGTGACTGAACACTGTCAAGGGGCAGGAGGTGGGGACTAAACACTGTTAACAAGCAAGGTGTGGGGGCCTGAACACTGTCAATATGCAGGAGGTGGGGACTAAACACTGTTAACAAGCAGGGTGTAGGGGACTGAACACTGTCAATATGTAGGAGGTGGGGACTAAACACTGTCAACAAGCAGGGTGTAGGGGACTGAACACTGTCAATAGGCAGGACGTGGGGGCTAAACACTGTCGACAAGCATGGTGTAGGGGACTGAACACTGTCAATAGGCAGGAGCTGGGGACTAAACACTGTCAACAAGCAGGGTGAACAATGTCAGAAGGCAGAATGTGGGGAATGGGAATTGAACACTGTCAGAAGGCAGAATGTGAAGACTTGACGCTGTCAGAAGGCAGAATGTGGGGACTTGACGCTGTCAGAAGGCAGAATGTGGGGACTTGACATTGTCAGAAGGCAGAATGTGGGGACTTGACACTGTCAGAAGGCAGAATGTGGGGACTTGACACTGTCAGAAGGCAGAATGTGGGGACTTGACGCTGTCAGAGGGCAGAATGTGGGGACTTGACACTGCCAGAAGGCAGGATGTGGGGACTTGACGCTGTCAGAAGGCAGAATGTGGGGACTTGATGCTGTCAGAAGGCAGAATGTGGGGACTTGACACTGCCAGAAGGCAGGATGTGGGGACTTGACGCTGTCAGAAGGCAGAATGTGGGGACGTGACACTGTCAGAAGGGAGAATGTGGGGACTTGAAGCTGTCAGAAGGGAGAATGTGGGGACTTGACGCTGTCAGAAGGCCGAGTATGGTGTGTCACTGGACGCTGTCAACGTAGAGTGCATACCACAGGCGTATTCGGATTGGTCGTGAATAACAATGTAGCTGCAGCGGACTTAGTCTAAGTATGCACACAGGAAGTACACCGAAGCCACTTAGCACCAACCTGACAACACTATTATCATAAAACAACCATACACCGAGAACGGGCCTGCTCTGTAATGGACATATTAAAGACGCTAGCTACCAGCCGGGTTGGGCCCTGCACTTCTATGTGTGATGTGACTTAATGCACATTCTCGGTAGCCATGACAAAGCACATGCCACTTCTATGTGTCGCAGCTCACCCCTTGTGGAACAGGGTGGCTTATTGTTGTGACAATAGACTCCACCACAGCCCGAGCTGTCTACACCTGGGTACGTGTGTGGGGTACGAGAACAGCGAATAAACAAACACGGTTCAGGAAACACCACGCCCACAAATCAATATTTGAGCTGGTTCATCTGGGATCTGCATCAATGTACATAGTAAATCCAAAATTGTAATCCATTATTTAAAAAAACATATCTGAGCTAACTTTAGTAAAGGGCTGTATTCATTCAATGCATTAACCTCAAATATTTACTAATTGACCAAATTGCTTGGCCTCTGTCAGATTTCCAAGCGTGCTTTGTTATTTAATAAGAACGACGCTCTAAGGCCTCATATGTATCTCCAATTCCAGTTTTTGGAATAACAAATTACCGCATTGTGTAGGCGGCCTTCTTTACACAAGGGTGGAGACAAAGGGGACATGGGCAACTACTGCCCCATATCACTCCTATCTCTGCCAGGCAAGCTGATAGAGAAATTAATGTACAAGCACATCATGAAACATCTAGATAGTGAGAAAATACTAAATGACAAACAGGGAGGGTTCAGAAAGGGATTCTCCACAACAAAAACTATATCCAATCTAACAAATGATATACTGAGAGATATGAATGAAGGTGAACAGACAACTGCCACATTCATAGATTTTAGCAAGGCATTCGATACAGTGAACCATGACATACTGATAAAAAAGCTAGAAAGAGTAGGAATAAGAGGAAGAACACTAGACTGGATAAGGAATTACATCAGTGAGAGAAGTCAGAGAACAAAAGTAAATGGCAAAACATCAGAAAGTATACAGGTAACCTGTGGAGTCCCTCAAGGTTCAGTATTCGGACCACTCCTCTTCATCATTTACATAAATGATCTGGAGAAGTCCTTAGAGGGAATCAAATTCCAACTATATGCTGATGACACTGTGATATACACAACGAGCAATAGCAGAAAAGAGAACAGAGATAAGGTAAATGAAAAACTAGTAGCTTTAGATAACTGGTGTAACTCCAACAAGATTTCCATAAACTACAAGAAGTCGAAGGTCCTAGTGTTTGGTAGGGGGAAAATCAACTATGGCAATGAGGAGCCAATAATCTTGGGAGGAAAAGTTCTTGATTATCAGACAAACTACAGATATCTAGGGATCAATCTTGATAGGAAACTAAACTACAATGATAACATAAAAGAAGTTATCAAGAAGGCAATACCACAAAATCTGGATATTAGCGAATACTAGAAAATACCTAACTACAAATAACGGCTATTAAAATCTATAAAGGTATGATACTACCATACTTCGACTAGGGTGATGTAATATATATGGGGGGTAACAAAAATATGTTGGATAATCTACAAAGACTACAAAATAGAGCACTTAAGATATGTCACCCAACTGATGATCTCCATAGGAAAGCAAGAGTCAACACACTAAATGACAGGAGAAAAGCACATCTCAAAATAACAGCATTCAGGGAGACAAGGAAACCTGGGAGGGTGCAGGTAACAAAAAAGCCAACAAGAGGTAGTGATGGCCCCAGACTTATAATAAACAGAGCCAAAAACAGATCAGATGAGAGGAGTACTGAGTACATGAAGGCAAGGGAATGGAATACACTGGGAGTAGAAGAAAGGAGTACCAGGACAATAGAAACCTATAAAACATTAATTAAAAGAGAGCTAAATGCACTGCTAGGCTAATGACAACAACACATAACATGAGTTAGAAAAGAAAAAGAAAGATAGATAAATAAATGAATAAATAGAAAATATACTGATAATTCAAGCAATGTTTTAGAGGGTATAGATGCTAGGTATGATGGTATAGATGCTAGGTAAACTTTAAACTTAAAATCAAAACCTAATGACCACTAACACAGCAAGGTGAAGACATTCAGAGAAATTAACTATTGTAACCAAACAATTATCTGATTGTAGAACAAACAAACTCACAGAGGTTTGGGGGATGTGGGAGAATGCTTACAAAAAGAGAAAGAATGCATGCAGTAGTTAGCTACACAACAACTGAAAGTGATAAAAAAGAAGGGGAGTCACAAGACTATTACTGTCTAGCTGCGAAAACAAGTCATTACACTTAACCGTTATGGGCAGCATAAATACACCCATCACAACAACAACAATTTAACATTATTATAATTATTGCTACGTACATTATCAACAGAAACCTCAATGCATTGCAAACAGAAAGAAAGATCAGTTCATTATATAGATTTGCCGTAGCCTATATTGCTTTCTAAATGCAGGACCGGACGCGGTGGCCGACTCGGTAGTGCATAGGCTTCCCGTGCGGAAGGTCGGGAGTTCGAATCCCAGCCGAGTCAAACCAATGACATATAAAGTTGATACTTGTCGCTACCTAGTCTGGCGCTCGGCATTACTAGGATAGGGCAAGGACTGGTTAGCTCAGTATCAGGATAATGTGACTGAGTGGGATATCGGCTAATAATGGTGTCGGCGGCCTGATCTGCCAGTGGGGTAGCACTATAAAGTTGCCATGAGTGCACACTGTCACAAGTCCGTACCCGTCCTGATATGACCATAGATGTTGCTAGAACGTAAAACCCCAACAACCAACTGACCGCAGCACTGCCCCCAACTTCATTATGTCACTGCCAGACTGGTTTGTCGCGTGCAAGTTTGAACCAGACAGTCGAAGCTCCGTTTTTTATCTGCTCTGACAGCCTGTTGCATAAGACAACAGTTTCGGCTCGCTTCACACGAGCTAGACTTGAGCATCAATCATACAGTGCCGACTAATGTGGCGGGCGGTCAGTCGGATTGAGTGTTCCACTAAGCACGCTCCGCCCGCCCACACTCGACCCGCGCTGTCACCGGGCTGCGGGCCCCAACGTTGACGCCACTTGCTTGCTTGGTTGGTTGTTGGAGGTTTACGTGCGCACTCGTTGCGACTTTATACTAGTCCTGCTCCACTGGGAGACCAGACCACCAGCATCATGACTTGATATCCCACTCAGTTACATTATCCTGAAACTAACCCAACCAGTCGTTGCCATATTATAATAATGCTGAGTGCCTGACTAGGAAGCGACACGTATCAATTATTTAGTCATTGGTTTGACTCGATCAGGGTTCGAACCTATGGGTTCAAATTCCACGATCTACCAAAAGGGGAAAAGGATGCTGAGCTCATTCGGCCATGCTGCCTGGTGTTGACACGAGTAGAGGCCTGGCTGGATGGTAGTGAGTGGTCATGGCATCTGTCAGAACTGTCTTCAAACTGCATAATCCGATGAAGGCATCACATTTTAGAAACCCAAATACTGAACTAGATTTGATTCTACATGGCCAACTTAGATACTGATGCACTTTTCTAACATATGTTGCTGCATACAAGGAAATACGAAGTCAATTTAATAGAACTTGTTACTCTCAGAGCTTTAATAAGCATACCAACATTAATGTTGCATGTTTACATTTCAAATAACTCCCAAGTTAGCCAGTTTTAAGCAGCGTAATTTGAAATTAAGGTAAAGTGGATTCTAACAATTAACCGAATATATTAATTAATTTAAATGACAGAAGCTCAAAACAATGCACGTGAAGGCGGTAATTCTAGGTTACAGCACTCATGGACAGTGTGCATGTGTACAGTCCCATGTTACAGCACTCATGGACAGTGTGCGTGTGTACAGTCACAGGTTACAGCACTCATGGACAGTGTGCGTGTGCACAGTCACAGGTTACAGCACTCATGGACCGTGTGCATATGTACAGTCCCAGGTTACAGCACTCATGGACAGTGTGTACAGTCCCAGGTTACAGCACTCATGGACAGTGTGCATGTGTACAGTCCCAAGTTACATCACTCATGGACAGTGTGCGTGTGTACAGTCCCAGGTTACAGCACTCATGGACAATGCTCATGTGTACAGTCCCAGGTTACAGCACTCATTGACAGTATACATATGTACAGTTCCAGATTGCAGCACTCATGCACAGTGTGTACAGTCCCAGGTTACAGCACTCATGGACATGTGTACAGTCCCATGTTGCAACACTCATGGACATGTGTACAGTCCCAGGTTGCAGCACTCATGGACAATGCACATGTGTACAGTCCCAGGTTACAGCACTCATGAATAGTGTACATGTGTACACCAGGTTACAACACTCATGTACAGTGTGCGTGTTTACATTCCCAGGCTACAGCACTCATGGACAGTGTGTACAGTCCCAGGTTACAACACTCATGGACAATGCACATGTGTACACTCCCAGGTTACAGCACTCATGGACAATGTGCGCATATACAGTCCCAGGTCTAAGCACTCATGGTCAATGCGCATGTGTACAGTCCCAGGTTACAACATTCATGTACTGTGTGTGTACAGTCCCAGGTTACAGCACTCATGGACAATGCACGTGTGTACATTCCCAGGTTACAGCATTCATGGACAGTGCACATGTGTATAGTCCCAGGTTGCCACACTCATGGACAGTGTACATGGACAGTGTACACAGTGCCAGGTTACATCACTCATGGACAATGTGCATGTGTACAGTTCCAGGTTACAGCACTCATGGACAGTGTGTGTACAGCCCAGGTTACAACACTCATATACAATGCACATGCGTACAGTCCCAGGTTCCAGCACTCACATACAGTGCACATCTGCATAGTCCCAGATTACAGCAGTCATGGACAATGCATGTGTGTACAGTCCCAGGTTACATCACTCATGTACAGTGTGCATGTGTACAGTCCAAGGTTACAGCACTCATATACATTTCATATGCATGACAGTCCCAGGTTACTGCACTCATGGACAGTGTGCATGTGTACAATCCCAGGTTACAGCACTCATGGACAGTGCGTGTGTACAGTCCCAGGTTACAACACTCATGAACAGTGTACACAGTCCCAGGTTACAGCACTCATGGACAGTGTGCATGTGTACAGTCCCATGTTACTACACTCATGGACAGTGTGTGTGCACAGTCCCAGGTTACATCACTCATAGACAGTGCACTTGTGTGCAGTCCCTGGTTACATCACCCATAGACAGTTCGCGTGTATACGGTCTCAGGTTACAGCACTCATGGACAGTGTGTCTGTGTACAGTCCCAGGTTAGATCACAGCAAAGCATTCGCTACAGTAGACCATAACACACTACTGGAACAACTAGAATCCATGGGCATAAAATCCAACAGTATGGACTGGATAAAATGCTACCTGAACAACAGGCAACAGAAAACAAAAATATACAATACACTATCAGACAACCAACCTGTCACATGTGGTGTACCCAAGGGTCAGTAAATGATCTTGAAAAATGGTTGCAAACCGAATGCTTCCAAATATATGCAGATGACACAGTCATATATGCAAATGGCACCACAGAAGAGGAGGTAATAACTAAACTAAACAAGCTCCTACTAAAACTGGACGAGTCGTGTGAGTCCAACAAAATAACCATCAACACAAGCAAGTCAAAAACACTTCTCTGCTCGCATAAACAAATGCCAGAAAGAAAACTACACTGTAAGCTAGGAAACCAAACACTAGAAAATGTAGACCATTACAAATACCTAGGCCTTGAGTTGGACAGCCAACTAAACTACAACCTATTTATAAACAAAATTGTCCAAAAGGTAAACCACAAACTGGATATGTGTACAAAGCTAAGAGACTACATGACACAAGAAATGTCAATAAAAATCTTCAAGGGCATGGTGCTCCCCTATTTTGACTATGGAGATGTAAACTACATGGGTGCGAAAAGAGAACTTATAAAAAAACTGCAAACACTACAGAACAGAGCCCTGAAAATCTGCCTCAGAGTAGACAAGCTGCACCCCCCCCCCCCAACTATGACATACACAAAAGAACCAAAGTAAAATTGCTAGAAAATAGGAGAATAATTCATCTGAAAACATTAGCATACAGCTATAGTCAAAACAATAAACTCCTAACAAAACCACAAAGGGCTACCAGAGCAGATAATGTGCCACTACTAAAGCAGACCAGAATCCAAATAAAAGCTCACGAGAGAAGCCCGGTGGAAATGGCTGCCAAGGCGTGGAATGCCCAAACAGTAAAGGAATGACAAATTCCTGACCTAAAAACATACAAAAAATATCTGTGCAAAATAAGGCTAGGAAACCCCCACTAAGCTGCATGGCAAAGGGGCATGTGATATGTCACGGCCCACCAGTGGGATGCCCAATGGAAGGTAACAATGCCAAAAGTAGCCAAATATCACACCAAACAGCTACTTACAAGGCTATGATATATAAATAGGAGTAGGCTAGTCTAGTAGTAAGAGTAGAAAAAATATGCCAAGAAAATCAAAGAAAATTAACATAGACTACTAACCAGACCAACCAACTATCTATCTGCTAGAGAAATGCAGGCAATCAAATACCTTATCAGCAGCTCCTGTGTGATAAGATAACACCAACACTACATCTGGCCAGCATTTAAAACAAGCCTGAATACCCAGGCTTATATGCTATGGACAGTATAAATACAGACTCAATAATAAAATTAAGAAACATCACTCATGGACAGTGCACTTGTGTGCAGTCCCTGGATACAGCACCCATGGGCAGTTCGCGTGTATAGAGTCTCAGGTTACAGCACTCTTGGACAGTGTGTCTGTGTATAGTCCCAGGTTACAGCACTCATGGACAGTGTGCGTGTGTACAGTCCCAGGTTACCACACTCATGCCCAGTGTGTGTGTACAGTCCCAGGTTACATCACTCATAGACATTGCACTTGTGTGCAGTCCCTGGTTACATCACCCATGGACAGTTCGCGTGTATACAGTCTCAGGTTACAGCACTCATGGACAGTTCACATGTATACAGTCCCAGGTTTACAGCACTCATCGACAGTGCGCATGGGTATACACACCCACAGAGAGGTTCTCGTTGGTCTCCCGCCGTGCAGTCACAGTGCATTCTTAACCACACACTGCACCATTCCTACCGGTCGTACCTGTCCCTCGTGTCAGTTTCAAGCACCACCCCTGCCTTTATGATTGCATATCGTTCACCGTGATGCCGATGCCAGTGTCCCATGGGCACTCAAAACTTCACAAATCGATGCCGCTCCCAAAAAGCGGCGGGTGGGACGCTTTGATGTCGTAAACAGACGCCGGCGCTACCACGCCGTCTGAGCCTGTGCCACTAACAACTCACCAACCGCTGATTTGTTAGCTGACCGCGCTGCATGCCGAGTGCCCTTCCCTCCGTGTGCTGAAGGCTGTCCATAGACAGCGCGCGTGCGCATCTATTGATCAGAGCGCACTTCCTGTTCAGTCACTTCTCTGGTAACATTTGTGCCGACGGCCCCCTTTCTGTGGCGCACTTTTTGTACGCACTGAGGGAGAAAATGCAACAAATCTGAGTCTTGCGTTGTGGTCTGCAAAATGATGCTATGCTAATAATATTCCACTATCTCGCACATAGTTGGAACCTGCCGGCTTCTTGGAACAACGGTCCCTGAGCAGCAGCACCTGACATCAAGTTGTATTCAAATTGTATTCAGATTGTATTCAGATTGTATTCAGATTCGTATTACCCCTGTCAAGGTGGCCTCACAGTACACGGGATTCGTGACAGTCGGTAGTTGAGGCCGGTACACCCGATGGGCGGGCATCTTACTGGGGTTCATTGCCAATCTCTGCTCACATTAACAAATGACTGGGTTGGAACCATGTCGCATTATCGGATAAATTAAATGCGTCTGCTTAGTTAGAACTCCTTTAATGAGTGTTCGAGATGCGGATTCTAGCCTGCAGTTGGTATATTGGATAGCGGGGGGTTCCCTATGGAGGGCTACATCCAGGCTGGAACCTCTCAGGCAAGTCCGCACTCACACGTGACGCGGGTCGGCACTCAGAACCTTCCCAATCCCCGATTAAGTGGGACCAAGACGGATCCCCACGTTGTTCCTGCAGCATTCAGGATAGCTTTACTGACGCATCTGCACTTTGTGCAACGACATCAGAAAGCGAAGTAAATAGCAAAGCCATGTCCCTCTCGTTCGGCGACAAATCAAATCAGACAGGTCTAAGCCACACTGAGACCCCCGATGACTCAACGTCATCCAACAAAACCGTCACAGACCGATACTGTTCGAAGATGCGCCCCATAAGACCAGCATGTGGATGCATTCGTTAATCGCATCACGTGACCGCGGACACCAACAGTCGGGCCTGGTTAGTCCTGGTTGTAGGTTATACTGCACGGACATAACGAAACACAAATCCAGTAGAAATGGTGACAGTTGCGGGTCACGTGACATGACAGTGGGTCACATGACAGGATAGTGGGTAACGTGACAGGACAGTGGGTCACTTGACAGGACAGTGGGCCACGTGACAGGACAGTGGGTCAGGTGACAGGGCAGTGGGTCAGGTGACAGGTCAATGTGTTACGTGACTGGGCAGTTGGTCACATGACAGGGCAGTTGGTCACATGACAGGGCAGTGGGTCAGGTGACAGGACAGTGGGTCAGGTGACAGGACAGTGGGTCAGGTGACAGAACAGTGGGTTAGGTGACATGGCATTGGGTCACGTGACAGGACCGTAACAACCGCTCATTTAGCACCACGGGAAGCTGATGAAATCAGCTTTCTGTTTGCTCATGAGGCAGGAAAGTCGACCGTCACAGCTGGTTCAAAACAGTTATTACTCATTCCTTTATTGCTAAGATTAATTTATCGCTACTAGATCTCGCAATTTCCTAATAGGGTGATTAATTATAGGAACTATTTACGTGGTCCAGGTTGCATGAAACAATATTAGCACTCGCCACTGATGCTATCCATCATTTTGAGGCAAAGAAAGCCGGATCTGGCGACACCAGTGTCCCGCTTTGCTACTGCTGACGCATGTTGCGCGGCACTAATGAATGACGTCACATCCGGTGCAGCAGGCGTAACACGGCTGAAGCTAAATGCAGCTTATTTTTAATACAAAGTGGTGCACTGAACTAGACCCGTGTTAGAACTTCGGCACACCCAAAGTAACTTAGTTTATTGCAAACGACGAAATCCGGTTATTTACGTCCGTGCTTCACTTGTCATGGCAACCATTGGCAGGGCTTCGTGCATTAATGGTGATATCGCTACATGTTGAGCATGCACTGAAGGAAATTTGCGACAACTTGCATCAACCATGACATTCTACTTCGACACTAAATCAGCAAATGTAGGTGTTCGAATGTAACTGTTGCTGTTGTGCTGTTACATTGCTTCCACGGGCTACACTTTATTAAAGAAACTCCAAGAAGCTCCACCCTCCGCCCATCTGAAAACATTGAGGCTTGGTCTCATGACACGACACTTGCAAGCAGTGTTCACTATGACAGTCTGTGTCGGTTACTGCAGTAAGTGGAGATGGCAACAATGGCAGACATGTTGGAACCTCAGTCTGTTAATATGGCTCGGCCGACATTGCCACAGTCTGATAGGCCCGAAGTGCGATATTACGCGAATCAGCCACTAATGTGGTTAATGTATCCCACACTGCCACAGTCCGACATAGGACCGAAGTCCGAAATACCATGAATCAGCCACTAATGTGGTTAATGTATCCCGCACTGCCACAGTCCGACCCAGGCCCGAAGTCCGATATCACACGAATCAGCTACTAATGTGGTTAATGTATCCCGCACTGCCACAGTCCGACACAGGCCCAAAGTCCGATATCACACGAATCAGCCAGTATTGTGGTTGATGCGCGAGAAGGAAGAAGGGAAGGCGGGGGTGGAAAGAAGGCGCGTTTATTGCACGCCTCAGCGGAAACATGTTAGGTACATAAACAATGAGACAAATGCACAATGGTAATAGAGGTAGAAGTAGGACATGTTAGGTACATAACCAATGAGATAAATGCACAATGGTAATAAGGGTGCATAGAGGTACAGGTAAATGCAGTGGTAGCAACAGGGTCCATTTAACCGAGTAATGAGCGGGCTCCCAGGAGAGAGCAGAGAGGCTCATAGGGAGCAATAAGTCCGGTGAGGAGTGATGAGGGGCTCCCAGGAAGGAGCAGAGAGGCCCATAAGGAGCAGGAGAGAGTCAATAAGTCCAGGTTGGGTTCATTGTCAGTGGAGTGAGGGGGTGCCGAGGAGCCCTCCACCAAATAATAGGAGAGGGCTCGAGGCGCGCCCGAGGCGGGGGCAGGGGCGCCCGAGGTGAGGGCCGGAGCTCTGGGTGAGAGGAGGGTCGTGAGGGCAGGCCGTGAGGTCGGCGGCTGGACTGTCTGGAGAGGGGCCCTCGTGAGGCTGGGCTGTGTGGTCTTGGGTGTGAGGTGCGGGGTAGGTCGACAAGGGGCGGGCGGCCAAAAATAGGGGAGGCCCGCTCCTTGGGGTGATCGGGCGAGGAGGTCGGTCGGCGACTCCTCAGGGCTGGGTGGGACGGGGGTCGGGGTCGGGTCGGGGGGGTTGATGACGGTGGTGTCGTGGTCGGCGGCTGTGCCAGAGGATGAGGGTTCTCCGAGAGGCTGGGCTGGGCTGTGGTCTGAGGGTTCCTCTTGAGGCTGGGCTGGGCAGCGGTCTGAGGGTTCCTCGTGAAACTGGGCAGGGCTGTGGTCCGTGGTGGGCGACTGGCGCTGGGTGGCGGTGAGAGCCTTGCTGAGGGGGCGCTGGGGCCCGGCAGGGAGGTGGTTGCCGATGAGGTCGGCGGTGCCGAGGCGGCGGTCAGGCCGCGCCTCGGGCAAGCTGGGCTGGGCTGGGTTGTGTTTGGCGGCGATGAGAGCCTTGCTGAGGGGCCGCTGGGGCCCGAGTGGGCGGTGGTTGCCGGGGTGGTCGGTGGTGCCAGGGTGATGGCCAGGTCGGGGGAGGAGGTGCGGCGGGGGCGGGCAAGGGGGGCGGCAAAGTCGCGGGCGGTGGGTGGGGGGTCGTGGGGCGGGTCGGTGGTGGGGTCGGTGGGGTCGGGTTGGCAGAGGAAGGCGGTATCGCCTGGGGCGAGGTGGAGCCGGGCGGCGATGGGAGCCTTACTGAGGGGGCGCTGGGGCCCGAGGCGGGGGTGGTTGCCGGAGGGAGCGGCGGCACCGAGGCGGCGGGCAGGCCGCGCCTCGGGCGGGTGGCCGGTGGTGTCCGGATGGCTGGTAGCAGTGTGGGCGGCTTTGGTGGGTTTTGTGGGCCGGTCTGGGGCCTCCGTGCCGGGCTGGAGGTGCCGGCTCCCTAAAAATCCGGCGAGGCGGGAGCCCCTGCCCGGGCGCGCTTTGCTAGGCAGGCGTCCTCGCTATGCCTAGTGAGGACCTTTCGCACATTGGCGCAGTATGCGCATGCGTGGAGCAGCTTGGAGGCCCCCTGGCCGTGGACCTCCCCCGGGCCTGCGTGGGTGCAGGAGTTGGGGTCCCGGTTTCATGCGTAGCACAGTGTGCCGTGGGTCTCCTTATTGTAGGCCACGCGTGTGTCGGTGTGGGCGCGGGACTGGGCGAGGGGCATTGCAGGGTCGGCGGAGCGGGGTTGGGCTGAGGTGGACTGGGGGGGCATGGTGAGGGACTCCAGTCTCAGTAGGTTTATTGCCACAGGGTCGTGCCAACCGTGGGGGAGGGTACCGTCCGCGATCGCGGTAAAGACCGCCTCCGAGTAGTGGCGGACGGTCGTCCAGGGATACACTAGGTTGTCACGACAGATAGCAAGGATGTGGTGGTGGAGGCCTTGGGCGGAGTGGGCGGGGAAGTCCGGGTGGTCGATGAGGGTTAGGAGGGCGAGGGAGTACTCATCCTTGGTCGCCTCCCCCCTCTTGACCGGTTTCTTCTCGGCACCCCGCCTCACCAGATTGGATGGAAAAATGTAATTTGTAGGAATACCTTGGCGTTTGGTTGACTGTCGCGCCTCGGCGGATGCCAGGATTTCCCTGACGGCGTCGGCCGTGGACGCGGGGTTGTGCCGGGTCTCCTCCTCGGGGTAGGCCGGCGACGTGACGGGCTGTACTTGGGGCAGGAGGTGGCGGTACCTCCCGTACTCCGGGTGTGTTGCTCCGGGGAGGGCCGCCTGTGGCGGCGGCGGCGGACGGGCCGCGGCGGTGGCGGGTGCCCGAGGCACTGGGACGGCCGACGGGGGCGCCTCGGGCCGGGCCCCGTTGGCGCTGATGTTGTCGATCCGGGCGTGCAGGCCGGCCGTGGCCTGCCGGTGCTCGGCGTTGGCCTGCCGATGCTCCTCGTTGGCCTGACGGTGCTCCAGCTGCATCCGCTGGATAGCCTCCAAGACTGAGGATATCTCGGTGCCCGAGGAACGGTCCGAGGGCGCTGGCGGGGAGACCGAGGCGGAGGCGGGCGACTCGTCCCTCCCGGGCGTGGTAGATGGCCCAGGGGTCCGTGGGGCGGCCCGGGATCCTTTTCGTCCTCGTCCCTTCCCTTGCGGCATTGTCGATGCTGGGTAGGTCAGCGGCCCGAGGTGTAAGTCCAAATAGGAAAATGAAGAACAGCGGAAGACGGCAGGAAGGTGAGTGCCTGAGGAGAGCGGCGGGCGGCCTTATAAGGGAAAAGGGGGGGGGCGACAGGCGGTGAGGTGCGAATGCTGACGGCCCGGGGGAGGGTGAGATGTGGCGAGCAGCGGGCGTCGGGTGAGGCGTGAGCGCCAGAACAAAGAAGGTGGCAGGAAGGAGGGGGGGGGCGGCGAGCCAGGGCTCGGCCGAGGTGAGGAGACAGCGCCACAGCGGCGGGGGAGGGTCTCTTCCTTCCCTCGCATCAAACGCAGTGCTTCGCACTACGACCAATGTATCCCATACTGCCACAGTCTGACACAATACACGAATCAGCCACTAATGTGGTTAATGTATCCCGCACTGCCACACTCTGACACAGGCTCGAAGTCCGATATACCATGAATCAGCCACTAATGTGGTTAATGTATCCCGCACTGCCACAGTCTGACCCAGGCCCGAAGTCCGATATCACACGAATCAGTCATTAATGTGGTTAATGTATCCCACACTGCCACAGTCCGACATAGGCTCAAAGTCTGATATCACACGAATCAGCTACTAATGTGGTTAATGTATCCCGCACTGCCACAGTCCAACCCAGACCCGAAGTCCGATATCACACGAATCAGTCATTAATGTGGTTAATGTATCCCACACTGCCACAGTCCGACATAGGCTCAAAGTCTGATATCACACGAATCAGTCATTAATGTGGTTAATGTTAGTTGTATATCTGCTCAATCTCGACTCCATTACATGGGCTTCCTTGTTTAATGATATTCATAACCTACCGATAAACACTCATCCAGTGGCTCCGCGGCTCGACTTCTCCAGCTCTCGCTGAGTGAGCAGCTCCCGAGCAGCTCGAGTGTTTGGGACGGTGGAGGCCGCCTCAGACGGCAAGCAGGTGGCGCCTCCTGGGACCGTCCTGCACCGGGGCGGGGAATGGGGCTTTGGTTGCGCGCGCAGCCACTTACGGAATGCACGTACTTCCGGTACAGAGAGTGTCTCCTGCATCAAGTAGCTCACTCACCAGAAGGGGTTAGGCTAAAAACACAACGATCAAATTAGTCATCATTTTATTTAAATTGTATTTGTTTTGTGCAATGGTTTTGCTTTGATAGCAAGATCAAAGGTCATGTCAGGGCGGGTACTGACTTCCGACAAACGGACTGGATGGCAACATCGGTAATCGCTCTGGTTGGCTTCCTGTCCAGGAAGTCCTGGATCCGAACCCCGATTGGGTCAAATCTGAGTGCGCACTGTCACAAATCGGCACTCGTTCCGTCTGATATGACCGTAGATGTAGCTAGGAAGGCAACCCTCAACAAACAATAACACCGACTTGTGATAGTGCTCACTCATGGTGATTTGCTTAGTACTACCTGACTGTGATACCTCACTGCCAGCACCATGAACTGATACCACACTCATTACCTTAAAGCTGCATAGTCCGATGAAAATATCAAATTTTCAAAACAAAAACAATTATCTAAATTTGATTCTACATTAGATACTGGTGCACTTATTAAACATTTGTCACCACACAAAAAGGAATACTGAGGCAATTGAATAGAATCTGTTACTGCAGAAGCCTATGGGGTTAGAGTTTTGACAAGCTTGCCAAATTTAATTTTGCATGGTTCCACTTCAAATATCTCAAAAGTTAGCCACTTCAAATAAAAGTTACTTCAAGCTAAAGTAAGGTACATAATAATGATCAACCTAATGTATTTATCTCAGAAAATTTCAGAAACTGGGGAGGGGCACTGGGGGGGGGGGAGGGGGGGCAGGCAACCGACTGGGGAAGGACTTGGGTGTACACCAGGCAGGAGGCCATAGGGGTGTAGAGTGTGACAGTGTAGTGGTATGGTGATGTGACAATATAGTGCTGTTGAGAGTGTAGTTTTGTCACAGTTTGGTAGTGTAGTTGTGTCATGGTGTGGAAGTGTAGTGTCATCCATGTGACAGTGTAGTTCTGTCATGGTGTGACAGTGTGGTGGTGTCATGGTGTGACAGTGTGGCGCTGTCATGTTGTGACAGTGTAGTTCTGTCGTGGTGTGACAGTGTAGTGCTGTTGCAGTGTGACAGTGTAGTGCTGTCATGGTGTGACAGTGTATTGCTGTCATAGTGTGGTAGTGTAGTGCTGTCATGGTATGGCAGTGTAGTGCTGTCAGGGTGTGACAGTGTAGTTCTGTCGTGGTGTCACAGTGTAGCACTGTTGCAGTGTGACAGTGTAGTGTTGTCCTGGTGTCACAGTGTAGTGCTGTCATGGTGTGGCAGGGTAGTGTTGCGCGGTATGGCAGTGTAGTGCTGTCATGGTGTCACAGTGTAGCACTGTTGCAGTGTGACAATGTAGTGCTGTAAAGGTGTGACAGTGTAGTGCTGCCATGGTGTGACAGTGTAGTGCTGTCATGGTGTGGCAGTGTAGTGGTGTCATGGTATGGCAATGTAGTGGTGTCATGGTGTCACAGTGTAGCACTGTTGCACTGTGACAGTGTAGTGCTGCCATGGTGTGACAGTGTAGTGCTGTCATGGTGTGACAGTGTAGTGCTGCCATGGTGTGACAGTGTAATGCTGCCATGGTGTGACAGTGTAGTGCTGTCATGGTGTGACATTGTAGTGCTGTCATGGTGTGACAGTGTAATTCTGTAGTGGTGTCACAGTGTAGTACTCTTGCAGTGTGACAGTGTAGTGCTGTCATGGTGTGGCAGTGCAGTGCTGTCATGGTATGGCAGTGTAGTGCTGCCATGGTGTGACAGTGTAGTGCTGTCATGGTGTGACAGTGTAGTACTGTTGCAGTGTGACAGTGTAGTGATGTCATGGTGTCACAGTGTAGCACTGTTGCAGTGTGACAGTGCAGTGCTACCATGGTGTGACAGTGTAGTGCTGTCATGGTGTGACAGTGTAGTGCTGTCATGGTATGGCAGTGTAGTGCTGTCGTGGTGACACAGTGTAGCACTGTTACAGTGTAGCAGTGTAGTGCTGTCATGGTGTCACAGTGTAGCACTGTTGCAGTGTGACAGTGTAGTGCTGCCGTGGTGTGACAGTGTAGTGCTGTCATGGCAGTGCAGTGCTGTCGTGGTATGGCAGTGCCTGGTGCCTGTTGTGTGAGTTGGATATTTCAGAAAATCCCCGCCACATCCAATAGTAGAAAACGTGTGACCTCCCTCCATACGTAGTAGGTGCTCATCGTGTAGCGCATGGGACACTTTCTTGAAGGGCCATCTCGCCCATCTGCCTACAGAGAATTGGACGACTCCATGACAGACATGGTGGTCTGTTCTTGGTGATTGTTGACCGGTCTTAAAAGCACGGCTATTCCCTACATCTTCAGTATTTTAGCCAAACTTTCAAATGGTTAGCTACTGGCCGTTGAAAATGGTCAAAGGCTGCTACACATTTCGCGCTAATTTACTATGAATCCAGTTGACGGCTGATTGAGACTGTGAGAGCTCTATGGTAATGTGAAACCGACACATGAGACGAGGGCACAGTCGCTGGAACAAGAGCACAATTAGACATGCCATATCTACTGAACTGAGAATAGTCCATCTTCAAAATGATCTTAGATGTTGCTAGGACGTAAAACCCGCTGCCACAAAACAAAACAAAGGCAGACACCTGCCAATACAAACGAATACAAACCAAACACAGAACCTTGTTAACCACCCGAATATACAGAAACAGAACACACTCGCTACAAACACAAATCTAACCAAAAACAAAACCAGAACACCAAACAACCCCAATCTACAAACCAAAACCACAGACATAATAAACAAACAAAAAAGCACATTAGCAATGATAAATGATTACAATATCAAGTACATAGTCAAGTAGTCACCTAAGACTGACAGGAATAGTGACTGATGTTGCACTCAATGCAGCATGAGTCACACACACCCACTGTACAAAGTGTCCTGTGGTGCACAGAAACAGCACATGATACTCTCCCAACTCATGTGTAAAATTCCAGAGTGCAGGTAAAACGGCTGGAAGACCCGTGCTCCGGCGCTGATACTATACTTGTTCTGATGAATAAATACTTGTGAAAAAAACAACAACCAGGAGTTTATGTATCACCATGTAACCATGTGTGTGTGAGAGTATGTGTAAACATGTCTCTATGATGTAACCATGTGTGTGTGAAAGTGTAAGCATGTATCTATTATGTAGGCATGTATGTGTGAATGTATAATGTATACATGTGTATCCACCATGTAACCATGTGTGTGTGAATGAGTAAACACGTATCTATGATGTAGGCATGTATGTGTGAATGTATAATGTATACATGTATATCTACCATGTAACCATGTGTGTGTGAATGTGTAAACATGTATCTATTATGTAGGCATGTATGTGTGAATGTATAATGTGTACATGTGTATCCACCATGTAACCATGTGTGTGTGAATGTGTAGACATGCATCTATGATGTAGGCATGTATGTGTGAATGTATAATGTGTACATGTGTATCACCATGTAACCATGTGTGTGTCAATGTGTAGACATGTATCTATGATGTAGGCATGTATGTGTGAATGTATAATGTATACATGTGTATCCACCGTGTAACCATGTGTGTGTGAATGTGTAGACATGTATCTATGATGTAGGCATGTATGTGTGAATGTATAATGTGTACATGTGTATCACCATGTAACCATGTGTGTGTGAATGTGTAGACATGTATCTATTATGTAGGCATGTATGTGTGAATGTATAATGTATACATGTGTATCCACCATGTAACCATGTGTGTGTCAATGTGTAGACATGTATCTATGATGTAGGCATGTATGTGTGAATGTATAATGTATACATGTGTATCCACCATGTAACCATGTGTGTGTGAAAGGGTAAACATGTATCTATGATGTAGGCATGTATGTGTGAATGTATAATGCATACATATGTATCCACCATGTAACCATGTGTGTGTGAAAGTGTAAACACGTATCTATTATGTAGGCATGTATGTGTGAATGTATAATGCATACAAATGTATCCACCATGTAACCATGTGTGTGTGAAAGTGTAAAAATGTATCTATAATGTTGGCATGTATGTGTGAATGTATAATGTATACATGTGTATCCACCATGTAACCATGTGTGTGTGAAAGTGTAAAAATGTATTAATAGTGTAGGCCTGTATGTGTGAATGTATAATGTATACATGTGTATCCACCATGTAACTATGTGTGTGTGAATGTGTAAACACGTATCTATGATGTAGCTATGTACGTGTGAATGTATAATGTATGCATTTGTATCCACCATGTAACCATGTGTGTGTGAAAGTGTAAACACGTATCTATTATGTAGGCATGTATGTGTGAATGTATAATGTATACATGTGTATCCACCATGTAACTATGTGTGTGTGAATGTGTAGACACGTATCTATGATGTAGCTATGTATGTGTGAATGTATAATGTATACATGTATATCTACCATGTTACCATGTGTGTGTGAATGTGTAAACATGTATCTATTATGTAGGCATGTATGTGTGAATGTATAATGTATACATGTGTATCCACCATGTAACCATGTGTGTGTCAATGTGTAGACACGTATCTATTATGTAGGCATGTATGTGTGAATGTATAATGTATACATGTATATCTACCATGTAACCATGTGTGTGTGAATGTGTAAACATGTATCTATGATGTAGGCATGTATGTGTGAATGTATAATCTGTACATGTGTATCCACCATGTAACCATGTGTGTGTGAAAGTGTACACATGTATCTATTATGTAGGCATGTATGTGTGAATGTATAATGCATACATGTGTATCCACCATGTAACTATGTGTGTGTGAATGTGTAGACACGTATCTATGATGTAGGTATGTATGTGTGAATGTATAATGTATACATGTATATCTACCATGTTACCATGTGTGTGTGAATGTGTAAACATGTATCTATTATGTAGGCATGTATGTGTGAATGTATAATGTATACATGTGTATCCACCATGTAACCATGTGTGTGTCAATGTGTAGACACGTATCTATTATGTAGGCATGTATGTGTGAATGTATAATGTATACATGTATATCTACCATGTAACCATGTGTGTGTGAATGTGTAAACATGTATCTATTATGTAGGCATGTATGTGTGAATGTATAATCTGTACATGTGTATCCACCATGTAACCATGTGTGTGTGAAAGTGTAAACATGTATCTATTATGTAGGCATGTATGTGTGAATGTATAATGTATACATGTGTATCCACCATGTAACCATGTGTGTGTGAAAGTGTAAAAATTGTATCTATGATGTAGGCATGTATGTTGAATGTATAATGTATACATGTGTATCCACCATGTAACCATGTGTGTGTGAATGTGTAAACACGTATCTATGATGTAGGCATGTATGTTGAATGTATAATGTATTCATGTGTATCCACCATGTAACCATGTGTGTGTGAAAGTGTAAAGATGTATCTATAGTGTAGGCCTGTATGTGTGAATGTATAATGTATACATATGTATCCACCATGTAACCATGTGTGTGTGAAAGTGCAAAAATGTATCTATGATGTAGGCATGTATGTTGAATGTATAATGTATACATGTGTATCCACCATGTAACCATGTGTGTGTGAAAGTGTAAAAATGTATCTATGATGTAGGCATGTATGTGTGAATGTATAATGTATACATGTGTATCCACCATGTAACCATGTGTGTGTGAATGTGTAAACATGTATCTATGGTGTAACCATGTATGTGTGAATGTGTAGACATGTATCTATGATGTAGGCATGTATGTGTGAATGTATAATGTGTACATGTGTATCCACCATGTAACCATGTGTGTGTGAAAGTGTAAAAATGTATCTATGATGTAGGCATGTATGTTGAATGTATAATGTATACATGTGTATCCACCATGTAACCATGTGTGTGTGAAAGTGTAAAAATGTATCTATGATGTAGGCATGTATGTTGAATGTATAATGTATACATGTGTATCCACCATGTAACCATGTGTGTGTGAAAGTGTAAAAATGTATCTATGATGTAGGCATGTATGTTGAATGTATAATGTATACATGTGTATCCACCATGTAACCATGTGTGTGTGAAAGTGTAAAAATGTATCTATGATGTAGGCATGTATGTGTGAATGTATAATGTATACATGTGTATCCACCATGTAACCATGTGTGTGTGAAAGTGTAAAAATGTAGCTATGATGTAGGCATGTATGTGTGAATGTATAATGTATACATGTGTATCCACCATTTAACCATGTGTGTGAATGTGTAAACACGTATCTATGATGTAGGCATGTATGTTGAATGTATAATGTGTACATATGTATCCACCATGTAACCATGTGTGTGTGAATGTGTAAACATGTATCTATGATGTATGTGTGCATCTCCAGAAGACGGTGAGAACTAGGTGAGTAGAATAGCATGTGCAGCTGCAGTGATGATGTGTGGGGCAGGAAGGTCTTGTCTTCCACGTTAGGTGTGACAGTGTGACAGTTTAGATGCGTCCGTAACCCCACCTAATCACCAGTAATAGATCATCATCGGCGCCGAGGCAGCGCACGGCCCGGCCGCCTTCCCGCATGCACATGCGCACAACAACACACCCACCAACCCCCGCCCACTTCACACTGCCACTTAGTCCCACCAGACAGACATGAAGGACCACCCACAAACCACGCACTCATACTCTCACACTTTCACACACTCACTCACACTCACACTCTCTCACACACACTCTCACTCTCACGCACTCACTCACACTCACACTCTCTCACACACACTAACACTCTCACACACTCACTCACACTCACACTCTCTCGCAAACTCACTCACACTCACACTCTCTCACACACACACTCTCACTCTCACGCACTCACTAACACTCACACTCTCTCACACACTCTCACACTCTCACACACTCTCACTCTCACACACTCACTCACAGTCACACTCTCTCACACACACGCACACTCTCACACACTCACTCACACTCACACTCGCTCACACACACTTACCCTCTTATTCTCACACACACTTACACTGAGACTCTCACACACTCACATACACATACACTCATACACACACTCAGACTCTCACACACACTCACACACTCATACTCTCACACACTCAGACTCTCACACACACACCCACACACACAATTTACATCATAGATATAAACATGTACATATATACTTTCACACATACATGTCTACATCATAGATACACATACCTACATACATTCACACCTACATAGATACATATATGACTATATCATTCACATCTACATGCATATATCACAGATACACACTTCATTATACATTCACACAAACATATCCAGATCATAGATATACACATGTACATATGAATATTTACACATACATGTCTACATCATAGATATACACATGTACATATACACATTTACACCTACATGCCTACATCATAGACATACACATGTACATATAAACATTCACACATACATGTCTACATCATAGAGATACACATGTACATATAAACATTTACACATACATGTCTACATCATAGACATACACATGTACATATCAACATTTACACATACATGTGAACATGATAGACATACACATGTACATATATAGACATTCACACATACATGTCTACATCATACACATACACATGTACATATAAACATTCACACACATGTCTACATCATGGATATAGACATGTACATATACAGATTCACACATACATGTCTACATCATGGAAATAGACATGTACATATACAGATTCACACATACATGTCTACATCATAGATATACACATGTACATATACAGATTCACACACACATGTCTACATCATAGATATACACATGTACATATAACATTCACACATACATGTCTACATCATAGATATACACATGTATATATAAACATTTACACATACATGTCTACATCATAGATATACACATGTACATATAAACATTCACACATACATGTCTACATCATAGACATACACATGTACATATAAACATTCACACACATGTCTACATCATAGATATACACATGTACATATAAACATTCACACATACATGTCTACATCATGGATATACACATGTACATATAAAGATTCACACATACATTTCTACATCATAGATATACACATGTACATATAAACATTCACACTTACATGTCTACATCATAGATATACACATGTACATATAAACATTGACACATACATGTCTACATCATAGATGTACACATGTACATATAAACATTCACACATACATGTCTACATCATAGATATACCCATGTATATATAAACATTTACACATACATGTCTACGTCATAGACATATGCATTCACACCTACATGCTTTAATCATAGATATACACGTGTACCTGTGTAGAATCTAATGCTCGGATCTGTGGCTGTGTATGTAGGCTAATACAGACAAAGAGAAAGGAAGAGAGTAAAGTGTAAGAGAGAGAGTCCAGCCCTCTGGTTTATTGTTATATAGTTACATGGATTCATGGTAAAGTATCATACCACCTCCTTCCACCAATGGGAATCAAGCATTCCTGGCCTCACCAGTAGGAATCCAGCATTCCTGGTCTCTATGGATACCAGTGGTTTGGCCACCACCAGTAGCTGTATGGCCCCTTGGCCACCACCAACCTTGACCTTTTAAGTGTGGTGACCCCTACCCCAGCAGAAGGGCTAGGCCCTGAGTGCAATCACACCCAGACCTGCCAGCACCAATATGTCTATATACATCCCACTCAGGCACCACCGACCCATATATATATATATGCACCTGGTCACGTACATCGATCAGTAATAGAACAATTGCATTGCCCCTTGCTGAATATCGGAATATTTTACACCTGTATACATCCATTGATACAGGCTTACATCACTGATATACATGGTATTATACTTCACACATACATGCTTACATCATATATACACATGTACATATATACGTTCACATCTACATGTACATCATATATCTATATACAAATGCACATATAGACATTCACACATACATGCTTACATCATAAATAGATGTGTACTTATATGGTCAAGTCCACTAGCACGTCCATCCATCAATGCTTACACCCGCAGTGCATCCACACACCGCATCATGGTGCTGTTGAGGGGCATCCCTGTGTGACAGCACTATAAACTCCTCCCGGGTGTGTACTCATATGACCTTAGATTCTGCTAAGATGTAAAGCCAAAATAACGTGCCCTCAATAGCCCGACCACAGAGCCGGCCTTACTGTTGTTACAGGCCGAGACTGGCAGGGTGGGTACCGGGACTGGCAGGTTGGGTACCCGCACTGGCAGGGTGGGTACTGGGACTGGCAGGGTGGGTACAGGGACTGGCAGGGTGGGTACAGGGACTGGCAGGGTGGGTACTGGGACTGGCAGGGTGGGTACAGAGACTGGCAGGGTGGGTACAGGGACTGGCAGGGTGGGTACAGGGACTGGCAGGATGGGTACTGGGACTGGCAGGGTGGGTACAGGGGCTGGCAGGGTGGGTACAGGGACTGGCAGGGTGGGTACTTGGACTGGCAGGGTGGGTACAGGGACTGGCAGGGTGGGTACCGGGACTGGCAGGGTGGGAACCGGGACTGGCAGGGTGGGTACCCACACTGGCAGGGTGCATACAGGGACTGGCAGGGTGGGTACCGGGACTAGCAGGGTGGGTACCTGGACTGGCATGGTGGGTACTGGGACTGGTGTGGTGGGTACTAGGACTGGCACGGTGGGTACCGGGATGGGCAGGGTGGGTACTGGGACTGACAGGGTTGGTACCGGGACTGGCAGGGTGGGTACTTGGACTGCGCTTACCTGGCAGTGAATGAGTCGTGTTGTGTAGGCCTTGTCTGAATCCGTCAGTTCCTTCTTACCATCCTTATACAGCTACGGACAACCGGGGCCAGCTCTGAATCTAACATCCTACATTAAGGATTTTTACCAAGCCTTTTACAGTGAAGTCACAATAAAGCCAGGTTAAATATCTTCAAGCATTCATCATTGTCCGTGATGCTCGGCAACACGGGTAATTTGACATTAGTACACAGCCATAACCTCATAGTAACTAAGAAGGCCTTATGCTGACACCTATCGACGTGTCAGCATAAGGCCTTCTACAATATGCCGCACTACGATATGCCTTGTATGCTAACTAGCCTATATTCACTTTTAAAATACGAAACCTGAATACCTAAATAATGCTACTGACCTGCCATCTTCAGTCGAATTCCTGAACTAATCAACCTTGTGTGCCTATATAAGGCCAGGTTCGGCGGCAGAGAGCTCACATCGACACGGGCACAAGGAGGACACTGACTAGCCTGAAAAATTGGACCGATACCTCTCCGTGATGCCGCCGGCGAAAAAGCTATCGAAGCGTGCAGACAACGCAATGCCAAAGAAGCCTGATACAGCCACGAAGAAGACAAACGCCAAAAACAAACCGGCAGTTAACGTAGTCTCTACGACTGCCAATATATTGGATCAAACCTGTTCAAGCCGAACCATGGATCGGCACGTGTCACCCGACAACAATGGCGAGCTGCTGCGTAGTAGCAACCCCATTGCTGACAAGCCTCGTGACGCCGCCGCGCTCATTGAGAGCTTTCAGCTACAGCTCACACAGATGGCGGACAGTGTGAACAATCGGATTGGCGGCATCATGACACAGGCCCGTGAGCCAAGGAACCGACGATCCGTAATGCCGAGGAGCCCTCGATGTGGCACATCCCCGCCGAACAATAACATCGCTGACAGCCCGCTCGAAAGCTCCTTGAGGTGGCGCAATGCTGGGGGACATCGCCGGTTGCCACCCTCCGGTTACTCTCCCCGCTATCACGAGCCAAGACGGCACGATCGGCGGCACAATGAGCATGGGTGCCGACAGACAGCGACAGCGAAAGCTACTGACGACACGCCGTGACAGAGCTACAGCTGTGATGCAAGTGACCGCCGGCACCGCCGTCGCTCGAACTACGATGGCCCGATGGTGCTGGAAGGTCGAGATGATCAGAGGGCTGATGCCGTAAATGAACTGTTGGAGGCGGCTGGCTCAGCAATCGCAAAGAAAAAAGGTAATTCTGTGCTTGCACCACATCGATATGTAATTCGCGGTAACAAAAATGAGAAAATCTCGATGGAGGAGGCTACATGGGCCGAGTACTTCGTGGCGTTATGTAGAATGACCAAGGATAAAAAACTCCCCATGGCATGGATTGAGAACGTTAGGGAGCACTTACATCAGTTGGCCACAATGGCATGTACATGGGACTGGCATACATGTAGACAATGGTCTGAAACTGTGTTCACTATGATTTCGGAAGGCTGCCTGCCAGCGGGCTGGGCAGATCAATACGCAATAAAGGACATGCAAAGGGATGTGTGCTCGGTTGGTAGTAGGTTGGAGAAGGCAAGAAAGGCCCTTCGGGGGGTGAGCCGGGTTGAAGCACAGGGCTCAAACGCCACTGCCCAGGAAGTAAAAGCTGTAGGAGACTATACGAAGGCCGAATATAACGGTGAGACAGACGGGAAGCCTTGCCAAGAATTTAACTGGGGTGAATGTACCTTCTCGACCTCGCACGGCTTGCAGCCAGATAGGAAGTGCCATTTGTGTGCCTGATGTGCGCAGAAAACTAAGTGCGCTAATGTTCACCCGGAAAAGGCATGCATGAACAACAAAAGGTCGCAAGAAAGGGCGATGGCCAGTAAAGACAATAAAGCGGTTTTTAGGTGGCGACCGTGTTGAAGGAACAACTGCGGAATGTGACAATGTCACCAAACTAAACACAATCCCTACTGAGGTTAATGATGTGGAACCAGATAACCTGGTGCGAGACTCTGATACTAATGATTGTACCCTTGGCGGCGACGCCGATATAGGCCCAGCCATGACGATCCGTCAAACGGGCCTGGGAACTGCGCAAATGATGTCAATAAACCAGGAGCCTATGATACCGCAGGAAAAATGCAACAATGGACCGATGGCCCCACAGCCAACCAAACCTCAATCAGTTCAGGTAAGGAAGTTTATCTTCGAACCAACCCCCCCCGGACAAGGCGCAACCCATGATGGGCAGCGAGCACGATAAGGTAAACCGGGATGCCGCCACACCCCCTATGATGCCTGATAGCACCGTTACTGGTGGTCGCCATGCCACCCCAGTAAGTGAGCACGATGTAATGACCATCGAGGACAGCCAACGAGAAAGCCACAATGCACTGACAGCCGGTCCGGTGCGGGGTGGAACGGACAAAACTATAGATGCCGCAACGGTGCTGGCCGACCATGAGGCGAATGGGCAGGACATGGGCCAGACGGAGCCCATGCACCTCAGCATGGATGCGACGAGTGGTAGTGCCATTGAACAACAACATAGCCCAGCTGTCACCCGATCGGCTGGTCGCGACCGGCGCCGCCGCCGCCGCTTCATGGCATCTGGCAGTAAAGGCGATAGTGGTATGCAGCGCGATCCTGCTACTGAGGCCCAACACCAGGCAGGCACGGATGACAGAGATAATGATGCAGGGAGTGCAATTCGAGCAAAGCTGCATATCCTCGCACGTGCTAGTGAGGCGGCTGGTTCACGAAAAAGGAAAATACCATGCCATGCCCACAAATGTGATAAACACTGAGCGCACCGCGTATCAGAGGCAAGAAACAATACGGCAGTGACTCTCTCCAACAATGTAAGCGACAATGAGCCGTGGTCGGGCGATGACGGTGTCCGGCTCATGACCTCGGAACACCACGACCTGGACGACATAGAGCAGATCATCGAGACTCTAGAGGTGGCGGAGATAATGGTATACAACCCATCCCTCATGCCCCAGGCGTATAGGCCGATCCTTGATTCAATCTGGCCCCATACTGAATGTGTGGCATAGAATGACAACGCTGTTTATTTAAAGATCTATGACCTCATTAGGGCCTCGGCCATTCCCAACTTCTTGGGAATGAGGATAGGTGTGCCCTCTGGGCTCAACATTGTGGCATGGAAGCGCATGTTAGTAGGTTACCACGACCGCCAGGTGATAGACTTACGGGTACGGGTGGCCGGTTGACTTTACTGCGGACCAACAGCCTATGGCATCAACTGCTAATCACCACAACGATAGGGCTAGTATGGAATGCATTGAGAAATATATCAAGAAAGAAATGAACTATGGTGCCATGCTCGGTCCGTTTGATAGGCCGCCATTCGTGCCGACACAGGTTAGCCCTCTAATGACACGCCCTAAGCGGGGATCCGATGACAGGAGAGTGACAGTCGACCTCAGCTATCCCCCAGGAGCAAGTGTGGACGTGTGCATCAGACAGGGCCAATACCTCGGGAACCCGGCATCATACACACTGCCTGGGATTATTGATCTGGCAGATGAGGTGGTTAGGGTTGGGAGAGGGGCATTAATCTGGTGCATTGACTTGGCTAGAGCCTATCGCCAGCTACGTGCGTGTCCCCTCTCTACGCCTCTCCTCGGCATAACTGTAAACAATCGCACCTACATAGACATAGACCCGCCGTTTGGATGCCGTACATCCTCGATGGTGTCTGCGCGGACTACTAATGCGGTGGTGTACCTCATGAGGCAGAAGGGGCACTCGCACTATGTTATCTTGATGACTTTGTGGGTGTGGCTGGCACGGCACAAACAGCGAGCCGAGCGTATTATGACATCATGGCAATCACCGACTAGCTTCGGCTTGAGCTCGCTCGCTCAAAGTGTACCCCCCTTCTACGGAGGTTTAATGGCTCGGATTCTGCGTGTCTACAACGAGTATGACCATCACGATTCCCCTGGGGAAGATGGCAGATGTGATCAATGAATGTAAGCTCAGGAAAGGTCACAAGGTGGCCTCGCGGAAGGATCTTCAACACCTGCTGGGCAGGCTCCAGCACATTGCGAAATGTGTTAGGCCTGCCAGGAGGTTCATGACTAGGATTCTCGAAGCACTCCGTGCAATGCCATTCAGGGGAAGACACCTGGTGTCAAGTGCTATGCAGATGGACGTTGACTGGTTCATTAGCTACGCCCAAGCATTAAAAGCGATCGTTCTTCTCCCAGACAGTGAAAAGATCAGCTGGACGATCGAATGCGATTCATCGATGCAAGGAGGTGGGGCCCACTCACCCACACATTTCTATGCAGCTCGCTACTCGAATATAGTCGTTGAGAAGAACTACAACATTGCCCAGCTTGAGATGATAAACCTGGTCGTGGCAGTTAAAAACCTTGCGCCTGATGACCCGCACATCTTCACGATATATGTGAACACGGACAATGTTGCATCACAACAGGCTCTGACATCGGGGGCCGGGAAAGACCCAGTGATAACGGCGTGCACAAGGGAGATCTGGCTGTTTGTGGCACTCGCTAGTACTGAAGTCATCATAAAGCATAAACATGGCAAGGATATTCCATTTGTGGACGCGCTGAGGAGGATGTCCTTCGATGCGGACGCCAGGCGAGTGGATATGTTCAAAATTGTTCATCTTTATTTCTAGTCAGACACAAGGATTTAAGGCATTTTGAGGGAATAGATCATTGGAAAAAACGATCCACAAGAACTAGTGATGCCGTTATATGTATGAATAGCCGGCAGTGCTCAGTGGTTACCGCGGCTCGCACCACAGGCTGTACAGGCGGGGGTTAACTGTTAACGAGCGGCCTCACTGTCTGCAATATTCGCTCAGTGCCCCGACCTTCACGTCCTGTATGCAAATTACCTGCCACCGGGACTTCTTACTCCACGGATAGCAGCAATATGTAGATAAGGAATATGTAGATACCCTATAAAAAGGCTACTTTCTAAGCATGTAGATTCACAACGTTATTTACACAGACATAACATGCCACTATTAGCTGTGTGTATTAGCCCGTGGTCAGGCATATCACAAAACCCGGCCACTTGTGACAGTGGCAAACCCCGGTCATCAACACCTAATGGCACATCAGGACAGGTAGCAACTTGTGACAGTGCCAAACCCTGGTCATCAACACCTAATGCCACATCAGGACGGGTAGCAACTTGTGACAGTGCCAAACCCTGGTCATCAACACCTAATGCCACATCAGGACGGGTAGCAACTTGTGACAGTGCCAAACCCCGGTCATCAACACCTAGTGGCACATCAGTACAGGTAGCAACTTCTTACACTGCCAAACCCCGGTCATCAACATCTAACGCCACATCAGGATGGGTAGCAACTTGTGACAGTGCCAAACCCCGGTCATCAACACCTAGTGGCACATCAGGACAGGTAGCAACTTGTGACAGTGCCAAATCCCAGTCATCAACATTTAACGCCACATCAGGATGGGTAGCAACTTCTTACAGTGCCAAACCCCGGTCATCAACATCTAACACCACATCAGGATGGGTAGCAACTTGTGACAGTGCCAAACCCCGGTCATCAACATCTAATGCCACATCAGGACAGGTAGCAACTTGTGACAGTGCCAAACCCCGGTCATCAACACCAAAGTCACATCAGGATGGATAGCAACTTGTGACAGTGCCAAACCGCGGTCATCAACACCTAATGGCATATCAGGACAGGTAGAAACTTGTGACAGTGCCAAACCCTGGTCATCAACATTTAACACCACATCAGGATGGGTAGCAACTTGTGACAGTGGCAAACCCCGGTCATCAACACCTAATGGCACATCAGGACAGGTAGCAACTTGTGACAGTGCCAAACATCTAATGCCACATCAGGGCGGGTAGCAACTTGTGGCAGTGCCAAACCCCAGTCATCAACACCTAATGCCACATCAGGACACGTAGCAACTTGTGACAGTGCCAAACCCCGGTCATGAACATCTAATGCCACATGAGGATGGGTAGCAACTTGTGACAGTGCCAAACCCCGGTCATCAACACATAATGCCACAGGAGGATGGGTAGCAACTTGTGACAGTGCCAAACCCCGGTCATCAACACCTAACACCACATCAGGATGGGTAGCAACATGTGACAGTGCCAAACCCCGGTCATTAACACCGAAGTCACATCAGGATGGATAGCAACTTGTGACAGTGCCAAATCCTGGTCATCAACACTGAAGTCACATCAGGACAGGTAGGAATTTGTGACAGTGCCAAACCCCGGTCATCAACATCTAATGCCACATCAGGATGGGTAGCAACTTCTGACAGTGCCAAACCCTGGTCATCAACACCTAATACCACATCAGGACAGGTAGCAACTTGTGACAGTGCCAAATCCCAGTCATCAACATCTAATGCCACATTAGGACGGGTAGCAACTTCTGACAGTGCCAAACCCTGGTCATCAACACCTAATGCCACATCAGGATGGGTAGCAACTTGTGACAGTGCCAAACCCTGGTCATCAACACTGAAGTCACATCAGGACGGATAGCAACTTGTGACAGTGCCAAACCCCAGTTATCAACACGTAATGGCACATCAGGACAGGTAGAAACTTGTGACAGTGCCAAACCCCGGTCATCAATATTTAACGCCACATCAGGACGGGTAGCAACTTGTGACAGTGCCAAACCCCGGTCATCAACACCTAACACCACATCAGGACGGGTAGCAACTTGTGACAGTGCCAAACCCCGGTCATTAACACTGAAGTCACATCAGGATGGATAGCAACTTGTGACAGTGCCAAACCCTGGTCATCAACACTGAAGTCAGATCAGGACAGGTAGCAACTTGTGAGAGTGCCAAACCCTGGTCATCAACATCTAATGCCACATCAGGGCGGGTAGCAACTTGTGACAGTGCCAAACCCGGTCATCAACACCTAATGCCACATCAGGACGGGTAGCAACTTGGGACAGTGCCAAACCCTGGTCATCAACACCTAACACCACATCAGGATGGGTAGCAACTTGTGACAGTGCCAAACCCCGGTCATTAACACCAAAGTCACATCAGGATGGATAGCAACTTGTGACAGTGCCAAACCCTGGTCATCAACACTGAAGTCACATCAGGACAGGTAGCAACTTGTGACAGTGCGAAACCCCGGTCATCAACATCTAACGCCAAATCAGGACGGGTAGCAACTTGTGACAGTGTGAAACCCCGGTCATCAACATCTAATGCCACATTAGGACAGGTAGCAACTTGTGACAGTGCCAAACCCTGGTCATCAACACCTAATGCCACCTCAGGACGGTTAGCAACTTGTGACCGTGCCAAACCCCGGTCATCAACACCTAACACCACATCAGGATGGGTAGCAACTTGTGACAGTGCCAAACCCCGGTCATTAACACCGAAGTCACATCAGGATGGATAGCAACTTGTGACAGTGCCAAACCCTGGTCATCAACACTGAACTCACATCAGGATGGGTAGCAACTTGTGACAGTGCGAAACCCCGGTCATCAACACTGAAGTCACATCGGGATGGGTAGCAATTTGTGACAGTGCACACTCATGACAACTTCATAGTGCTGCCCCACTGGGAGATCAGACCACTGGGACTATTCAGACACATTATCCTGATACTAAGCTAACGAGTCCTCGCCCTGTGCTAGTATAGTAATGCCGAGCACCAGGATCGGTAACTACAGGTATCAATTTTCTAAGTTATTGATTTGAGTGGGCCGCGATTTCGAACTCCATACCTTCCGCACGGGAAGCTTGCGCTCTACCGAATCGGCCACCGCGTCGGGTGACTGCACTAGAGGAGTAACACTGCCCACTCATTGCGGGAAGTGCGGCGTGTTATGTGCCTTCTTTACGGCTCACTCTGCAACCTGGCGCTCTTCAGAACGAGGCCAGCCTGCAGAACGCCGGGTGAGGCCGGATGCGCGTGCGCGGCGGTCGGCAGAACTGCGCGTCTGGGTTCAGACTCGTGGTGACCAAGTACTGGTCGTGACCTACTAAGTGCGGTGTGAGACAGAGGAGTGGGGCAGACCGGCCAATTGACCATTCCACAGTCATACAGGAAACCGGTAGATGACGTCACGCTAAGATAGTAAGACAGTTGGCCAGTGATCCAGGATCTGCTTCAGTCAGTGAGATGCCTTTTCTCCAGCAAAACAATGTGATGTCCCACTATGTCACATTGTCCTTACTGTGGCAGGCAGTGGCTACCATACCCAAGTTATATCAAGCGACAGGCAAGGTAGTGAACGAGACTAGTTTTCCAACATGCTTTATTCGACTCGGCTGTGGATTGAAGCCCCGACTTGCCACGCACGGGGCGGACACTCTAGCGACAGTGCGCAAACCAGGCCCATTACCGGGTATTGTATGGGATCTTTACGCCACCGTGGCTATGTCATTTTAAAGCTGGGTCCTGGCTGTAATATATGTGACCCGTGTCGTAACTGCGGGGGCATGCTCGCACGGAGTGTGGGGGCGGGCTAGTCAATGTGGTAAAATGAGAGCTAAAATAAACCGGTCTTTCAACTCCACTCGCTGGTCAATGCATGCTTCTTTACATGGTGTCAGATGCTCATGAACCAATGGATATGGCGTTATCACGTTTGAAACCACCGGGACCACTATCCTTACAGGGAAACTTGGCATTGAACTGGAGGTTGTGGTTGAATTCATATCAGATATACTCCATCGCTTCTGGAGCTTCTAACAAGGGAGAAAATATTCAGTGTTGCGTGTTTCTCCATGTGGCCGGAGTTCATGCCCAAAAACTGCACCGAACACTTAAAATCGAAAGTGATGACAAAGACAAAATACAACCATTAATTGATGCGTTCGAGGATTACTGTATTGGGCATACAAATGTGACAGTGGTAAGATACAAGTTTAACTCTTACAATCAGTCGCGTGAAGGAATAGATGAGTACATATGTGAATTGGAACACCGCATAGCACTGTGCGACTATGGAGAAATCGAGGACTCCATGTTATGTGATCGAATAGTCTGTGGAGTCAAAGACAATAAGTTAAGAGATAAGCTGCTGCAGACTACGAACTTTACATTTAATCAGTGCGTGACATTTGCCGAGTGAGTGAGAATTGCCATGAACAGCTCAGCAAGAGTAGGATAACGGATGAGAGTGTTGACATGGTCGGGGCACGCAGGGCAGAGCCACCGAGACGGACCCGTTACGCATCGCCAGGGCCACGTGGTCAAGCCTGGACTGAGTGCCGCACACCTTCATCAACACCACGAGTGCAGTGCACGAGGTGTGGTTATACTCATGCGGCCAACCAATGTCCTGCTAAAGATAAGCCATGCTTATTTTGCAAGAAGATAGGACATTTTCAGCAAGTTTGTCAAGCTCGGAAAAGTGCAACAGCAAATGTGAATGAACTTGAAGTTGAATCTGAAGAATTAAATTGAGCAGTTTCAACTGGCAGAGTTGGACAGCGACGAGTTGTTGTATGTGGGTGAACTTTCGGGGATTGAAAACAAGCACCACGACTTATGGTATGCCCCGCTCAAAGTTCAGAACATCACTACCAAGTTCAAGCTGGATTCAGGAGCGCAGGCAAATATCATATCCAAGAAGATTTACGATAAAATGGAGAATGTCGTTCTACATCCATCCAAGTGCTGCCTTGTCACATACTCAGGAGAGCGGATTCGACAAAATACACGTAGAAGTGGAAGGACAGTCGATATGCTTCCAAGTTACCGCAGCCGGAAGCCCAATCCTGGGGAAAGATCCGTGTGTCGACCTAAAATTAATAAAGCGCGTGGGTGAAATCAAGTATGGACGAGTGTGACCGAAGCCTGCTGCAAGCAGTCAAGAAAAGGTACGAGACGAGGGCAGCCAGAGCACTGAGGCCGAAAACTTGGTAAATAAATATTGTGATGTATTTCAGGGTTTAGGAACAATCAAAACTAATGCAAATATATATATGGATGAAAATGTGACACCCTCTATTGACGCTCCTCGTCGTAACCCCATGGGTTAGCTCAATAACCATAGTCAAAAAGCCAGACAAAATTCGGGTGTGTCTTGACCCAATGAAATTGAATAAGGCTATTTTGCGAACTCCTTACCCGACGCGCACAGTCGAGGAGGTAATTTTGAAAACAGCAAACGCAAAATATTGTACAGTATTAGACGCCAATAGTGGCTACTGGCAGATCGAATTGAATGAAAAAAGCTCCAAATTGTGCACTTTTAATACCCCATGGGGTAGGTATCGCTACACGCGCCTTCTGTTTGGCATAAAAACAGCCGGGGACATATTCATAAGTGAAATGAATACTACTTTAGGGGATTTGCCTGGTGTCAATGTCGTTACAGATGATATTTTGGTATATGGGACCACAATTCAAGAGCATAATGATAACTTAGAACGGGTTTTGTGTCGAGCGCGACAGTCAAATTTGAAATTAAATCCAAAAAAGTCACGCATCTGTAGAACAGAAGTTTATTATGTAGGACATATACTAACCCAGCAAGGCCTTAAGCCAAATAAGGAACGCGTGCAAGCAATTATGGATATGCTAGAACCTACAGATAAAGCTGGGGTTCAACGATTCTTAGGTATGGTTGGTTACGTAAGCAAATTTATTCCGAAGTTCTCAGAAATGACTAAACCCTTACGGGTAGTACTCGGGAGAGAAATAGCTTGGCATTGGCAACATGAGCAGCGTAAAGCATTTAAACTATTGAAACAACTGTTAGTGTCCGCTCCGGTACTAAAATACTATGATGTCAACGAGAATGTCACAATACAAGTAGATGCTTCAAAGTCAGGTTTAGGAGCCACGTTATTTCAAAACTGTCAACCTATAGCTATGGTGTCAAAGGCTTTGGATGATACGCAGGCAAACTATGCAGTCATTGAAAAGGAACTGCTAGCTATATGTTTTGGATGTGTTAAGTTCCACGAATATGTGTATGGAAAACAAATAATGGTAGAAACTGACCACAAGCCCCTTGTGAATATTATGTCGAAACCTCTGCACATGCTATCTGCGCATATACAGAGAATGCAGATGCATCTGCAAAACTACAATATAAATGTGATACATATTAATGCATGTAACATGTATTTTGCAGATGCACTGTCCCGGGCACACACCACTAACACAGCGCCAAATGACCTTTTCGACAACAAGTTGTCCATAGCTACTATCGACATAGCTCCTAACATGCTACAATGCGTACAAAACAACACATTGGTAGATGAAATGCTCATAGAAATAACACGGTTAGTCAATACGGAGTGGCCAATAAATAACAAAAAGTTGCCAGCAAACGTTAAACCATTTTTGACATTTAAAGATGAGATAACTACAGATAACAATATGTTATTCAGAGGAAACCAAGTCATCCTACTGAAAGTTCTCCAGAGAGAAGTGTTAGAGATATTGCATGAAACACACATGGGTGTAATTAAATGCAAACAACTGGCCAGAGACAATGTATTCTGGCCAGGTATGAGCAAGCAATTGGAAGATATCATGACTAGATGTTCAATTAATCTCCCTCATTCTGAACCATTAATTTCACACGACATACCCGACAGTCCATTTAAAAAAGTAGGAGCTGATCTATTTCAAATTGAAAATAAAACTTATTTATTGGTAATTGACTCCTACTCAAAATTTCCAGAAGTTAGAGAATTATCAAAAACCACCAGTAAAGATATCATCAAGTCGTTACTCGAAATTTTCGGTACACATGGGGTACCCGACATATTAATTTCTGATAACTGCCCACAATTCGCGTCCCAAGAATTTCTGAATTTTGCGAGAGAATATGGGTTTGAGCACAACCATACAAACCCTCATTATCCGCAAAGCAACGGCCAGGTGGAGCGTTATGTGCAAACAATAAAGAAGCTAATAAAAAAAGCACAATCTTCAAGCTTAAATTATAATTTAGCGTTATTAAACTACCGAAATACTCCTCTAACTACCATAAATGCATCACCCGCACAACTATTGATGAACTGCAGGCTACGTTCTAAACTACCGGCGACCAGACTGCATTTAAAACCCTTTGTGCCAGAGTCAAAAGTTGTCGAATTTAAAAGATTAAACAAAATACAACAAAAGTATTACAATGAACGAGCTGGTAAAGAGCACACTCCATTAAAAGAAAATGACTTAGTTAAGTACATAACTAATGGCCTAATTGCAAAAAGAAATTACCCAGGGCCTAGAGATTATGAAGTAATTAATACAGAAGGGAAAAGACTAAGGCGAAATTGAAAACATCTATTCAAAATGACCAAACCGAAATCGACAGATGGGACGAAAACAATTACACCAACTGTACAAAAAACAATCAAAGATAAAAATACACCGGCTGGCGGTTACAAAACCAGATTCGGTCATTTGACAAACAAGCCGATCAGACTAGGTTTGGCAAACACACAAATAGACAAGCAATTAAGCACCTGTAGTCAGACACGACGAGTGAGAGCAAAACAATTAGACACCTGCGTGGGTAGGCGCACCTCCGTGACATGGGGGCCACGTGCGCCCAATGGCTTAACCATGTGCAAATGGAATGACAGATATAAGAAAAAATAAATGTCACTGCAACTCCAAACCTAGTTGCAAGTATAAATTGATCATGATGGTGTTGTATGGATAATTGTTAAAAATGACACAGTGTTAAATTTAAGATGTCGACTTAGAGAAAGTAACAGGCAACACCGGAACATCCGGACCTGGTGTTACTATCGTGTGAGACAACAAATGGCTTAGATGAACATATGTTAGTTAAACGTTGATACAATTTATCTTTCAGGTAAGCAACAATGTTAGCCTAAGATCTATAATTAATGGTTGAAAGCAGATACTGCATATCCTAAGCCAAGAATTAACTTGGGACACTACGTCCGGTAAACTAAATTGTTAAAGATAAAATGTACGGCTAAAGAAAGTGTTAGATTTAAGTTTATAGGTAGTTGTTCTTGTTCTGTTATTGTTGATTTTCAGCTTAACACACTCGAAACGGACACACAGGGTATCGCTCACATTGTACATGACAGAGCGAAATAATGTACAAATGCCCATCCGTTGTTGCTGAAAAAAAAAAAAAAAGGTGGAGATGTAATATATGTGACCCGTGTCGTAACTGCGGGGGTGTGCTCGCGCAGAGTGCGGGGGCGGGCTAGTCAATGTGGTAAAGTGAGAGCTAAAATAAACCGGTCATTCAATTCCACTCGCTGGTCAACGCGTGCTTCTCTTTACACTGGCGAGCTGACAAAAAACGTAGCCTGCAAATTGCTTCGGGGGGAAATGAGCCGAGGCCGAATAGGTCTTAGAATGCAATGCAGTGTCGGCCACAATGTGGCCACAATAAGATTCAGAGCACTCGTCTAATAAGTTGATGTGTCCCTGTAGTGAGGCCGCAATTGTTTCTGTTAGGGTAAAGGCAGGCACACACTAAGCGATATCAGAGATTTGAGAATCACAATAACCAGAGGTGTCCAAGGTGAAAGCTATGTGTGTATATATATATATACCCTCCGGAGCGAGTGGCGGTTGGCGGATCGGTAGTTACAGTGGGGGCCGGTGGCGGTGCCACTGTCGAAAGGCGGAGGTGGCAATATAACAATCAGTTCAATAATATAGACAATAAATTCCCTTTCACAGCTTTATACTCGCATAATTCTTTGTACATCACATATATAAAGCTCAGCACTCTGCCTGGTAGGCGGTGGGAATTTAACGGTAGGCAGTGGGAATCTAACGGTAGGCGGTGGGAATCTAATGGTAGGTGGTGGGAATCTAATAATAGGCGAGGAGAATCTAATGGTAGGCAGTGGGAATTTAATGGTAGGCGGTGGGAATCTAACGGTAGGCGGTGGGAATCTAATGGTAAATGGTGAACGTTGCCGTCCACCCAGTTACACATTATGTAGCTCTAATTAATATGAGTTATCGTTCTGTTGATCACGAAACGGACCCCGTGTTTCGTAGCTCTAAGCACTTCCTCCCACATTCAGCACCTCGCCTTTACGCCAACATACCACTTGGTTTCCAACCTGCCCAGTTGGTGTTTTAATTAGAGTTTTATGGATGACTAGAAATGAAAAACCATTCCTCTGCAGATGTGGCCATCACCGAGCCAGGACTTACCTACATAAAAAGATGGAGCTGAAAGAAACAAAAGCCAACAGGAAGTAATGGCCTCCCGCCGCACACAAATGGGGCTGAGCCAAACCGGGAAGACGGAGCCTCATTAGACGTGCGGGAAAGCGGCCTGACATGTCGACCCGGGACCAGCTCACAACCAGCTCAACGTCAGTCATAGAAGGTCATTCAGCAGGGCAGCATCGGGCCACAAATCTCTTCATACCAACTCAGATCACAAGTAGCGCTTCAAATAAGTCAAGAGCAGCAGACAGAGCAGGTTGCACACAGCTGCGCTAGTTCCTCATTCTACCTCATAGAGCAGGTTACAGAGCAAGTTATCGAATAACTCACAACTGCTCACAGAGTAGGTAACAACAGTTTATAAAACAGCTAATAACAGCCAACTAGCAGCTCATAATAGCTCAAAGCGACTCACATCGACTCGCAGAATCCCTCCGAAAAGCTCACAAAGCAGCTCACAAAAGCCAAGAGTAGCGTAGCTCACAGCGAGGCACGAGCAGTTATAGGGCAATATTCCGTACAGGTCGAGAACCATCTAGAGTACTGAAGTTGCAAGTCATGACGCAGGTCATGACGCAGGTCACGACAGAAGTGACATGGCAGCTCATGTGAGAGCTCGTAAAGCATGGAACCCATGGCGCGGGACACAGCTCACAAACATTGCCATGCACTAGTTGCCGAGCAGCTCCTGGCGCAGGGCAAGTCACGCAGTTCTGTCCGCAGTCACGCACCCGTAGTCCGCACTCACGCACCCGCAGTCACGCACTCTGTCCGCAGTCACGCAGTTAGGCTAAGGCTGACAGGTCACCAGTGAGTGCGTGCCGCAGATCAGCCTGCTCTGACCGACATTCAGGCGCCATTGTTGGCACATTATACTATGAGCAAATTGTCAATAATGAATATAGCTCAGAGCAGGTTGACCTCTCTGGTGTTCTCTGTGGTGGAGTGGTTAGAGTGTCTGACATTTTTCTAGGTCGGACTCCTAATCGGAAGGTCAGTGGTTCGATTCCCTGTGCCTCCACCTCTGCCAATTTGGATTTCCACCACTGTGTATAACTTACAGCATCATCAAAGGCCAGTTGCTCTCATACCATGTCTATGTGGTGTGGGAGGTTAAAAATCCCTTGGGTCGGTAAAAGTGTAGGCTCGGGCTTTCTATCGACAAACTGTCTAATGGTAAAAACAAGCCTATTCAGGCTGATCCATGATAGCCAGTATAAATCTTCAACAACAACAACCTACCTCAATGGAGCATTACATGCATAATGTGCCAACAATGACGCCTGCATGTAGGTCAGAGCAGGTTGACCTACATCCAAAGGAGCGTTATATGCATACTAGGCCAACAATGGTGCCTGAATGCAGGTCATAGCAGGTTGACCTACATCCATGGAGCATTATATGCATAATGTGCCAACAATGGCACCTGAATGTAGGTAAGAGCAGGTTGACCTACATCCATGGAGCATTATATGCATAATGTGCCAACATTGGCACCTGAATGTAGATCAGAGCAGGTTGACCTACATCCATGGAGCATAATACATATAATGCTCCATGGTTGTAGGTCCGCCTTCTCTAACTATTTTCATTTAATATCCAATTCTTCATCAAATGTTCTATCAGTAGGGCTTAGGCTCGTTTATGCTCGGCAAGAAATCCGCTCAACGGAGTAATACCGACCTATACACTCGACTGCCATAAGCCGCAGTTGTTATGAAACAAAGTCTGCATTACAAATCCAGTTCAATTTGAGGTAGTATATATGACGGTGTGTCTATGCTAGTATATATGACGGTGTGTCTATGGCAGTATATATGACGGTGTGTCTATGGCAGTATATATGAAGGTGTGTCTATGGTAGTGTATATGACGGTGTGTCTATGGTAGTATATATGGCGCCGTGTCTATGGTAGCATATGTGACAGTGTGTCTATGGTAGTATATATGACGGTGTGTCTATGGTAGTATGTAGATATGACGGTGTGTCTATGGTAGTATATATGACGTTGTCTATGGTAGTATATATGATGTTGTGTCTATGGTAGTATATATGATGGTGTGTCTATGGTAGTATATATGACGTTGTGTCTATGGTAGTATATATGACGGTGTGTCTATGGTAGTATGTATATATGACGGTGTGTCTATGGTAGTATATATGATGGTGTCTATGGTAGTATATATCATGGTGTCTATGGTAGTATATATGACGGTGTCTTTGGTAGTATATATGACGGTGTGTCTATGGCAGGCGAGGCCTGAAATCAATAAACCTGGGGTGCTAATCGTGTGGGCTCGGTATGTCGCATACCGACCGGGTCTCAGAACACTAGCTGGCCTACTTTATTGAAATGGACGCACACATATCATAATTCTTGAATTACACATACATATCTCCATGTGTATATATAACCAAATACATTTTTTAAACGAGTCACAGCAAAACGAAGTGTTACGTTGTCGGATGGGTTGCCGGAACCAGCGATCCTTTAACGGCTACCAGGTGGGAATGTACGTCTTGTCGTGCACTAATTATGACAGATACCACGGACAGGCCTGGGCGATGGCAACACTCGATCCATCTCAATTGTCAAAGTATGCGCAGCCTTAATGAAGCAAGGATGCGCAACGTACAAAACCCGCACGCATCCATCAGCGTGACTCCACCAGGACCCGCCACCAGGGGGCGCATCGCAGTGCGCATGTCAACCAGCACTGCAGTTCCGGAAGAGCGAGGGTAGCTTAATGTCGACATTAAAGGCATTGGTGTAAAAATAGATTTGTGAAGCACCCTTTGTACTCATTGCGGACGCCGAATGGTAGCTTCTGTTCGCACAGTCTGACAGCCTGGAGTCACCACAGAACGGAGAGAAGACTCGAAAACATTCATAAGGGCAATCAGTGACTATTCGACCCTAAATAACAGAGAACAACATATTTGACAGAAGTCATCTATTTTCCTCTGACACCAATATGCATGCTATTAGTATTAACATATCCTTACTTGTCCACCACTGATTTATTGGCTTTAAGCATGTGTCAGGATATCCACAGCGCCTTGTATTCCGAGGGGGTGGACCATCCAAGGAGACTACTTAACTTGAGTGATGGGATGAGATTGTTTCCGATGTGATATTAACTGCATTACTCTTGACCTGACATCTGTCAATGATGAAATCGGGGGTAAGACGCAATAACGTGCATAACCACAACACAAACAGTGCTGTAGACTAGATACTTATCTCTGTAAGCCTTGTGTGAGTGCACACACTGGGCTCAACTTGTAGACTAGATACTTATCTCTGTAAGCCTTGTGTGAGTGCACACACTGGGCTCAACTTGTAGACTAGATACTTATCTCTGTAAGCCTTGTGTGAGTGCACATACATACTCAACTTGTAGACTAGATACTTATCTCTGTAAGCCTTGTGTGAGTGCACATACATACTCAACTTGTAGACTAGGTACTTATCTCTGTAAGCCTTGTGTGAGTGCACACACTGGGCTCAACTTGTAGACTAGGTACTTATCTCTGTAAGCCTTGTGTGAGTGCACACACTGGGCTCAACTTGTAGACTAGGTACTTATCTCTGTAAGCCTTGTGTGAGTGCACACACTGGGCTCAACTTGTAGACTAGGTACTTATCTCTGTAAGCCTTGTGTGAGTGCACACACTGGGCTCAACTTGTAGACTAGGTACTTATCTCTGTAAGCCTTGTGTGAGTGCACACACTGGGCTCAACTTGTAGACTAGGTACTTATCTCTGTAAGCCTTGTGTGAGTGCACACACTGGGCTCAACTTGTAGACTAGGTACTTATCTCTGTAAGCCTTGTGTGAGTGCACACACTGGGCTCAACTTGTAGACTAGGTACTTATCTCTGTAAGCCTTGTGCGAGTGCACACACTGGGCTCAACTTGCAGGGTGCTTGGCCATTGATAGCGACGACTCCTATGTACCGCCGGGGCAGTCCTCCGAGTGGCTGGCGGGGGCCCACGTCCCCATGCGAGATGCGGCCCGTGCCTGGGGAGGAGGCTGACACCTGCATGGAGCGACGCATGGTCGAAATGGAGGCAAGATTCGACGACCGGATCGGGGCCCTCCACAATGCCATACTTCTCATAGCCGAGGCCGCCGGGGGGGGGGCTCAACCTGCCGGCACACGCTGACGACCACCCCGGCGCCACACCGGGCACCCCCCCGGCCAGCACCCGGCGTGGCCCCGCAACAGGCCCAGGTCAGGGGAGTGCACCCACGGGCCCCTGCATGGGGAGGCATGAGACGGCCGGTTCTCACGCCCTGCATCGTACAGGGCTTGGCACTGGATCCCCTCCTCACAGTCGCATCCCCGGTGGGAGCAGTCGTCCCGGCAGCCAATGCTCACTGGGACGGGCTCGCTCACAGGCAGGCCAGGGCCCAGCAGAAAGAGGTGCTCGATGAGGAGATGGATCGTGACCGCGCGCGGTACCACAGGCTGGAAGGTAGGCGCACCATCATGCATGACATGTTTGTAGCAAACCCTATATCCAAGCCATACATGTACCTGGAGCGGGCTGAATGCCAGTCTGCTGCCCAGAAACTGGCCGCGCGCGGTACCATGACCTAGAGGGAGTACCTCTCCGCGTTCATGGCCCTACTGGACGACGAGCCGGTATACGACCCGCGTGACTACAGGGACATGATTGACCATTACCGGTGCATCACTGAGGAGTGCATGACAAAGCCATGGCCCATGGTCCGCAAATGGTCGCAGCGAATCTTTGATCGTATTGAAAAGAACAAGATTACCTGGTCCGATAGGAATGCGATGCTGCACGAGCGGCTCACCTATTACACGGCCGCGCCCACCCCGGCCCGGGCGGACGGACGTGGCAGACGGAAAGAAAACAATGGCAACAACAAACCGGGACATGCCCACATCGAGGCACAGGCTCAGGAGTGGCCGTGCCCCGCATTTAACTCGGCCCGCCGCTGCACCCTCCCCCAGCACCACCAGAATGGCCCCGACGAAGTGGTCCATGCCTGTGCGCACTGCTTTTGGGTCACACAGGCATTCTACGACCATTCTGAGCAGCAGTGCCGCCGCAAGGAACGGGATGGTGCAAAAAACTAGATGCGGGGGAGGCGGCCAAATGGCGACATCAAGCACGGCACACGCAACGACCCCCACCCCTGCCCTGGGGGACGGCGGCGGGCACTACACACCTCAGGCCAGTGCACGGGCACCCGCTGAACCCACCGGCCCCACACCCGCTGACCCCTGGTGCGAGCCGGCGGATGGCCCGCCACCTCCCCCCACTCCCGCCCACCCAGCACTCCTCGGGCGTGGTGGAGCGGCCCGCGGCGGCGGCAGCACCAATGGTCCGTCTCACCCGGCGGCGGGATGGCCATCAGCCATTACCGCCATCTTGCCTCACTGCCATATTGCCGTCTCGCCTCACAGCCACATCTGGCGGTCACGCCATGGCTGGACAACTCGACAGATGCACCACCCATTACCGCCCCATATCGCCATCTCGCCTCACCGCCACATCTGGCGGACACGCCCCAGCTCGACGACCTGACAGATGCTCCGCCTGTTGCCGCCGCCCCCCCCGGGGAGCGCCAACCCAACACACGCATGCACCGCCCGCCCCATTACACCTACCCCCGCCAGTCAGTGCCCATGCTGGCAGATGCGGGTGACCCGACGGATGCGAGCAGCATGGGGAATGCGGGCACCCGATTAATTGCAGGCAATGGCCCAGCACTAAATGCGGGCAATGCCACATATGTAGACACCGCACAAGTGTTCACCACGTGGCCCTTGCCAGCGCCGCCTCGGGGGGCGGGGAGCCCCCACCCGACGTCGGCGGGGCCGACGGCGGGGCGCCCACTAATGGCGCCGGCACCACCCACAGTGGTGGGGAGGCCCATCCCGACTTTCACCGGAACCGGACCCACTGCGCTCAGCACGCCACAACCCTTCCCGGCAGCCACATCAACCCCACCCCGCGGGCATTCGCGGGGTACCGCCGTGTAATGTATGCAGTTATCCGAACACCCCCACGTCAATACCGCGTGACGACACAAGGATCGGTTCTAAATAAAATCAGTTACGTTACAGAACTCACGGTGTCGACACGTCTTTTACATGGTGTCAGATGTGGCGGAGAAGGCTGTATAAATGGCGCTTTCAGGATTAAAACCGCCCGGACCTCTAATATTGGACGAGAAAATGTCAGTTAATTGGAGGTCATGGATACAAGCTTATGAAATATATGCTACGGCAGCTGGAGTGTCGACGAAGTCGGAACAAGTTCAATGCTGTGTCTTTCTACACGTCGCTGGCGGTGAGGCGCAGAAACTACACCGTACGTTTGAAATCGACACTCAGGATAAAGACAAGATGACACCGTTGATCCAGGCTTTCAGTCAGTATTGTGAGGGTAAAACCAATATTACAGTTGTACGGTACGAATTTAACTCTTTCAATCAGTCCAGTGAGGATATGGACACATACATAAGGGAGTTAAAACATAGAATTCAATACTGTTGCTATGGCGCACTTGAATGTTCTTTGCTGTGTGATCGCATTGTATGCGGTGTGAGGGACGATGAGCTACAAAATAAGCTTTTAAGGTCCCCCGATTTGACTTTGGAGGACTGCATACAATTTTGTCGGCTCAGTGAAGTCAATTCGACTCAAGTTACAAAACTGGGAAGTAATCAAGTCGATGCAATGTCTACTAAATACAACACGGGAAGCAAAGCATGTAACCGTCCATCGTCATGGAAACGCGCATCAACAAGTCGATATAACCATGGTTCGACTATGACAACTGCCAAATGTGGATGGTGTGGATACAATCATCAATATGGGAGCTGTCCAGCCAGAGGAAAAGAATGCTCAGGTTGTCATAAACTTGGTCATTTCGTCAAGATGTGTCGATTGATGCAACGGCAGTCGAATACAGCTCCTGTATATGAACTGGGCATCCACCAAGATGACGTCCGGACAGAAGAAGCCATACAACAGGAGGTCGACGATTATGATTTGTTTGTCGGCTCGATTTCACAGGGCAGGGCCCAGGATCCAGATATGTGGCATGCTGAATTAATGTTAAATGATCAAGCGGTGTCTTTTAAATTAGACACGGGTTCGGAGGCGAATGTATTACCTAAAGTATTTGACACTCTAACGGAGATGACTTTGAATCCTTCGAGATGTCAGCTGGTCACATATGGAGGTCATCGGATACTACCTGCTGGAGAAACACCACTACGAGTCCGGGGTACAGATTTGCTGTAACAGATGTTGGGTGTGCAAGTAACAGATGTTGGGTGTGCAATCCTAGGCAAACGTGCATGCGTGCAGTTAGGACTCTTATCAAGACTCGACACATTGGAGGCTTTACCCGGCATGAATACAGCAAAGACAATGGTAAAGTCATATTCTGATGTTTTTACAGGTTTAGGATTAATTAAAGTAGATGCAAAAATTTATATTGATATGGCTGTAACTCCTGTAATAGATGCACCCCATAGGGTGCCTTTGGCAATTGTTAATGATATGCAGGCTGAGCTTAAGCATATGTTAGAATTAGGCGTTATTGTAAAACAAGTAGAGCCTACACCTTGGGTAAGTTCCATCACAATTGTTCGTAAGCCTAACAAATTGCGTATTTGCCTTGATCCGACTAAATTAAATAAAGCTATATTAAGGAGACCGTACCCCATCCGAACCGTAGAGGAGGTAGTTGCACAAATACATGGTGCAAAATATTTTTCAGTTTTAGATGCCAATAGTGGTTACTGGCAGATTAAGTTAGATGATGCCAGCTCTAGGCTATGTACGTTCAACACACCTTGGGGGAGGTTTCGTTACACTCGTCTGCCATTTGGTATTAAAACGGCAGGTGATATTTTTATTCAGGAAATGAACGACATACTAGTAGGGGTTCATGCTATTTCAGATGACATATTAGTTCATGGGGTTACTATTGAGGAACATAACAACCGTTTGGAGGCCGTTTTGAGACGTGCACGAGACGTGCACCTAAAATTAAACCCTAAAAAGTCGAAGATATGCCAAACCAGTGTAAACTATGTTGGTCATTTAATCACGTCTGAGGGACTCAAACCAAATGCTGACAGGATCCAATCTATTGTAGACATGCCAATACCAAATGACAAAGCGGCAGTACAGCGTTTTTTGGGGATGATAGGATATGTTAGCAAATTTATCCCAAACATGGCGCAGATCACAGAACCATTAAGACTAGTTATTAGAAAAGATATCGCATGGCACTGGGATTTGGATCAGGATAAGGCTTTTGGGCAGCTGAAGCAGTTATTGATTACAACACCTGTCCTGCAGTATTTTAATAAGCAAGACAAAATTGTTCTTCAGGTGGATGCATCCAAGTATGGGATAGGAGCTACTCTGTTCCAACATAATCTCCCAGTAGCAATGGCATCTAAAGCATTGGACAAAACACAAATTAGTTATGCCGTCATTGAGAAAGAGTTACTGGCCATATGTTTTGGGTGCCATAAATTCCACGAGTATATATACGGGAATGAGATAACAGTTGAGACAGATCATAAACCCTTAGTTTCTATTATGTTGAAACCTATCCACGAATTATCAGCCAGGAAGCAAAGAATGCGAATGAGACTCCAAAATTATAACATTAATGTGAGGTACGTAAAAGGGTCAAATTTATTTTTTGCAGATGCTCTTTCCCGAGCGCACACCTCAGATGTGAACCGGGAAAACCTCTACGATCAAGAGATATCAGTAGCAGCTATAACTATAAATATAAATGTATTAGAGGAGGTTAAAAAACAGACATTGTTAGACGATGTACTGATAAAAGTAAAACATTTCACTCTTAGTGGTTGGCCTGAAGGTAAAAAATCATTTGATCTGGATGTAACTCCATATTTTACTTTAAAAAATGATATTACATATGGTGATGGTGTATTATTGAAAGGTACACAGATAATAATTCCCAAAGTGTTACAACCGCAGATTTTGGGGAAATTACATGAATCCCACTTAGGAGTGGTCAAGTGCAAACAGCTAGCCAGAGACAGTGTGTTTTGGCCTGGATTGAGCAGCCGATTGGAGGACAAGATAGCCAGATGCCCCATTTGCCAAGAATTTCGGAATTTACCTCCCAAAGAACCTTTAATTAGTCACTCTATAGATGATATCCCATTTAGCAAGGTAGGAGTGGACTTGTTCCACGTTGATGGTAGAAATTACCTTCTAGTAGTCGATTACTATTCAAAATTCCCTGACTTTATAGAATTGTTGGATACGTCCAGTAAAAGCGTTATCCATGCTTTAAAACAAACTTTTGCCAGATTTGGGATACCCAAGTTTGTCGTGTCGGATAATGGACCACAATTTGCAAGTCAAGAATTTCAGACATTTTCTTCTGAGTACGGTTTCGTCTCAGTTTTTACGAGTCCCATGCATGCTCAGAGCAACGGACAGGTGGAGCGTCATGTCCAGACCATTAAACGGATGATAAAAAAGTGTTTTAAGTCTCAGGGAGATGTGCAGATCGTGTTACTTAATTACCGAAACACCACCATACAGGGCGTTGGTGCATCCCCTGCACAATTATTAATGTCTCGTCGGCTTCGCGACAAGTTACCTGTTTTAGACCGAGCACTCAAAGCGAACATTCAGCCCTCCAAATTAGCTCAATTAGGGGACAGACAAGCTTTACAAAAGAAATATTTCGACAAACATGCAGGTAAGACTCAACCTCCTCTGAGACAGGGTGACCATGTTCGGTACCGAAGCCACACTAACGAATGGAAACGGGGGACAATTCTAGATACACGTAACAGGGACGAGAGGGCCTATGACCTAGTAAATGAACGTAATCACGTATTATGGCGCAATAGGAAATTACTTTACAAATGTAAAAATGTCGAAAATGACAATCTCACACATGTTACAAAAAGTTCTGTCATTCAGACATCAAAACCAAACAAGACTGTAAGTCCATATGTCACAAAGTATGGTCGAGTCATTAGGCCACCTGACCGGTTTTAGGTCAACGTACCATGATTGCATCAATATGTCTGTAACCATAAAGAGTGTAAGCTAATTTGTTCCTTTTTACTCGTTTCAAGTATCCAAACATACACCCACCAAGACCCGTATGTCACTATGTATTGTACTAAGTAAGCGGGTAATACCATTAGTATTCTAACGAAACTGTTTTACGACAAACTGATAGCTCATTCTTAGTCATTAGGATAAACATGCTTGTTACAGTAAGGTTACTTATTCACATATTATATGTATATAGTGTCATATTACAGTATTGTAGTTTATGTTATCGTGAATGACATTTTCATTGGCTTTAGTAACATTTACTCGCACATGGACTGTTGAACAGATTCGCATGTTGTTAGCATATATGATGTTTTTGTCCAGGACAGGAGAAGATAGGAAAGTGACGTTTTATGTAGGACAGTAAGAAGGTATTCCAGTTGGGTATAGTTCTTAAGGGGTTGCTGCCTTAAACATGGTGAATGCAATAAAGTAAGCCAGATAGATGGTATACTGCAGGTGATAAGTTATGTCATTAGGTGATAAGTTATGTTAGTCGGTGATAAGCTATGTTATTCGGTGATAAGCTATGTTATTCGGTAACTATTGTAAACGGGGAAGGTGTAATGTATGTAGTTATCCGAACACCCCTACGTCAATACCGCGTGACGTCACAAGGATCGGTTCTAAATAAAATCAGTTACGTTACAGAACTCACGGTGTCGACACGTCTTTTACACGCCGTCACCACTGGCCGCGCCCCACCTCCACGGTACATGGCAGCATAGCGACTATATACGCGGCCGGCTGCGCAATAGGGATGCCCAACGCGGTGGAGGCCTGCGTACCGGTACCAAGTGGCATTAGGGTTGACCGATGGAGTGCCCTGCTCTCCGGGTCCCGCGACCACCGCCAGCTGGTCGACTTCCTCTGGTTCGGCTTTCCCCTCGGCTACCTTGGCCCCACCTCTGGGACAGGACAGGTCGGGAACCACCCCAATGCCACTAAACACCCGGAGGCCGTGGGAGAATATATAAGCGAAGAGATGGAGTGTGGGGCGCTCCACGGGCCCTACCGCGAACCACCCTTCCAACCATGGTTCCATGCCTCACCCATGATGACGAGGGAGAAGGCCGACCCCAGCAAAAGGAGGATTATCACCGACCTCTCCTTCCCCCCCGCAAAACATCCATCAATGCGTACATCATTAAGAACACCGCGCTGGGCCACAACTGCAACCACTGCCTCCCGACGGTCGACGGGTTCACGCGCGAGCTCCGGGCCAGCAGCCCTAACAGCTTCATGTTCACCATGGACATAAGCAGGGCCTACAAGAACTTTAGGTCCTGCCCTCTCGACTGGCCGCTCCTAGGGGCCCGCTGGCGAGGTGGCTACTACCTCGACACCTCCGTCCCGTTCGGCGCATGTGTATCCAGCTGCCACATACAGAGGGTGGCGAAGGCAGTAGTTTACATACTCCGCAGATGCGGGATAGCCTCCACAATGTATCTTAACGACCTCATAGTCGTTGCACCCGATCGCCTGACTGCCGATGCCCACTTCCGCACCGCCCGAGGTGTGTTTCACGAGCTCGGCCTCCCTGAGGCGGCTGAGAAGACACAGCCCCCCCCGGCGGCCGTCCAGTGGCTCAGCATCCTTATAGATGCCACCACCATGACCCTAGCCATGGCGGCCGACAAGGTCGCGAGCACCATGCGGATGGTACACGCCACTGCCGCCAAGGCCCGCATAACCAGGAAGCAGCTCCAGTCCCTGCTCGGAAAACTCCTCCACCTCTCCAAGTGTGTGCGCCCCATCAGGCTCTTCGTCGGAAGACTGCTGGGGGCCCTCAGGGTCATTTCCGGGATCAGCGCCCGCGTTGACGTTGACGACGAAATGCAGGCGGACCTCGCCTGGTTCCCCGCATTTGCTGAAGGTTGGAACGGCACCGCAATCATCCCCCCCAACCACCCAGGAAGGGACATAGCTGTCGACGCCTGCCTTGGGGGCATAGGCGGGGCCGATGACACCCACGCCTACTCCATGCCCCTCAGGGATGGCTACTGCAACGTGGATGACAGCATCACGCAAATAGAGGCCCTCAACGTGCTTGTTGCACTCCACGCACTGGCCCGCCCCCATGATACCGGTGGCCACATAGCTAAAATGGTGCGACAACGCTGCGGCTGTCCACATGCTCTCGACTGGCAGGGGACAGGACCCCCGACTGCTCGCAATTGCGAGGGCCACCTGGATGTTCCAGGCAGTCCGGTATGTCCCACCACATACCCAGCCACCTGAATGTCATAGCTGATGCCCTGAGTAGAGCCCACATAAGCCACAAGCACCAGGCTACTGCCATAAACATTTGCATCGAAAACTGCTTAACCCCTATTACACCAGCTCTTCTCCATTATGCTCCCCTCCAACCTCTTTCTGCTCACAGGCACGTAGTATGTGGGGCTCGGCCAGGCAGATGGAGGCCAGGGCCCCGGGGTCGTGGGCGAACTACAATGCCACCATCACCAACTACACCGCCCACTGCAACCACTAAGTGCTGCAGCCGCTGTCCCCCACGCTGCTCCAGATCAGGTGCTGGATAGAAGAGCGTGCGGCCAGACTGTGCCCATCATCTGTGGCAAACTCGGTGTCGCACCTCAGGCTCTTCTTCCGGCTCAGGGAGGCCTCTACCCGACCCCTCGACCACATAACGGTGCGGCTGGCGATAGATGCACTCCGCAGGTCCAAGATCCACAGGCCCAAGGCCCCCTTGCATGCACCCATGAGCGTCATACGGCAGGCGGTCATCGACCTCAGGACCGACCCGCCTGTGATGGTGGTGGCCTTCGCACTGCTGGTCATGTTCTTTGCGGGGGCCCGGCAATCCGAGGTCATGCCGAGGTCAGCGGCCACCTTCGACAGAACGCGGCACACCACCAGGGGCGATGTCTAGGAGCGGGACGGGGCCCTGTGCATCGACCAGAAGTGGGGCAAAACCAGAGGGCAGTGGTGATGGTCACATTCACCTCGGGCAGCTCTGAGCTGGAGGCGCAGCGCTTCGGGGGATGGACCTCCGATGCCTACAAATGCTACATCAGCACCAAGAAGGTCAATGCCGTGCTCGTGCGAGCCATGACACAGTAGCGTCCATTACAACCAAACACACCACAAACACTGATACTATATTGGCTTGGCCGAAGAAATATAAACAATACCAATAATCATCAATTAATTATATTGCCATAATTAAACAATGGTCATGACCATTTGCCTAATTAACAGTTATTAATTAATTAACCATTAATTCTTATTATATAATATTCTACCTTACTCAATCACTGCTACCCGCTGGTTGACATCTCCTTACCTCACCCTGCTCACCTGTCGCACATCATTCATGCCATTCTCATCCCCCACTCGGATCACCACATGACACTGATTCTTTGCAGCTCGCGGACGGCCGCAAACCAGAAAGCAGAATTCATGTAATGCCCTCGGGGGCTGCTCGGAATAAAGACATGTTATCCCAACCGTGCCTCCTTGTCCTGTGTGCCATAGCCGCAATGGTGGGGAATGAGCGTGTGCTCATTCGGGGTCATTGTGGGGCATGCAGGGCAGCGAGGCGAGGCGCGACGCCCAACCCCTCGCCCCCCACCGCCAGGTGGTGGGGTGTGGGGGGGCCCACAGAGCACGCACACGGCTGCTCACACCCTCCTCTGGTCACTCCGCCTCACACATCCAGACTGACCACTACCCAATTTTACCCACCCACCCGCACCGCGAAGAAATATAAACAATACCAATAATCATCAATTAATTATATTGCCATAATTAAACAATGGTCACGACCATTCGTCTAATTAAAAGTTATTAATTAATTAACCATTAATTCTTATTATATAATATTCTACCTTACTCAACCACTGCTACCCGCTGGTTGAAATCTCCTCACCTCACCTTGCTCACCTGTCACACATCATTCATGCCATTCTCATCCCCCACTCTGATCACCACATGACACTGATTCTTTGGAGCTCGCGGATGGCCGCAAACCAGAAAACCATTTGTGTAATGCCCCCGGGGGCTGCCCGGAATAAAGACATGTTATCCCAACCATGCCTCCTTGTCCTGTGTGCCATGGCCACAATGTGTTGGTCATGTTAGTTCCTCCAGAAGGCCCCTGGTACTAGGTTTATCAGTAAAGGCGCCGGGTTGCGGGGAATACGGTGAAAAGAAGTCCCGAATGTGTGCATCTGCAAACATTTCCGGCGGGTGCATGGCTGATGATTCCTGGCGGGTTCCTGGCTGATTCCTGGCTGGTTCCTGGCTGGTTCCTGGCTGGTTCCTGGCTGGTTCCTGGCTGGTTCCTGGCTGGTTCCTGGCTGGTTCCTGGCTGGTTCCTGGCTGGTTCCTGGCTGGTTCCTGGCTGGTTCCTGGCTGGTTCCTGGCTGGTTCCTGGCTGATTCCTGGCGGGTTCCTGGCGGGTTCCTGGCGGGTTCCTGGCTGTTCCTGGCGGGTGACTGGCTGATTCCTGGCTGGTTCCTGGCTGTTCCTGGCGGGTTCCTGGCGGGTTCCTGGCGGGTTCCTGGCGGGTTCCTGGCGGGTTCCTGGCTGATTCCTGGCTGGTTCCTGGCTGGTTCCTTGCTGGTTCCTGGCTGATTCCTAGCTAGTTCCTGGCGGGTTCCTGGCGGGTTCCCGGTGGGGTTCCTGGGTGGTTCCTGGGTGGTTCCTGGGTGGTTCCTGGCGGGTTCCTGGCGGGTTCCTGGCGGGTTCCTGGCGGGTTCCTGGCGGGTTCCTGGCGGGTTCCTGGCGGGTTCCCGGTGGGTTCCCGGCTGGTTCCTGGTTGGTTCCTGGTTGGTTCCTGGCTGGTTTCTCGCGGGTTGCCTCCATGAGGCGCAGTGTGTAGGCGGCCTTCCCAGGCGCGCCCGTCGTTCAGTAATACCATGTGTAATCAGACTAATTGTCTCTGGGAGTAATATCCACGTTGACAGCTTAACTCAGCCTGAGCCGCAATCTGATACCACCGGGTGCCAAGTGTGGCCGAGACGCAGCCGGAAGAATGATTCAATACCGCTTCAATGCCGGGTTAATAATCCTGAGTGGAAATCAACGCAACTAACCCCAAAGTAATTAGCTGCATGACGCAATCACCACTAGAGGTCTCAGACCCGTCTTCCACAAAACATACACGGCCTTTGTTCAGTTATCACACTAGCTTTCACTGGAAGAGTACATACCAGACACAGCCGTTAAACCAACATGCCAATGCCCGGTGAGTGAGTGGGGTTTTATGCCGTAGCAAGATCTGAGGTCATATCAGGGCGGATACTGACTTGCAAGAATGCACACTTATTACGACTTATTAGTGCTTCCTAACTAACAGTAACATATCGTTGCATCAACACTACGACTCGAGATCCTGCTCATGCGTATTACCCTTTAACTAATCCAACCAGTCCTGGTCCACCCTAACACTGCCGGGTACCAGGCTAGGTAATTTGCATTGAACCCCACTGGCTAAGTGCGTGAGGACAATATCCCGGTTTATAGGGGTTCTGGCAACACGCCAACAACGCAAGTGATTTGAGTCCGAACCTAGAATTTCTTCCAAATCCTCAGTTCCAATACGGTTTAAGGGAAAAGATCGTGTAACATGGGGCGGACTGCATAAACTAGCGCGCACTGAACTAGATGGAATATGAGCCGACCATTGTTAAACATTCAAAAAACTGAGGGGGGCATAATGACGTCACTCACTTGAGACGCCGTTGTGGCGAGGCCAATCCGAGGCGGTAGTGTTTACTTCAGCCGGCGGCCGCCGCGTGGCGCTCTGGGCGGTGAGTGAGTCGTTAGAGTGGGTGCCTTCTTCTGCACGTGTCGCCATGGAGTTGCAGGACCAGATTACCGGCCAGTTAAAGAGCCAGTGCCACGTGCTCCTGTTACCCAGGTAACCAGGCTACCCTGCAGGCTCAGATAAGGAGCGAACAACTGACTAATCTTATCTGAGCTGCACCCGGCTCATCGCCTGTAGAACTAGAGCTTCTACAAAGAAAGTCAGACATGGGGCGCTCTCTCAACTCTCACGGGAATACAGTGATCACACGAGAGTTTGCGCGGCAGGGCACCTGACCCTAGCTTGCACTTATACAACCCTACAGCCAGCGTGCTTTTATTTTTAAAATGACTCGGCAGAACACAACGCTGCGTCTCCTCTTGAATTGCACACGGTTTGTCTCGTGATTTCGCCCGGATGCTGCATCTTGTGTCCGGATTGGGAACCACATATCGACACGTGACACCTGACCGGGCAAAGCACTCACAACTTTGTGCAGAACCACGTGATGCGCGCACGCCCTGCACCCTGCACCGCTGATTCGTCACGTGACTCTGCTCTCAAAGGAAGGCGGGCGATGTTTGATCGTGGATGTCGGCGACTGTCGGAACGTGCCGAAAGCACACAGCATGCGGAGCTAATAGAGCAAAATAAGAAGTACGTTATTTGATCTAACCATTGGAAAAACATGGCACATGAAACTTCGTTATATTGAAATATAGCGAATCATTTTGTCAATGCGCAGTCCTGGGAGGACAGTTTGAGGGAAGCTTCAGACGGTGCTTGTCTATCACGCTGTTGACGCTTTGCACGAGTCCTGACCTTGACCTTTGTGCCCGTCTCACTCAGCACTGAATCAGGTCTGGCTATTGTAACGTAGTAGTGAATTCCTAATAGGTAGTTTGCCTTTTATAGTGGTTACAGCACATGTTTGGACTGTCCTACTCGTCCCATCTCTTTGTTAGGACTGGCCTACCAAGCAACTATATAAGGAACGTAGTCACACACTCTCGGTACTCTACTCCCAGACATCAAGGCATCAACATCTCCAAGTCAGTTAGGCCTGAAACCTGATCTGGCTAGTTACAGCTTATGGGATGGATTCAACTTGCTGAGCTTCTACAGTATTGACCAATGGCTGTGAGGAGGATTGGTGACTGTGGTGTCTGCCTTTTCCCACATCACTGCTGCTTAGCCTGACATGTACATCCATCATCAACTGAGACTCTATACCTGTATGGTTGGCAATAGCTCACAGACAATGGATCATCTATATCTATCATTTGTATCAACTCCTCAAGGCAACTGAGACATAGAATAAGCACCAAGAGGACTGAGTGTATCTATCACCCATATGGACTACACAGACAGTTGTGAGTGTAATATCATACCATTGAGAATTTATATGTAACTGTACACTTTGTAATTGAGAATATATGTTATAAGTACATATTTGTGTATCATTATTTGTCTTCTTTACTAAGAATAGAAGATGTTCCAAATTCTCTTTTCTCCTCACTATATTAGCTAGTCTATAAGATTAGGCATTAGTTATTATCCGTGACACTATTTTAACACCGGTCCACGTGGAACCAGCCTTTGTTCATTGCTACTAGCGCCAATTACATTAACATTTAATCCCATTCCACCTCGTGCGTGGGCTAATTGGCCCTCCTGACGGCAGCAGGAGGCGCTCACCAGGGGGCGTGCTGAGGGCCAGGGTCACTCACCAAGGAACGCCGGCTCAAGGGGCCCGGAGGGTTCTCGGGCCCGGTCCAATACCGGCGTTACCAGGTTAAAGGTGATTGGTTAGGAACCTCCGACTGGGAGCACTCCAGGGCTCGTTTAACGAGTCGGTGTGTGTGGGTGTGAATGGGTGCGGAACTTAAACTGTGTCTGCTGCTACAGGGTGCGTTGTGGGTCTAAAACTAATAGTAATAGCCCTGTCACATTATGATGTTTCTCTCCAATGCTCGTCGATGCGAGGTGACGTGTGTCACTTTTAGGCGAAACGTCGGGAGACATCTGGAAGCGTTATGCATGCATTAGGTGTGCGTTAGGCGCGCGTCGGTACACTTTGATTGACAGCAACTGTCATCGAGGAGCGCCGGCGCGCATTGTGGCACGTCGAAAGTTTTGTGCATGCACAAAACTTTTGACGACCGACAACGCGCGTCAATGTGTGGGTGCAGACGTTATGGGGACGTTAGGAGGACGTCGAGACACACTAGAGGTGCATTGGAGAGAAACATCGTAATGTGTCGAACGTCGGGAAATGCACGCACGTCAGGAAACATTAGTCATGCATTACGTCAACGTCTGGTGCGCTGAGAGCACGCCGAGAGGATGCTGATACCACGCTGATAACGCTGGCGCAACGCCGAGACATGCCGTGTATAGATGCAGGATGGAAGTTGGTCACACGCTATCATACGTCGTGTAGCACGTCTGCCGGTCGCTAGCGGAGCGCTGGACTAACGCTAAGTGAGCACCATGCACACGCCGCGCGCGCCGGAGGCCCATTGGGACACGTTGCGAGAACCTTTTTTTTTTCTTCGGCAGGCGTCGACACACGTTGGCCGTGCGCTACAAACACACTGCGCTGACGTCAAACTCTTACCCAAACTGCCAAAATGTTGGACGTGTCTCAACGCATACAACTTATTTTGCGCGTTGCCGGCACGCCGGTGAGAAGCGTCATAATGTGACAGAGCCATTATATAACATCGGGTACGGGTTTGTTCCGGAACACCATCAGTTAATACCATGGATAAGATGAGGTGGGGGGCGGGGGGGGGGGGGAGGGATGCAGCCATGCTTACATGTTTAACTTTAACTGACTGAGCCTCAACAAAGTGAATAGCGGACTGCCCAGCGGTGAAAACAAGTGTTATCACACTTAATTATCCGTTATGGACAAGGTAAATAAATTCATCACAAAAAAACAACTACGACATAAATATGTCCGGCTGTTTGGGAGTCATGGCTGGTGGTGGAAGCCTCAAAGTAAGCCGCACAATGCGGGTAACCACGTCAACTCGCACAGTGACCACGTCAACCCACACTATGCTGGTAGCCACATCAACACACACTATGTGGGTAGCCACGTCAACCCTCACTATGCGGGTAGCCACATCAACCCACACTGCGCCGTTAGCCATGTCAACCTATGCTATGCAGGTAGCCAAGTCAACCCACACTATGTGGGTAGCCATGCCAACCCACATTATGTGGTTAGCCATGCCACCCTCCACTATGCGGGTAGCCACATCAACCGGTACTATGTGGGTAGCCACATCAACCCACACTATGTGGGTAGCCACATCAACCCTCACTATGCAGCTAGCCATGTCAACCCACACTATGTGGGTAGCCACATCAACCCACACTATGCGGGTAGCCATGTCAACCCACACTATGCAGGTAGCCACATCAACCCACACTATGCGGGTTGCCACATCAACCCACACTATGTGGTTAGCCATGTCAACCCACACTATGTGGTTAGCCACATCAACCCACACTATGCGGGTAACCATGTAAACCCTCACTATGTGGGTAGCCACATCAACCCACACTATGTGGGTAGCCACATCAACCCACACTGTGCCGTTAGCTACATCAACCCACACTATGCGGGTATCCAAGTCAACCTATGCTATGCGGGTAGCCACATCAGCCCACACTATGTGGGTATCCACATCAACCCACAATATGTGGGTTTCCACATCAACCCACACTATGTGGATAGCCACATCAACCCCCACTCTGTTGGTAGCCATGTCAACCCACACTATGTGGGTATCCACATCAACCCACACTATGCAGGTAGCCATGTAAACCACGTCAACCCTCAATATGCGGGTAGCCAGATCAACCCACACTATGTGGGTAGCCACATCAACCCACACTGCACCATTAGCCACATCAACCCACACTGTGCGGGTATCCACATCAACCTATGATATGCAGGTAGTCAAATCAACCCACACTATGCGGGTAGCCACATCAAACCACACTATATGGGTATCCACATCAACCCACACTATGCGGGTATCCAGATCATCCCACACTATGCGGGTAGCCACGTCAACATACACTATGTGGGTATCCATGTCAACCCGCACTATGTGGGTATCCACATCAACCCACACTATGCGGGTGTCCACATCAACCCGCATTGTGTGGGTAGCCACATCAACCCACACTATGCGGGTAGCCATGTACACCTGCACTGCATGGGTAGCCATGTCAACCCACACTATGCGTGTAACCAAGTCAACCCACACTCCATGGGTAGCCATGTCAACCCACACTATGCGGGTAGCCACATCAACCCACATTGCATGCGTGTCCATTTGTCCACCCCTATCCGGCCTTCCCACGGAAGCTGACGCCACTCAGGGTCAATGTGAATTATGACTGAGTAATGCCAACCTCAAACCTCCCACTTGCCGAGTATCAGCACCGACTGAGGTGCTAATAGATAACCAACATAACCCTATAAGGCTTAGTGAATGAGACACAGCACTGCCTTGTGGAACTCTCACTATGTACATGAATGTCGCTCGTGAAGACAAAAACATCCCATATGAAGGAGCATCAACCTCTGTTGGTTGGTAATTTCGATTTCTGTCGAAGTCAGTAATTTGGGATGATTTGGTAGTAAAAGGCACCCCGCCGCGTCATCCGGCGGTCACGTGATTATGGACGCGCTGACGTGTCCGTGCCAATCCCGCACCAGATGGCAGCACAGGTAACGTCAGTGTCGTCTGACAAATTGGGTGACGTGAGGTCACGTGGGGTGTTGATGACTTGCGTGTTGATGTGCTGGGTGTTGGAAGGCTGCTGCCTGTCAGATGCAGGCGTTATTGTGAAGACGTGCACTGTAACCAGAACTACCACACCAGTAGGACACCACTTGGTGTAGGCACCAGTTGACAGTGATTCACGTTCTGAGTACGGAAGTCCATTTTAAGGCGCCTTCCGGTAATTGTTATTGTCCTCAACTCGTTTATACAGCGACACGTTTTGTCAAATGTGACTGGGATGCTGGATGTCGGTTCGCTTCATGCTTAGGTGACAACTCCCTTCTAATGCACAATCAAAGAAAACCTTGAGGATACTTTAATTTAATTCAATATCCTTTCAAAATCAGGTATGTTGTACAATGAGCGTTACAGCCTTCAGTTCTGTGAATATGTTTGCAACTATTCAGACATGTGAGTTATTAAAACAACGCCAAGGCACACGAGTCTGTGCATCTTCACTATTTACGACGATGTACTTGATGTAGTCTAGCATACACCACTGTATGTTAGCATTAATTTATTAACCCTCTCTACTTTGCTATTCTTGCAGGTGAGTTCCTCAACTTACACAACATTACAGTCATTAGTTCAACGTTCAGAAAGGTCACGGTAGGTCACCGGAAGTAGTCATTGAGCAGATGACACAAGGGAACGGTAGGTCACTGGAAGTACTCATCGAACAGATGGCACATGGTCATGGTATGTCACTGGAAGTCATTGAGCAGGTGATGTAACCTAGCACACAGGTGGTTCCAGAGCAGCTGACCCACCACTCAACAGCAAATCTAGATTGATTCAATATAGATTTGTGTAACTAACTACTCATAACAGGTAGAAGGAACATATGTTGTGCTGCTACATCGACGCGCTGGCATGTAGCACCCATCGAATAATCCAGAACCAAAATCAACTAAGCAAAGATGTATATTTTTCACTCACTTACTAAGCTTGTTGGAATTGAATATATTCCAAACAACAATAAAAAACATACTGCACAAACCGAGTACCAGCATACTTTGGAGACAGTAATTTATTGGTGTTTTTCAGGTAAATGTAATGTTATCAATTGAAAAAAGTATGTGTAATGCAATACCAAGCCATGGGTCTTTTGGCCATGCGATATTGCAGTTATTTTCAGTTGATATTTCCCGATGCAAACACCAGGGGTGGTACGGCAATACGTGTGGTAGATATGGGTAGACACGATCCATAACAGTTGACCACCACACAAGCAATTCAACCAACGCAAGACAAGTACAGTATAAAGTGGCATTTATTCTTACTATTCCGTTGTTACATTTAAGTCATGAGATGTTTGATTTATTAAGATTTCGAGGATTTCAGGCACGTAGCCCTATGAATGTCACTTGTAGTTGGGTGGGTGGGACGGAAAATCCAAATGAGAGAACACGTCCTATGGGTCGAAATGCTCTGGTCGAAGTGTCTATAATGAAACTGGGTCGCATCTCGTTATGGAAAGTTACAGAAGATGGCGCCACAGTCGGAGCATTTATTATTAAGAAAGACATTATAGATGGCGCCAGTAGTCACCTCCATATTTAGTATGTACTTTTTCTTGCGGGTTAAATTACCCATGTTGAAATCAACATCAACAATTCAACCAACGCAAGACAAGTACAGTATAATGTGGCATTTATTCTTACTATTCCATTGTTACATTTAAGTCATGAGATGTTTGATTTATTAAGATTTCGAGGATTTCAGGCACGTAGCCAAAAAGTATAGCTCAAGTGCCTGGAAGCTGAGACTGGAAGTTGTATGTCGACACAACAGCAAAGGTCCCGTGACCAGTTGTCTTACGTCCTGCCTCGATGACCCTTGGAGGCAGAACTATGGAGAGTTGAATGCATGGTGTGTAGCATTATAGCGCCGGGCGCTAGGTGGCCCGCCACGGACAGGGCTAGTCTTATGATTGAAAGCACCGGGTCCTAGGTGGCCCGCCTCGGACAGGGCTAATGTTATGATTGAAATTAATCCACGAACATGTGAGTGGTAGCCACATGAGTGAAGAGACCGGCCGTCGTGCCAATGTGGTGTCGCCTCCACACAGGTGCTGGGCAGAAGGCGAACCAGAGTTGCTGAAATGCGATGTCTCTAGGAGACGATGAGTTGAGTGGTGTCTTGGGTGACGACACGGACATTGATGCCCAGGAGTGTTATGCTAAGATCCTCGCACGACCTGAGTGACCATGAGGCCACTGGATGTCATGAAGATTGCTGTGCAGTACCTTAGTCCTTATTATCCATGCACAGCTGGGAGGCCGGCCGCTATGGAGTGTCGGAGGCACTGGTGCGGTATTGTGGATAACCTGGGAAGAGAGGCAAAAAATAATGCAGTCGAATCCCAGGTTATAACGTGTGGTTGTGGGTGACGATGGTTAGTAGTTGGGCCCATACACCTTGCAATGTATGGGAGCCACCCGACCTTCGGCGAGGTCCTACGGTGATGTGATGACATGTGCTTTGAGTTAAAACTCCTCGATGATATGTTGGAGTTAAGGATGGTATTGTCAGTGCGAATGAGGCTACAGTGCTTGCCCACCGGAAGACTGCACCTCAGATGGCCTGAGCATGGGAGAGTGAGCCTATTGTTGAAATGTCATAACGTACCCATGTCTGAAGGAATTACTTGTGGCTATGGCTACTGGCCCATTGGCGACTGAGTAGGACCAGCCCAAGCATGAGCCCCTCTGATGTGGGGGCCTTGATTGTTATTAAGACCATGGATAACGTGTGATTTTGAGGGTATGGCAGTGTCAGTACTGAGTAGCCATGGGTGTAGTGGTATGGGTGTAGTCAGCGATTTAAAGCCTGCATGTGATTGTTATTGCATGGTATAAAAGTATGGGTGTAATCGGCGATGTTAAGCATATGGCAAATGTCAGGATGGTGGATGAAGTCACCTGTTCCCGGAGGAGCACACACTTGTTCCAGAACGTCCTTGTAGCCTCCCTCTGGAGTGTGTCAGCAGTTAGCATGTTGGGAACGAATAAGATTCGAACCCACCATCAATGGTAAAGGAAGTGATGAATAGTGTTGTGCATACCTTGTTGAAACTATGGTATAAGGATGGTACGTGATGTCATTGGTGAGATTATGAACATCGTCGTATAGATGTAACACTAAAACACGGCACGAGGAATGCTAAGTTGAATATGGTAGAACATAACACAGGAAATGGCAACCGATTGTACCGAAGTGAACGGTAGTACGGCAGGTGACCTAGGCATCCTGGATGTGAGACCTGAGCATGCTGTCATGGCCGCCTCCATGTGGCATGACGTCAGCACTCAATCCTGCAGAATATTATGCCCGGATCGTGGCATTTTGTGAAGGTGATGGCTCCGAGGACTGATCCATGATTGATATGTGTATCCGTTTGCAAGGTAGCCAGGCCAGAGAGGAGAAACAGGGAAGTTTGGAGCAGGCTAGTACGTTCTGTGAGAGACTGATAAAAGTTTCTGAATATTTTTATTATCAGGTCGGATAGTCCGTTGTGTGTGCGTTTTGTCCATTATAAGTCACCAGACCCACACAATAAGCTCAGTACGGTGCTCGTCCGTTAAGAATGATAAAAATCGTTTTATTATATTGTTAAAGTTCGGGTAGTCCGTTGTGTGGTGCGCGACGCCGCCAGACCGGTGTACGAGAATGATATAAATTCATATATAGTTTGAAATTGGGGAGGGCCGTTGCGGTGTGCGTTTTGTCCATCCAAACCGCCAGAACCACGAGGCTGATAGAGATTTATATATTATTAAATTCGGCGCTCATTGCGTTTCTTGTCCGGTTCTGGTCCGGCGGGAATTCAAATTGATATATTATTGAATCCGTGCTCAGACAGTTTCTTGTCCGATTCGCGTTAAAATAATGTAGTTCGCCTAAAATAACGTATTTCGCGTTAAATTAACGTATTTAATACTAAAATAACGTATTTGATGGTGAAATAACGTATTCGGCGGGAAAATAACTTGTTTGGAGGGAAAATAACGTGTTAGCGTCGAAATAACGTATTCTGCGGGAAAATAACTTATTTGGTGAGAAAATAACGTGTTTGGCGTCGAAATAACGTATTTGGCGGGAAAATAACGCGTTTGAGTGGGAAAGTCTGGAATCTTCATTGTGCTGGACCGACTAAGTGGCTTCAAGCAACAAAGGGGTGACATGCAGCAGTTACACCACCTCTGTGATATATGCGTAATAGACGTATAGCTATGTGGCTAATATATGTTAACGAGATGCAGAGTTTGAGACAAAGGATCATGCTAATGAGATGACATCATGGAAAGTTTAGCCAGTGGGTTGAGCGAGCCCTAGGCCATGAATAAACCATTCAGTATCCAGAAGTCAAAGTGTTCAGACGTTGTACTTTCACATGGTGTCAGATGAGGAAGAATGCCACCCGCTAATATGTTGCCGGGGTTGCGGCCGCCTGGTCAGCTTGTCCTCAGCAACAACGTGAGATCGAACTGGAAAACATGGATCAGAGCATATGACATATACGCCACAGCTGCAGGTGTCGTAATGAAGACAGAACGAGTGCAATGTTGCATCTTTCTTCACGTTGCTGGCGAGGAAGCGCAAACAGTTTTTGTCAATATGGATATCGCGCTCGCTGATCAAGACAGGATCGGGCCGCTCACGGAGGCATTTCGGACATATTGTGTAGTCAAATGCAGTCTTATCATCACAAGATATAAGTTTAATACGCATAATCAGGCTACAGAAAATATGGCTACGTACATCACAGCTTTGAGAGACAGGGTGAAGGATTGCTTATATAGTACGGTGGAGGAGTCACTGTTGCGCGATCGGTTAGTGGCTGGTGTGAGAAATGTGAATTTGCGTAACAAACTGCTGCAAACTACTGAGTTAACTTTGGGAAAATGCGTCAGTATTTGTGAAATGAGTGAGTTCAGTTCAGATCTGTTGGAGGACACCAAGTCAGACGTGGAGAGTAAGGAGATTGATTTTATAAGGAACTATGCTACTGCGCATACCGGTGCACCAGCGGTTCGGTCATCGGCGATGCCATCTTGGAAATCGCCATTTTGGAATGCCGGCAGCACCGGTGCAGGAGAGTTCAAGATCCGCTGCCAGAACTGTGGATATGAACACCGCCGGGGAGTCTGCCCAGTGAAAGGCAAGGCTTGCATAGCCTGCAAGAAGATCGGGCACTTCAGTAAGGTCTGCAGGAGCAGACTGGGCAGAGTCAATGAGCTTACCGTTGAAGAGCCTGACCCCCACAATGCTGAGCAAGACCCGGATCCAGCGGAGGTCAATGTGCTGGCAACGGATCTGTTTGTCGGTGCCGTGGACTGTGGTGTCGAGCAAGGTGGCGAGCTGTGGCACGTGATCGTTCGGGTGAACGGTTGTCCTGTCAAGTTCAAGCTTGACACTGGGTCGGAGGCGAACGTGCTGCCGAGGTACGTCTTTGACAGAGTTGCTCCGGGGTGGCTGACGAACACCAGGTGTTCGTTGGTGACGTTCTCGGGTCATCGGATCACTCCTGATGGGGAGGCGATGCTGGATGTTGGCGACCTAGTGCTCAAGTTCCAAGTGGTACAGAACTGTCAGCCTATTTTGGGCAAGCAGGCTTGTGTGACATTGAACCTGCTGGTGCGTGTGGATTAGGTGCGCTGTGCTGTGCCGACGAACATTTCCAAGCCGACGAACGGTCCCAGTGCTCAAGCGGAGAAGCTGGTAAGCGAATACAAAGATGTGTTTCAGGGTTTGGGGTTGATGAAAGCAAATGCTGTCATTCATGTCGATAAATCTGTACAACCTGTTATTGATCCACCTAGACGGATTCCGTTTGCCATTCAGGGTAAGGTACGTAGTGAGCTTGATTGCATGGTAGAGTTAGGCGTCATAGTTGAACAAGATAAACCTACCGAGTGGGTTAACTCCATAACTATAGTAAAAAAAAAAAACAAGATAAGGATTTGTTTGGATCCGTCTAAGTTGAACAAGGCGATAAAGAGAGGGCCTTTCCCTACCGAAACGATTGACGAAATTATTGCCAAAACGGCAGATGCGAAATATTTTTCAGTTTTGGATGCAATGACAGGGTATTGCGAGATAGAGTTAGACTAGGAAAGTTCACGTCTGTGCACGTTTAATACTCCGTCGGGCCGGTACAGGTACACTTGCTCGCCTTTTGGCACCAAAACAGCCGGTGACATTTTTATTCAGGAAATGCACCGTGTCATGGGCGATATACCCGGTATTGGGATAGTCACAGATGACATTTTGGTATATGGGTCAACGGTTGAGGAACACAACGAGTGGCTCAGAGCCGTGTTGGACTGAGCTAGGTCGGTTAATCTTAATTTGAACGAAACAAAATCTTTGCTATGTAAGACTACGTAAAGTATGTAGGTCAACTTACCCAGCAGGGTGTGAAGCCTGATCCAGACAGAATACAAGCAATAGTTGACATGCCAGAGCCGCGTGATAAACAGGGTGTCCAAAGGTTCTTGGGCATATGGGTTGGATATGTGCACAAGTTCATACCCAACATGTCCGAGATTGCCAAACCACTACCCGCGCTCCTCGCCAAGGATGTCGCATGGCACTGGCAAGTCGAACAGCAGGGCGCGTTTGATAAGTTGAAGGAAAAGCTAAGAACTGCTCCTGTGTTGTCATACTACAATGTCAAGAAACCCATTGTTATCCAAGTAGATGCTTGTCAGTCAGGGTTAGGTGCAGTGTTGATGCAAGATGACAAGCCAATCGTACTCGCATCTCGTGCGCTTAACTCAGTGCAGTGTTGCTATGCCACTATTGAAAAAGAAATGCTCACCATATGTTTCGGATGCCAGAAGTTTCATGACTATATCTTTGGCAAGGAAGTTCAGATTCAAAGAGACCATAAGCCGTTAGTGGCGATAATGCAGAAACCAATTCATAAACTTTCGGCTAAGATGCAGAGGATGTGGATGCGGTTGCAAAATTATGATATTCAGCTATGTTATGTGAAGGGTTCTTTGATGTTTTTTGCAGACACGTTGTCCAGGGAGCATGGTGCCAAAGTATGTCATGGTAACCTGTTCGATGACACGTTCTGCATTGCCGCAGTGGACATTCAATCGTCAAGTTTGTTGAGTAAGATTGTTAGAGAGTATGAAAAGGATGTATCCATGTCCATGCTGATCTCACACATTGAAGATGGGTGGGACACTACACGCATACAGACACCACCGTGTTTGAGACAGTACATCCCATACAAACACGAGTTAACGATAGAAAATAATCTGGTCATGAAAGGCAAACAGGTGGTGGTTCCTCCGGGTCTCCGCGGTGAAATGATTGAGGCGTTACATGAGACACACTTGGGTGTGACGAAGTCCAAGCAGCTGGCGCGGGACTGTATGTTTTGGCCGAATATGAATAAGCAAATTGAAGATAAAGTCAGTCGGTGTGACACTTGCCAAAACAACTGGAAAAATTTGCATAATGAGCCATTGATAAATCACCCGATTGCCTGTCAACCGTATGAAAAAGTCGGCGCAGACTTGTTTGAGTTAAACTATAAGAATTACCTGATAACTGTAGATTATTACACGAAATATCCAGAGGTAACGCTGTTGGGCGATACGTCGTCTGTCACTGTTATTGAAGCATTGAAAGATAATTTTGCAAGGCACGGTATTCCTAGTCAAGTCATTTCGGACAATGGTCCGCAGTTTAAGAGCCATGAGTATAGGGAGTTTACGCAGCATTATGGGTTTAAGTATCCCCACAGTAATGGGCAGGTAGAACGGTTTGTGCAAACGGTCAAGGACATGTTAAAGAAGTGCGAGAAGACTGGTTCTGATTTTCAGTTAGCTTCGTTGAATTATCGTAACACTCCATTGCCCGTCCTGAATGCATCTCTGGCTCAGCTGCTCATGAGCAGAAGGCTGAGGGGCAGGTTGCTGATGGCGGAAGAAATTTTGGTGCCCGAAACGCAAAATCCAAAGAAAGTCCAGACGGCAAAACGGCAGCAAAGTCAGAAAGCGTTTCATGACAGGAAGTGTGGAAAGCCGCACAAACCTATGAAAGTCGGGGATAAAATAAAATACAAGAATCATGCTGGGGAATGGAAAAAAGGGGTTATTTTGGGTCGGACTGGTATTTCTGGGAGAGAATATCAAATTTTGAATGAGTCAGGTAATATGTTATATCGAAACCGAGTGCAGATTATTAGGGCGTCTTTGGGGGGGCGGCCCGAACTGGTCGGGCAGACGCAAACTAGGTCAGCATCCTTGCCGAATGTAAACAGTGCGGCTAATCTAAGTAGGTCAGGTCGGCTGATTAGGCCGGCGAGCAGGTTAGACCTGTAGTAGCTCAGTGTAGATGGAGTGTTTACACCTATAGCATGCGCATGTAGGATTAAGTTGTATTTTCAGCTCTGTGTGTTGATATTGAATGTTTGATGGACAATTTATAACATGAGGCATTACAGCGGACAGTGAAGGACTTCAGTGCCATAGGGCCCTTGGACATTTGCAAGGACTTGTGTTTCAGTTAAGTGCGCATATATGTTATTGTGCATTCGTTTGACTGTTATGTGATATGTTGATGTTATTTTGAAACCTTTCATGTTTCAGAAATACTTTGAGGGGGGGATGTGATATATGCATAATAGACGTATAGCTATGTGGCTAATATATGTTAATGAGATGCAGAGTTTGAGACAAAGGATTATGCTAATGAGATGACATCATGGAAAGTTTAGCCGGTGGGTTGAGCGAGCCCTAGGCCGTGAATAAACCATTCAGTATCCAGAAGTCAAAGTATTCAGACGTTGTACTTTCACAACCACCATCGGGCAGATCTAAAGGGGTGTTAGGATAAGTGGTGACGCGCAGCAATTACACGGCCGTGTATAAACAACCGGCAGGGGTGTGACTGACGCGCAACAATTATCTCAACCACTGCCGTGTATCAACAACCGGCAGGGGTCTGAGTGTGTGTGTGTAGGGGGGTGACACCACCACCATCTGACAGATCTAAACAAACCGACGGGGTCTGTCTGTGTGGGTGTTAGGATAAGTGGGTTTGGCATCCAAGAGGCCAGCCACAGTTTGTATCAACAACCGGCAAGGGTCTGTCGGTGTGGTGGGAGAATTAATTGGCTGCATCCAGCAATTACAGCAGCAATTACACCAACCACCATCTGTATAGAAAGAAATTGGCCTGAGATGTACCACACTGTGTGGTATATATTGTTTTAAAACTAGGAAAGTTGTACATCGGTACGTTGATATATATTTGTTTTAATATATATTGATAGTTTAGGTGGGAGTTGTACATTGGGATGTCGACATATATTTATTTTTGAAGCATGTCGACAGATAGAAGGTAGTTGCACTCAGCCTTGATGTATGTCGACAGATAGAAGGAAGTTGCACGCCGGTACATCGATATATATAATTGTTTTTAAACTATATCAACAGATAGAAGGAAGTTGCACGCCGATACGTCGATATATATATATATTAATTAAAAAAAATATCAGCAGTTAGGGGAGTTGTACAATGGTACGTCGATATGTGTTTGATGTGAGATATATCGACAGATAGAAGAAAGTTGTACATTGGTGCGTCGATATGTATTTGTTTTGAAATATATATCAGATAGGAGAGTTGTACATCAGGACATCGATGTATATATTTATTTTGAAATATATATATCAGATAGGGGAGTTGTACATCGGTACATCGATATATATTTGTTGAATATATATTGATAGTTTAGGTTGGAGTTGAACATTGGTATACGTCGATATATATTTATTGTGGAAATATATCGACAGTTCAGCGAGTTGGACAGTTATCGACAGTCAGGGGAATTGAACATTGATATACGTCGATATATAATTGTTTGAAACATACCGACAGCACTATGGCAGAAGCAGAGTTTAGCAGGGGGTTTGCCGGCTGGTTCGCGGCTGGGGTAGCAGCAGGACAGATACCACCAGATGGGGATAAATTATTATATTTAACTCAATATGCGGCGGGGCAGTTGGAAGCACAGGCTAAGGTGCTCCGGGAGACAAGGGAGCTTGGGACCGGGTCCAACAGAGAGCAGGCGCAACTCATGCAAGATAAAATGATGGGGGATGAGCGCCTGGCCCTAAGGAGAGATCAAATTAAGGAAGAAGAGAGGGTTGTATGGGATCTTAAGGACCAGGGAAGACAGATAGCCACTATGCATGGGTCAGACCTGGGAGTGTTGAGGTCCTGGGTAGAGCAAGTAGGACGGGCAGGTAGAGTGGCTGGGGCCAGAGGGGCAGATGTGGTAAAGTTTGCACTCAGTCATTCTAAGGGCAATCTCCATGAGGTCAACTACTCAGTATATGAGGATGATGCACAAAGCTCCTGGGAGGCGGTCCAGGAACGCCTGGTTGGGCTGTTCTTAACAGCCAGGGAGGCCACTGCCCTAGTTGACATAGTATTCTCATTAAAGCAGGAGAAAGGGGAGCTGATGTCGGCATACTGTATGTGATACAGTACGGTGGTTCAGAGGGCTTGGCCAGAAAAAGGGCTACTCAAGCTGGGTGCAGTACATGGCATGGTCATCAAGAAGTTTGAGGACTCTCTGATTGAGCCAGTGGTCAGGCTGAATGTGTGCCTGGCCAGGGCAGATAGCCTAGAAGCAGCCATGTCTGTAGCCAGGGAGAATGAGGAAGGCCTGGCAGGGCCAGGGGGCAGGCTGACTGGGGCTCATAGGCTGGTGGAACCCATGGAGATAGGGGCCATAGAAGGGCACACAAGAGGGGAGCCAAGTGGGGCTAGTGCAGATAGGGCGGCCTTTAAAATGCTCCAGGATGAGATCAAAAGTCTCAGAAAGATGATGGCAGAATGCACTGAGTGGCCAGTACAGGGTGCCCAGTTGGCAATTGCACCGGCACCACCATCAACAGTGGTGGTGCAGACTGCACCAACACTGGCCACAAATAATCAGGGGAATAGAGGTGAAAGAAGGAGGGCACCACGTCAGGTAATGGGGCGCGCCCCTCGACAATCTCACCAGGGTCCCGGGAGAGATACAGTCAGGTTTAGTTATTGTGCACATAACTACCACCGTGATTATATAGTTGCTCAGCAAGAGAGGTGCAGGCAGGTGTTGCCAACCGTACCGGCAAGATCAGGTCCTACACAGTCGGGAAGCTAGGACAGGCATCAGATCTAAGACCATTTATTCAAGTGGAATTTGGTGGAATTTCATATTCAGGGCTAATTGATACTGGTGCCAGTAAAAGTATGATGAGAAGCAAAGTTTACAATGACCTTAAGTTGAGAGGTTATGCCAGAGGTAAGCTCAGGCAAGGGTTGAGGCTTCGCTCACTTTCAAGACATTTGATTCCTACAAAGGGAGTGGGGAAGGTCACCCTGGTGGGAGTGGAGTGTGAGTTTTGTGTGGTAGGTGAGTTGCAGCATGATATCCTGATAGGGACGGATGTCATGCAACAGTGTGATGCCATGCTGTCCTACACGGATATGAGTATTATCCTGAATGGTGAGGAGCACAGGTGGGTGGGCACCGAAGCTACATGTGCTAGTGTGTCAGGGATAGTCTCAGAGGTGGAGTACTGGAGCAAAAAGTCCCCCACAGTGTTTCCCACCCAGGGGTCTGCACTGAATACTGCAGATGTGGTGGAGATGACCATAGACACTGGGGATGCCCGTCCAATTAACCAGAGACCATACAGAATTCCACTCTCAAAAATGAAACTGGTAGAGGAAGAATTGGAGAAGTTGTTGAAGGAGAATATAATAGAACCCAGTCGCAGTGCATGGGCAAGTCCTGTAACGGTTGTTCCGAAAAAGGATGGTTCTATTAGGTTATGTGGGGATTATAGGCATCTGAATGAGGTGACTCATAAAGATGCCTACCCACTACCCAGAATCCAAAACATCTTTGACCAACTCACAGATGCAAAAGTCTTTACCACAATAGACCTAAAATCAGGCTATTGGCAGGTGAGAATGCACCCAGACAGCAGGCAAAAGACTGCAATCAGTACTCACAGGGGACTGTTTCAGTTTAAGAGAATGTGGTTTGGTCTGACTAATGCACCTGCGGTTTTCCAATGCATGATGAACTCAGTTCTAGCCAAGTTCCCGGAATGAGACACAACACAGGGCTCATGTGGCAGAGGTCTTGGCCACCATGGAAGAGGCTGGCCTGGTCATTAAGGAGTCCAAGTGTTCATTTGGCCTGAGAGAGGTCAAATTGTTGGGTTTTGTGGTATGTGCAGAAGGTCTGAAGGCAGATCCTGATAAAGTTGCTGCAATCCGAGATATGGCCCCCCCACGGACAAAAGGGGAGTGCGCCATGTGCTGGGATCTGCCAACTATTATCGACAATTAATGGTCAATTATGCGGATGTGGTAGCACCACTAACCCATCTGACCAAACAATCTGTGAAATTTGAGTGGGGGGCTGATTGCCAAAAGGCCTGGAAAGAGCTGAAACAGCTTCTTTTGGACTGTGTGGTACTCAAATTTCCAGATCCCACAAAACCCTACAAACTCTATACTGATGCCTCAGATTACAGTATAGGGGCAATACTGGTACAGGAGGATGAGAATGGCATAGAGAGGCCAGTACACCTAATAAGTGGTAGGTTAAATACAGCCCAGTTAAACTACCCCACCATTGAAAAAGAGGCATATGCCATGATATTTGCACTCATAAAGTTGAGGCCATATCTGTATGGTGCTGAGTTTGTGATCTATACTGATCATAAACCATTAAAATGTTTGTTTCAGAAAGAAATGAAGAACAGCCGCCTACAGCGATGGGCAGTGTTGCTAGCTGAATATTCATCTCCAATTCAGTATTTTGCAGGTGCTTCTAATGTATGGGCAGACATGCTGTCTAGGCTGAGACCAAGTACAGTAGCTGAAGAGCCAGAACAGATGTCAGTGGTGGAAATAACAGGTATGGAGGAGGAGATCCCTTTTGAATATTACCAATTAGACAGGGAATCCATTGGCAGATTGCAGGCTGACACTCCACAAGCGAGCTTGGCAAGGGAAGATCAGGATGATTATATCCTAATGGATGGGTTGGTGTATTCACTAATTCCACCACCAGGGGGAAAAATCTATCTCAGATTAATGTTGCCAATGAAGTGCAGAGAACAGGTAGTAGAGCGGGCTCATAAAGATGTGGGACATATGGCAATGACCAAAACATTGCAGAGAGTGCATGAACACTTTATGTGGGCAGGCATGAGAGGGGATATTGCCAAATTTATAGCAAAATGCCCGCCATGCTCGCTAAACCGGGTGAAGCGGGATTATCCACTCCCCACTGCAATGCCACTCCCAGTAGATCCAGGACTGCTGGTAGCAGCAGACCTGACAGGGCCTTTCCCAGAGAGTAAGGAAGGAAATAAGTATCTGCTATCTGTCATAGATCACTGCACAGGTTGGGTTGAGGTAAAACCCTTCCCCAATAAATCAGCACAGGGGATCTATGATTATTTATTAAGAGAATACATACCCAGATATTCAGCACCAGAAGTATTTTTGACTGATAATGGGCTAGAATTCAAGAACAAACTCACTGTGAGGTATTTAGAAGAGTTGGGTATGGAGGTCAGACACCCCACACCATACTACCCACAATCGAATGGCATGGTGGAACGTTTCCACAGAACACTAAAAAGCATGTTGGCTAAATTAGTGAATTCAAGAGCGGCTGAGTGGGAGGAATATTTAGGGATGCACTGTTAGCATACAGATGCACATGTCTGGGCCCCACAGGATTTTCACCATTCTATTTGCAGTTTGACAGACACCCAAATAAGCCACAGTTACAGCTACTGTACAGACAAACTGGGGAGGTTTTCAAATGCAGCCAGGTGAATTGATGAATTGGCAGATTCACTGCAAGAAGCAGTAAGAAACAGGGCCATCAGCAGGCAGTATAATACAGCCAGAGCAGTGAATAGGGCTAATGCTGTGCAGTTGAAAGTGGGAGATGCTGTGATATTGCTGGTTAATGAGCCAGGGCCATTAGACAGACAGTTTGATCCAGGATTTATTGTGACAGATGTCAGGGGAGCGGTGGTGACTGTGGTGCGCCCAGAAAATAGAAAAAGGGTGGTAATCCCAGATCAAGTGAAATTGGCTGATGGGGAGATGGAATGGGATTTAATCAATTCTAGACTAACCCGCGGACAAAGGAAGAAGCAGCGGTTACAGCAGAGACAGTCTGTAAGCCACACACACAACACAAGTAGTGAAGAAATTGGGGTTGGTGAAAATTGTCAGTTGTCCACAGGGCAATTTCAAGGGCAATTACCAGGTCTACTGAGCGAGAGTGGTGAGGGCACAAGGGCTGGTTGGCTGAACACACACACAATGGTGACTCATGGCAAGTCTCACCTACAGGTCGAAAATAGAAGGCTTGAAAGCACAGAACCTGCCACCTACCAAGGGAACCATAAAAGATCTGGAAACACAGAACAAGCAGAGCACAATGGGGACCAGGATAGTACAGGGGACAATGGAGGCCATACAAGGCAGTGTAGGTTTGTTGAATGTGGTGTAATTGGAAAGGTGAGTGAGTCTAAAAGGCTTGACAAGAGTGTGGTGTGGACTAAAGGTGTGAATGGAGAATGTAATAACAGGGTGACTGTCAGGGATGCACCTGGCGGTACTTGTGTGTCTCGTCCTTCTTTTGTTCCCCAGCAACACAGACAGGTGGTGTGGCATGACGGGCATAATCCTGTAATGACCATCGACCCCAGGCCAAATCCTGTAATTGAACATGGCCTGGGGATGGAAGTCGACCTATCACACGGATGTAAGAGACCCGCCCACCACGCGCCCTCCCCCCGCACGGCGGGCAATGACGTAACCAGGGAGACAGCGGAGGAGGTAAGGGAGGCGCGGCGGGAAATACGGTGGTAGATGACTGCAGCACCCATCCACAAACCACCCACACACCACCCACCGACCCAGCAGTCCACTTCGCCTGACACGACCCGGCTGTTAACTTCACCTAATGCGACCCGGCTGTTGACTTCGCCTGACGTGACCCGACTGTTAACTTCGCCTGACGCGACACAGGAGCTGGGTTATTGACAGTCTGCAACCGGGGCAACAAATGCCCAACACCACCTTCAGAGAGTTACAACACCCAAGTGTTGCGATCTCACACCCGGGAGAAAACCAGGCTGCTAGAAACTATCCCAGACTCACAGGAACAGCACTTGGCAAAATGCGCCTGCATTGCTTGTGTGGAGATGTTCTGTGGAGGTTCCAGGAGGAAGCAGTAGACTGTGTGTAGTTTGTGGAAGATTATATATGTATGTAGGAGATCGTGCAGACTTGAGAATTCTTTTTTTTTGTCCAAAAACATGGAAACTTGACTTTTTGATATTTTTGTTTGCTTTTGGAGGAGTGTCGTTATACCCATAGGCACATGGTAATGGTCGGAGGAGATTGCCATAGACAGTGTGTACAGCCCACCATTCACAGACAGGTGAGTGTTTACACACACATTGGGGTGCTGATAGACATTTACACAAACATTGTGATATATCGTTACACAAACATTGTGTGGCTTCCAGCACTGAGTAAATCATTTTGTCACGAACATCAGCTCCTGATAGAGTGTACACAGGCATTGTGTGTCAAACTGCTGCACAGAACAGTGATTATTATTGAACAATAATTCTTTGGTGAAGTTTCATGGAGATGCTCGTCCTGGAAGCTAAGGCTTGTTTTTAAGAGTGAAATTGAGTTTTTAATCGCTTCAGGAACCTCCGGGGTGCAATTAGATTGCATTCAAGAGTTGTCCAGTTGATTGCAGCAAAAATTTGATACCACGTGAGTGTTCATCGGATAGAGCGGTGTTGGGGCTGATAAACAGATCTGCCCAATTGCGCTGTTCATATAGTGCTGCCGGATGCGATTTCCGGAAACTTATCACCCAGAGACTGCATTTTTACATCCAGGTCAATTTCTACCATGTGGTCTCTGTACTAGCACATAGGCATCATCTGGTGCTGTCTGCCTCTGGACAGCAGCATCGACCTCTTTAAGGAGGATGATGGTGTCCTAGTCAGGGGTCAAGGAGAAGTGAGGACGGTGTCTGCTGTGTGGCAGCTGATGGTGCTCATCACACCCCCAAACCGGCTACTGGTGGAGCACTGGTTCTCACAGGTATGGGACCATGTGGACAAATTAACTAAGAACAAGTGGCAGGTTAATGTTCATCATTGGGAAAAGAAGCTAAGTGTCCTTTGGGCCAGGTTAGAGCAAGACCCTGCTGAAGTTCTTCAGGTGTTTGCTAGATGGCCTAAGAGGGGACTGGTTAATGCAGTAGGGGTGGCGGCATCATGGCTGTTTGGTATGGTAAGCCAGGCACAACTAAACAAAGTGCAACAGGCTATTACCACCCACAGCCTACAGACGCAAGCCCTGAAGCATAACCAAGAGCACATGCTTTCCATAATGAATAGAACACGAAATATTCAGCTGCAATTAATGGAGCATGTTTCGGTAGTTGAATCAATAATAGCCTTGGCACAGGATGAAGCTGAGGAGATGACGGAAACCTCCAATGATTTGGTGCTGCTGCTGCGAGTGAGGCTGGCAGTGGAGGAGTTGGAGAGTGTGGTGGACGACTACGTGTCAAAGCGAGCGTTACACCACCAGATGGTGATGCAGCTGGAATGCGGCATGTTGACAGAGGTGCTACTGATGCCGGCTCAGCTGGCACTCGTGATGACGGCGGCCAAGGATGCGGGCTTTCCCATTCTCGATCTGCATTGGTACTACCAACACGCAAGGGTAGAACCGGTGTGGGGTCCGGATGGGTCAATTGCCTTCTGCCTGGGACTACAGATGGTGAGTCAGGAGACATATGCGGCATACCACTTGATGTATCTGCTGGTGCTACTAGACGATGAACATTCAAGGACAGTGGTGGGGAAATCTGTGGTAGCGATAAGCACGAGAAGGAAGGCAAGCTTCTATCCTGAAGCTTGCATGGGCAGCCTGCCCATGGTGTCTATCCTGCCATGGAGATGACCTACCAGACCTGCGAAGCGGTGCTTGTGATGGGGATGAAACCGGAAGACTGCAAGCTGTGGATCACGAAGATCCAAAAGACTGTGTCTGCTACCGTTGTGGCACCTGTGGAGGGCATGGGTGGTGTGAGCATTGCACCCCATGAATCTCATATCGATGTGACAATTCATTGTGCCGGAAAGCCTCAGGTCAACAAGAGGATCACCAGCCCAACAGTGCTGCAGGTGCCAGAGGCATGCATGGTGGAGGGCAGACGTTGGCTTTTGCGAACATTGACAGTCAAACATGAGACCGTGAACATTCGACGGATGCCATCAAGGCTGGACTTACCGGCCTTGAATGTCTCATGGCCTCCTGCTCTCCACCGAGTGATGAAGGAGCAGCTCGAGCGGCTGCCAGAGTTGCAGGTTCCACTGATGTCGATGGACGGTCTAGTGCAGGTGCCGGACGATTATGTCCATGTTGAACATTTGAGTATACTATGTTATTGTTTGTTGGCAGTTGCCGGTATAATCATGTTGTGTGGTACGATGTATTGTTATTACAGATGCCAAGCTCATTGTACCAGATGCAGACGCCCAAGGAACAGGCGAGGGATGGTACCGGTGGGTAGGGAGGCGGTGGTCTGTGAATCCAAAGCCCTGCCCCCTCCCTCCCCGTTACCAGTCCATAGAGACACCATCGTGCGGTATAAGCCACAGAGCTCGGTGTTGGAGCTGGCTGCGCTGCCATATATGGTGTAAGAATGTTGCTAGCGTGTTTATTTCAATGCCGGTGGCGTCTGAACTGAAAATTGCGGGGATGAGCAGGGACGCTGAATAAAGTCACGTAGTTGTCTAAAAGGTTTCCAAGCTGTCTACTAGGGGTAGTGTGTATTCCGCATATTGTATGCACTTCTCGTGCGTCAGAACCAATTTTAAGGGGATGAGCAGGGACGTTGGATAAATTTCAAGACAGGATGATGTATTCTCATTCGGCAGAAGTAACCAGTCGAGATTGACCGATGTTTGTTAATGGAGTGAGAGTCGCTCGGAACCGCTGGAGCTTGCCATCATAGGATTTCTAGTCACATACTCCTAGCCTTTCCCAAGCCTTTCGGTCTGGCGACGGGTAGCTAACTGGGGATCCTGGTAGTGCTGGGGGATTTGGGAATAATGGGAAATTAGGCTCCCCACCCAACCCACAATGAACAAGTAAGGGGGGGAGGATTTAATTAGACATTAGATGCCTCTCGGATTCCTGCTCGTTAGAATACAAGTATAGGGGGGAAGCTAATTATAGCAATTTGTCTTTCCTCGGATTCCTGCTTGCGAAGGACCTGCAGTAGTAAAGCAAGGGGGAGAGGATTTAATTAAACATTATGCACCTCTCTGATTCCTGCTTGCATGAAACTGGCGTGGATATAGCCATGGGAAGGTCTTAGCGGCCACCTGACCCATCAGGCATAGAATGAGCCATAGCCGAGTTCGCGCCTCGGGCTGCTCACGTAATCGAAGCGGACGATGCCATCCAGCAGGGATGAGTCCGCGTGTATGATGGTGGAAATGTGAGAGAAAGATGACCTAAGTGTAGGAGGGATGAGTTCGCGTGTGCGATGGAAAAGACGAGAGAAAGACGACCTAGTGTAGGGCGGACGGTACGGATGCGCTGTGTGTTCACAGCCTCCCCCCATTTACATGTACTCATAGGTTAATGTGCGGCAGGGACGTGATCCGAGCACCAGTCAGAATTTTTGTGTTAAACCAAGGATGTGGTTTTTGGGTAAATCCAATAAGGTGCAGGCGCTGATCGTGGTGCGCGTGTTATCACGAGTGGATCGCGGATCCGTAATCGGCTTCCGAACGTCCAATTGGTGGTAAGCGGTGCCGGACAGGCTGCAGAGATGCGTGGGCTCACGACGTTGTGCACACCACTGGTGTGGGCATCAGCGATGGGGTGCCACAGTAGGCGTTACTGATATGATCATTTTTGATTGATTCGAGTCATCTGATTGATTTGGATCATTTGATTGATCATGGGTCAAGGATTGACAGGGTCAATGAGGCGCGAGGGTTACTGAAGTGACAGGACCATTGGTTGGTCAAGGATTGACGGGGTCAATGATTCATGAGGGATTTGATTGATTCGAGTCATTTGATTGAGTCGAGTCATCTGATTGATTCAGGTGATTTGATTGATGTGGATCAGTGGACCAATCGGGTCGATGATTGATTGAATCAATCACTACTGAGAAATAGTTGATTTGATAATCTGATAGAGTAGTCTAATCTTGGTTTGTTGGAGCAATCACTACTGTGTAATATTTGATCTGATTATCTTGTCATGGTTCCCTGCTTGTGTTGCTATTCTGTCCTGCTTAGCCCATTTTTTAAACTTTTTTAAATATTTGTTTATATCATGAGTTTTTAAAGGGAGCCTGGGCGCGCAAGAGAATTAGCAGGCACAACCTGAACAGTGACAGGATGATAAAAGACATCTTTTAAAATATAAATGTAATATAAATTATGGGGGGAGTAGGACTAGTGTAGATCAGTAGTAAGATAGCCAGTTCAAAGCCACCGTCTACATTGGGACCGCCATTCTAGTACAGATTCTGGGGCTGTTCTTGTCTAAACAATTACTGTAAACAAATAGATAGGAATGGTCCTCAAGGTGGTGGAGAACTGGAGAAAGACAGAAAACTTGAAGAAGAACTTTGACAGTGGGGAAGGGAGGAGTGACCAATACAGTGGAGAATATACCTAAGTAAAATACAATGCATGGGCATTCAAATAAGAAGGGTACCGGAATTTATAAAGTCCATTGACAGCGCATATTTGCTCCACTGTATAGCACTCATTCTGGCTTAAACCGAAAAAGGCGTAATGTTTTAAGGCTTCCATTTTTCTTGGCCGTTTGCGCAAGTAGAAATGGAAGCGCAACATTGTAAAAATATATGGATTTTCGGTTCGGAATTATATATTGGCAGAGAGCATTATTATTCTTGGGCGACGGAGTGGGGACAATGTTATGTAAACTAAAAGTAATAATATCCACCTCCTATTATGACATGATATAAGCTGTGTGAAATATATGTTCATATATTATGCCTGAGATTAATGAAGAAATGTTCCTATATAAGATTCAGTACATGATTGTTGAAATGTTTCTCTATGCATCCCTAAAGAGTGCAATTGGAGCAAAGACCATTTTAACAGAGATATATTGTAACTGTATGCAGCTACCTGACCACTGGGTGGGCACACCAGCCTAATTTGCATATACACACAGGACACCACCTGCAGCTGGGTTGAGTGACAGCCACCCCTACTGGGTTGGGGGGGGGGGGTGCCACCCACCCAGACTGTGGAGGTGCCTGATTGGCTGGCTGTGGACTGCCTAGTCACCTGCACCCCATTGGCCCTCTGACCACACTAGCCTCACTTTGAGATAATTATTCTAGACTCTGCTTCAGACACACTGAAGAGAGATCACTCTACTCCTGGCTCTGGAGTGAGGCACACCTATTCTAGAGCAGGAACCCCAGACACTCTGATGCTATCAAAATTCATCTAGTCCAATTGAGTGTGTACACAGCCATAGGACTCCTGTCCCATGCGCTGTAGGCACTGATTTCTATACAGGCTAAAGAGGTAATGATATTTTGTGTGGCTGGAGGGCAAGGGGGGTGGTTGATAGGTCACTGGTAGGTGGACAGGAGTTGATGTTATTAAAGCACAACTTCTCCACTGTTTATCTGTGTGACTTGTCTTCATTCTTCCTTAGCATTGGTTAATGAGTTGATAGATAAGTGATATGAAGGGGAGAGTTTTGTAGCATTATCTGGGGTCCCAAACGTGGCTGGGCATTCAGAAATACAACAACTTGCTGGTATGCATATCTCATTGGGTGCTAGCTGGTTGCCTCCGAGTACACACAGTGCAACACTTGCTGGTATGCATGTCTCATTGGGCGCTAGCTTGTTGCCCGCCTGTACACCGTGCTTAATGCCTGCTGCTGATTGGTGGCGACTGGCGGATTTGGCAGGCGGCAGACTGCACCAGGATTCACGGATGATCCATCTGTAGGTGGTGTGCACGATATGATTAGTGCCCTGGTGCACAGGTCCGCCACCAGGGGGCCATGCAAACAGCGCCCGAGTGGGTGGCCCGAGACTCGGGCAAGGCATTCAGCTGGACCAGGCCTGCACATATATATGTGATGTAGATATCCTTATATATGAGAACAATATGTTTTCTGAGTGTATTCTTGTATGTGATCATATGTGCATGTTCCTCTATGTCAATGTCATTGTTCTACTCCAGAAATATTCAAATTCCATACCCAATTTCCAAATGATTTACATTAATTTAAAATAAACATGTATGCGTACTCTATAACGAATTGCATCGTATAGTTTCTGCAGGCACGTCCTTTTAACCCAGCCTACATTAACCGACATGAGTGTGAACTACCGGGAATTATAACCAGCAAACATCGAACATTCGACTCAGTGAGCGTTTTTGTAATAGGTTTGCTTCTGTCTTAAAACTGTATTAAGGAAACAATTCTCACAACCTGGTAAAAGCTAATAATATCAGGCAAGTAGATTGGTTCCAAGACGTTTCCCCAATGTGGCAATCTCATTTAGCGTGCGCTCAGCATTGCAGTGCACCCGCCATTATGTGCAGTGCATGTGGAACTCCCTCACCATGAACGCACACACCACTTGATCACGGGCCAACCAGCGAGTCAGCACACGCTGCATACAGGCATACACTCACAGATACTGATATAGATAACGTCACTAGAGCACCCATTGGAGTGTGAAGCGATTTGACATTATACCGAGGTGTGTCAAAGAGAAATTTGAATTACAAGAGAAAACACCAAAATAACACAAAACATGCATAACCCTGAGAACCCCATAAAGTGTAAGCCCCGATTCCCTTGTGTAGTTTCTCTGTCGCTAAGCAGCATGCCGGAGGTTCACCGGGACCACGAGTGCACGCCCTGCAGGGAGGGCATCGCCCCCTATGGGATGCGGGCGCACTGACCTGCCTGTCCCCTCGGTTCTTTATTGTTTCATGTGTCCATTATCTTCTGTTACCCCCTCTGTGAATATATAATATATAATGGATTATCTATGTAAAGTATCAAAGAGGAACGAGGCCACACCTGACCACACATTTATTATTATTACGTGTTATATATTCCATTATTGTTGTCATGTTTATTCACTGCGCTACTAGCACTGGTGGCGCCATTCTCGGGCCCTATATAAGCACCTCACCAGCTAATGGCATCGCCTTGTCATTTCTCTCGCTTTGTTCTTGTTGCTGGACCGGTGGACCCTCCTTTGCCCATCCCTTCCTCCTAAACCCTTGCTGCTGTCTGCTGGATACAAGTGCTGTGCTACCTCTGGACCAAAGTGATTCGGGGCCGCCCCAACGACTCATCGTTTAATCATTATAATCATTTAATCGTTATAAAGACATCCCCAGGATTAATCTTCAACCAAAGATTCAACCAATTTATCGGTGCCTCTCTATATTGCTGCAGTTCTGCAGCTGGTAACCGTCGTAAGGTTACAAACACCCCAGAAGAATGGCATCGCTCTTCGCTAAGAATTTAAGCTTTGTAAGGTAGGCAAGGCTCTTATCTTGCCAGAGATAAACTTTCTTGGACCGATTCTGTTGTTCTTTGTTGTCCAGAGTAAGCTTATATATGTGTGTGTATATGTATGAATCGGACCAGTGAGACTGAAGGCTACCAGGAGGTTCCAGAATGGCGGCAGGTGGCGCCACCACTGTCATGTATAAGGCGCGACAGCGAGCAGGCTCCCCAGACAGACACTGCTTGTTTATTGTAGCTTACAGGTTTTCTGGTAACTGGGGAGCGGGCTGGTGTCATTTTGATTACTCTCTGATTGCTACATTGATTAGTTTGGGGTTTTACGTCCTATCAACATCTAATTGGTCATAGATTTATGACAGCACACTGCTAACAACCTTATAGGGCTGCTCAACTGGGATACTGTGTCGCCGGCACCATCACCGAATATATCTACTCCGTCACATTATCTAGCACTAAACCAACCACTCATTCTTTCACTCCAAATCAGACAAGGTAGCGACAAGTGTTAATTGTGAAAGTAGGACCTGAAGGTGCAAACAGAATCGCTCGGTCGGGGATCGGCGCCACAACCTGTCACATAGGACGTGGACTCTTTAACAACTAGTACACCTGCCCGTTGCCTGAGTATTACGTGTGGCAACTCTGTCAAATATTCCGATATACGGCATAAGGGGAATGCAAATGTTCTATTACTGATCGGTGTAGTGACCAGGCGCATGTATGTATATATATATATATGTAACTTGTAACCGCTGGTGGTGCCTGAGTGGTATGTAAATAGACATAGTGGTGCTGGCAGGTCTGGGTGATCACTATCCCCTCTGCTGGGATAGTGATCACCACACTCAAGGGTCAAGGTTAGTGGTGGCCAAGGGGGCCATACACCTTGGTGGTGGTGGGCAGACCACTGATAGCTATGGGGACCAGAAATGCTGGATCCTTATTGGTATGGCCAAGAATGCTTGTTTCCCATTGGGGGAGAGGGGTGGGGGGTGTGATGTATGTACAGGAAACGTGTGAACACCTTGAGCTCCGTTGGTAGACTGGTTTATTCTATAGCTCACTCGTCGGTCCCGTGGTGGTCAAGTGGTCACATCACCACCATTCCTCGCATACCTTACATGATTCACATACCTTACATCTCCCTTCCCTTCTCCTGTTCCATCGTGGCTTGCTACATGCCTGTGGGTCAAATACATAATATATATATATACAATGTTGTTCATTAAACCGATCATTACATGGCGGCATGATACCTCACCAGGTTTGCTAACATTTCTACAATATCATACAGTCCAATGTCTAATCATAATTCACTAAGGGCAGAGACAGAATTCCATACAGTGGGTTTTTATTTTCATTTTCGGCTCGTTACATTCAGGTTTGACATTTGTGGGTGCTTGTCAGTGTGTTTTTGTTCGTCACTGTCCCCTCGGGGTTATGGTCTCAGTGATGGTGGTCCTGGGCCGGAGTCGATCCCTTAGCCCTTCCCGTTACTCTTTGGTTGAGGTGTGGGTGGGTGGGTGAAGTTAGCTGGTGGAGTTATCCGAACGGCAGCTGGAGGAGTTGTGTGGCCGTGGAGGCGGTTTGGATTCGAACTGGTCACCTGGTGTTTTTGGCGGAGGGGAGGGTGCACCTCCTCCTGTAACCGGGTGGAGGAGGTTCCTCCTTAGCGCTAGGTGGTGCCATCAGCGCTGTGGGTATGGGTGTTCTTTCCCCTGGAGGCATGTGGGGTCGGATGGTTCAGTAGGGGGAGGGGCCCATCTCCGCCCCGCGAATTAGCCATGTTACGTTAACATGCATAATTCACTAAGGGCAGAGACAGAATTCCATACAGTGGGTTTTTATTTTCATTTTCGGCTCGTTACATTCAGGTTTGACATTTGTGGGTGCTAGTCGGTGTGTTTTTTGTTCGTCACTGGCCCCTTGGGGTTATGGTCCCAGTGATGGTGGTCCTGGGCCGGATTCGAGCCCTTAACCAAGTAGGGTGGAGAGGGCTCGTGGTCCGGTGGTGATCTGTCTCCTGGGTAGGTGTGAACGGAGGCTGAGGACCACGTCCCCAGCTCCATGACTTCCTCGAGGGAAGCGCCGGATGCTGCGCAGGCCTGGGCTCCCCCTCTCCTGAGGCTGTGGAGCGTGTAGTGGGCAGGAGGGTGTTGTACCCTATTAGGAGTGCTGCCTTCAGTACTAGTGCTGTGGGTCCTGCCATTGAGAGGTATTGGACCACTTGGCGGAGGTCAGCTGGTGTCAGGGGTGGTGCCTGTCGGGGTGCGTGGGGTGTTAGGCGTTGCAAGGCTCGCTTCATCAGGGCGATGGGGTAAGTGCTAAATGCAGATACGTCACCTCCGAATAACTGGACCCAGGTCTTTGCCCCGTTCAGGTAGTTGAGAGCGGCTCCTGGCGTTGTAAGGTTCTCTTTCAGGTGTACTATGTAGGCAAGTATGTCATATTGTGTGGGCTCCAGCGGGTTGTTGCTGTGCTGGTTCATGAAGTTGCTGTATCGTGTTGCCTGCACCGACTTGTTCCTCCAGGTGCCCATGGTCAGTCCCATGAAGTGTACCTGGAGGATTCGCTCATGTTGTTCGTCCATGTAACCTGGGAAGAGAGAAGCAAATGTGTCTGAGCTTTCCAGGTTAGCTAGAGTCCTGCGGTGAGTACATTGTCAAAGTTTACAGTGATCTCAGATATTGCTAGTTTGTGGCAGAGGGCGGCCGCGACGGCCCGAGCCTTGGGGTCTGTGGCGCGCCTGCTCAGGGCATCTGCCAGGACGAGTTCGCATCCAGGCTTGTGGCATATCTCTACCTCACAGGAGTTGGTGGCGGCAAAGAGCCATATCTCCCGGGCACATGCTGTGAGTGTCTTGTCACGACCTGTGCCACTGTTCAGTAACTGCTGGCTTGCAGCATTGTCGGTGTTGATGACAATGTGGTACCTGTCAGGGTGTGGGGGGGCAAGGGCCTTGAGCGCTACCATGAGGTTGATGGCCTCGAGGTGGCGATGTTTGTGGTGCTGGTCTTGAGAACTTCTGCATACCGATGCCCATAGTACTCTTTGGGGGAGTATGCCCCACCCCCTTCGAGTGAGGAATCACATTCGATCACCCAGGGGGTCTTGGGGTCACTTGGGAGGAGAACCAGGCCATTGGAGTGCTTCGCATACTCCAGGAACCAGTTGATGTCGGTCCAGAGCTCGTCCGGCACGTGGTGGTTCCCAGTGAATGGAGTCTGGCGGAGCGCTTCGTGTATTCTTGCCATGAATCGTCTGGCCGGGGTAACACATTTTCCTATGTGCTGGAGGCTGCCAGCGAGCTTCTGGATGTCTTTCCTGGAGGCCTGTCTGGGTGTGGCCCACTTCTCACACTCGATGAGAGTGTCTTCGAGCTTGTCGTCTGGTATTGTCACTTGCATTTTGTTAATGTCTATCTCAAATCCGAGCTATTCTATGGTCTTCGTGGGTGGTGTACACTTGCCTGGGGACAGTGCTAGGCCAAGCTCGGCCATGATTGATAGGCAGTGTTGGTAGGCCTTCTCTGCTTCTTGCCTCATGGGTGCCACACCCACGAAGTCATTGAGGTAGCAGTATGCGACATGGCCTCTCTTCCTGAGAAGGTTTACAACTGCGTTGGTTGTCCTGGCACAGGCCATCGAGGATGTGCGGCACCCGAATGGTGGGGCGACGTCGGTGTAGTATTTACCATCAATGGCGATACCAAGAAGGGGGGGGGGAGAGAGGGCAGGTCCTGAGTTGCCTGTAGGCCCTGGCGAGGTAGGCTCCCCAGGCATAGGCCCCCCTCCCCAGGCGAGCCACCTCATCCGCTGCATCCATTATACCGGGCAGGCTGTAAGTGCATGGGCGGCCTCGGTAGTGCCCCTTCTTTATGCCCGAGTTTACACTGCATCCTCTTGGCCAGCTGAGGTCGACGATGACGCGTCTGTCAGTGGTGTTTTTCTTGGGGCGGGTCATGATGGGACTGACCTGGTTCCAGGGGGTGAAGGGGGGTTCTTGGAAGGGGCCAATGATGGCGCCATGGGCTATCTCTGTGGCTATGTAGGCCCTTATGGCATCGAGCTGTGCGTCATCCTTGGCATGGTTAGTCATGGTTGGGGTGGGGGGCGTGTCCGCAGTGTAGTCCGCCGGCGAGCCAAACTCCAAGTAGTCGACTATCTCCTTATCATGGTAGTCAGCGAACATCCTCCTCCATTGTGGGATGTTGAGGACTGATGGAATGGGTATCCTGTCACCCATGTAGTTGGGTAGCGCTGTACGGCGAACCTCGTTATATATTGCGAGGTAGTCAGCGTGGCGGCCCCATTGGTCGTGGAGTGGGCATGGCCAGATGGTGTCGAGGGTATTGCGGTATTGTCGGAGTGACACTATGGGCAGGGTGGTGTAGCCTCTGTCGGTGTCTCCAATGTCATGAGGGCCAGTCTGGGAGCCTTGTTCGCCTGTTGATGCCCTGTGCCTCTTGGCTGCATGGTATGCATTCACGTGAGTGTGGTCGTCCATGTTGTCGCCTGCATCAGTGTGGGTGTGGCTGGTGTGGAGGTGGGCGTGGCTGGCGTGGGGGTGGGCGTGGCCCGGGCCAGTCCCGCCACCTGGCCGACTGTTATTGTTGTTGTTTGCGCCGCCGCCATCTTGCTTGGTGGCGCCACCGGTGTTATGGTGGGCATGATGGCGGCCATGGCCGATCGGGGTATGGTGGCCAGTGCCGCCACCTGGTGGTTCGTCACCGTAACCTATGTTGGTGTCATCATAGTGTGTTGTGCAAGTCCCACCACTACATACCTGTGGCCGCTTCCTGCCTCTCCCCCCGGTGTTATCGGCTGCCAAGGGGGCGTGGCCTTTGCCAATGTCACTATCATCATTGCTACCATATGACTCAACCGCCCCATCATTACATACACTACAGTCTGACTCGTCCGCGCATATGCAACTGGAGAGGTCGGTCTGGTGGGGCACACTCCAAGGGATGTATTCGGGCGGCCTATGGTGGATGTCGGGGTGGGATACATCCATTCCATCCGCACTGTCTCCATCTGTAGTGTCAGCACTGCCGTTGCAGATCATGCAGTCTGACTCGTCGGCACACACACAGTTCATTATGTCCCCGGCGGGTACCACCTGGGGTTGGGCACCATGGGCGAGGTCACCGCTGATGTCACTCCCACTACGGTCACATATATTACAGTACCCACCCGGGTCGCAATCACAGAATACAATGTTAGGGTCTGGGGGTGGGCGTGTCCCCCAGCTGGCAGTACTGCCGTCGGGGTGGTCTTCGTCTAGTGGGGTGTGGCTACTGGTGTATTTACATACCGTCTCGTGTTCGTCATGGTTTGTGGTGTGGTCAGGCTCCTCATCCATACCAGTGTCTGGGGGGGGCGGAGCCGCTCAGCAAAAAACCTGGTTGGTCTGCTGACTGCTAGTATCGGTGCTGGTTGGGGTTTTTCTGTCCATGAACCATTTCTTGTTCATGCAGGCGAGCTCCTGATGATTGTTCGACCTATGATATTTATTTGCACACCAGGCACATACGTCCGCCTTCCGGTCGGGGTGCTGCCTGTGTGATGCTGTAAAGCCACAGTCATTGCCCCAGTTCCAGGTGTGGCACGGCTTCCCATCTGTCTCTTTACTAAACTCCGTTTTTGCCTCACCGGTGTTGTTCGTCGCGTACACGTTAGTTTTCCCGCCACTGTGGGTAGGGCGGTGTGTCTGCTTCATGGTTATGCGTCGGTTGGTCGGTGGTGGCGGCCCCAGCTGGCGGCCTGGCCGTTAGTGGTGGCACCTCTGGTGTTCGTCTGTTAGGTCCCGTGTTAGTGTCCAGTCTGGCATCCACTGTTGCTAATATGTCCGTGCATAGATCCTGCATCTGGTTAGACATGAGTGCCTGTATTGCCTCCAAGAGGCTGTCCCCAAGGCCACTGGGGCCTGCCGTGGGTTGTGACAGCGGTTGTGACAGCTGTTGTGACAGTGGTGGAGCCGACAGCGGTGGCCATGCCATGTTGTTCGTGTCGGACATGTCATGCGTGTCGGGTGTAGTGCTCGTCGTTTTGTTCCCACCTTGTTTGTTCGTCCTCGAGCATCCTCGTCCCTTTGGCACATTGTTTTTGTTGCCTTTCTTTGCTGCGTTCCATGCTGATTTTCGTGGGGTCGGCATGTTATCCGTTGCTTGGCATGAAGTTGCGTGGCGTGAAGCTATCTGGTGGAGTTATCCGAATGGCAGCTGGAGGAGTTGTGTGGCCGTGGAGGCGGTTTGGATTCGAACTGGTCACGTGGTGTTTTTGGCGGGAGGGGAGGGTGCGCCTCCTCCTGTAACCGGGTGGAGGAGGTTCCTCCTTAACGCTAGGTGGCGCCATCAGCGCTGTGGGTATGGGTGTTCTTTCCCCTGGAGGCATGTGGGGTCGGATGGTTCAGTAGGGGGAGGGGCCCGTCTCCGCCCCGCGAATTAGCCATGTTACGTTAACATGCATAATGTATCATTAACATATCAACTGACAATGTAATTTGAAACACACACACAATCGTGTTGTTGTATGCACCTTACTCTCTTACTCAGGGCTTAGTACCCTAGTCTGTTTATTGGCCTGCTGATCCATCCGGAACACGTGATGTACACATTTGGACCGGTCTCTGGTGTTTTGATTGGTAGCCCTTGGTGCGCAGTTGGGCTGGGGGTGTTCTCGCCCAAATCAATCGGCGGAAATTTAGGGGATGTTTTAAATAACTGTACTCGATTTCGTCGCAGACTATTTTGTTCTTTGTTGATTATTTCATAGTCTCGACTGCCGGGGTTGTTGTTTTTTACGACCGTGCCTTTGCCCCATTGTTCATTGTAAGTTTGGTATCTCACTGCATCTCCAATGTTTAATTTTTTGTGACTGGTTCCTGCATGTCTATCGAAATGCTGTTTTTGATTTTGTTGTATCAGTTTTATTTGTTGTTTTCGGGTCGCCTGTGCTTTCGGTTTAAGGTGGCTCTCATGTGATGGCAATTTTGACCGTAATCATCTGTTCATTAGCAATTGAGCCGGTGATACACATAACCCACTTATCGGGGTGTTCCTATAATTTAACAACGCAATGTTAATGTCCTTTTACTCTAATATTGCCTTCTTGATCATTATTTTGATGGTTTGCACATAGCCTTCAACCTGCCCATTGCTCTGTGGGTACGTTGGCTTGAAACCGTACTGTTTTGCAAATGTTTTGTATTCGGCACTCACAAAGTGGGGCCCATTGTCTGATAGGAGGCATATACGCGTATATGCCAGTGTAGGCACCCGTGGGCATTGACGAATGTACATATGAGCTGGTCAGTATTCGGGCGTTTCGAACGCGCCAGCCCCGTGCTAAGCATTATGCGCCCGCTGCTCACTAGGCGGCGTGCCAGTAGTTGTATATAACCACGGTGCTCGGCCGGCCCGGTGCCTTCCTGATACGCACCCAGCCTGTGCGCCGGTCAGCTCACCCGAGAAAAGGTTTGCCTGCACTGTCTGCACCGCCTGTGCCGACTGCACCGGCTGCTGTCCGCGGTCGACCGCTCCTGTCACCGTACGCACTTCATTGGTGGTTGCTGTCACTTGTCGGTTATTGTCTTTAGACATATGCCGAAGGACTTTTGTGCACCGTGTGGCTACATACACCCTGCGCCCATTAATGACGGGTGCACTCGATGCCCAGCTCTGACGCGTCGTGCTACGCGTCAGAATGAGGGAGTGATGGAAAAGGAAAAATTGAAGTCGGAGAAGTTGTTGGAGCCTGCTAAGGCTAGTTTGGTCGTACCGGTCATCTCGGATGACCCGCTAAGTGACGATGAATGGTCATTGCTTGAGCGTTTGCGGGGTTTGGAGAAAAAGAAGAGGAAAGCAGTGATAGTGGAGAAGACTATAGCAATTAAAAGAGAGCTATCATTAATGTCGTTGGGAGGTGCAGGCAGGAGTGCGTCACAGGACAGCGCTGGCGGGCGGAGCGGGTCGGGCGGCAGACGGGGGAGCGTGTCGAGGGGGCGGCAAAGGAGCCGTTCGTTGAGTCTCCGTCGGAGTGTCTCCAGTGCCGGCGGTCAGAGCGTGTCGGGCGACAGGGGGGGGGGTGCATGCAGGGACCGCACCGCCTCGTCAGGCAAGCGCTGGGAGTCAGGGTCGCCAGGTGCGCACCGGCGGTCGAGGACGCCGGTGCTGGAGACATGCAAGTCGGAGCTGCGACAGGGCAGGAGTCCTTCGAGGCGGCGGAGGCGCCATAGGTGCCGCAGTTGTTCGTCGTCTTCGTCCTCAGACAGGACGCGTAGTCGCGAGAGGCGACTTAGAAGTAAGTGGTCCATAAAGCACTTCACAGAAGATAAGAAAATTGTTCGTAGGTTGAACTGTTACGAGCTCATTGAGGCGAACTGTCACTGGATGCTGCATACTAGGGATACGAACATTAGAGACTATTAGCGTTTTGTTCGTCATATCGCTTATCTAGCGGGTAGAGCAAAAACTGATGAATTTGTAAATGCTGCGCATGTGAACTATGACGTTGGTGTTCGTCGCTTGGCGGCGGATGATGGTTATTCAGCGTATAACCCGGGGAATTCTGAGCTGACTCTATGGTACTATGGATTTGATTGTCTAAAGACAAACACTTATAGTCAGTCGAAGAAAGGAAACGAGTCAAGGCAGTACACGAAAGATGGTGTGCGACCTTGTTATGGTTTCAATAGTGAGGATGGTTGTTCGAGGGACGAACAGACATGTCGATTTGGCCATTGGTGCGGCAAGTGCGGGGCGAAGTCGCACCGGCGCGACAAATGTAGGAAAGATTGATGTGGGGTCGGGCGCACCGGTGTTGAGGGAAGTGAGTCAATGGACGCTCATAAGGACTGGCGGTGGGCGGATCCGTTGATTGATTGCTCAATTGGTCAAGGCGAGTCGGGGGGCGTGGCGGCTCAGGATAGTCGGGTCATGCAGTCTCCGCTGATTGATTGCTCGACTGGTCGTGACGTGCCAGGGGGCGTTGCAACTCAAGTCGGTTGTGCCGCGCACTCTGGCCCCGTTACAATGGACAATGCTCAATGTGGCATTGCAGACATTGATTGGCAAACTTGCTTACTTAATTGGATTGATTTAATGAGTACTTGGTTGTTTGTAACAGTAGACTTGAATTGTTTTGTTGTTCATGCCATTGATGATCGTGATGATGATTTTCGGTATCCTATACAACTGTTTTCGGTATCCTATCCCGACCGAACATTTGTTTTAGCGTCCTAATGGTGGCTGCACTAGTTGTGTCTTTCATTTCTACTATTTCTGGATATTTTGAATAATAGTCGACTATAGATATGAAATGTCTCTGCGCAATCTGAAAATAGTCTACTCCTACTTTGTTGTAAGGCAAATCTGGGATTTTGTGACTAATCAGTGGCTCTGCCTGTGGTTTGTTTCTAAACCTCTGACATATTTCGCATCTAGATATTTTGTCTTCCAGCTGGCTACTTAAGCCTGGCCAGAAAAAATACTCCCTCGCTAACTGCTTGCTTTTCACGATACCCATGTGTGACTCATGTATTTTGTCTAATATCATCGGTTGCAGTTGCTTTGGTATCATGATGCGATCCCCCTTCATGACTATTCCATTTTGTATTGTAATCTCATCTCTGTATGTAAAGTACGGTTTAATATCATTTTGTATGTCACTGTTTGTCCCTGGCCATTCTTTCTTGATGTAATTTGCGATTTCTTTGAACGTGTTGTCAGTTTGTGTTGTTTGTCTTATCTGCTTTAACTCATCTTCAACGATGTTGACAGCAGCTATCGTGATGTCTTTGTCAAACAGGTTATCGGGCTGCGTGGTATCTGGCTGCGTGGTATCGGGCTGCGTGGTATCTGAATGTGCGCACGACAAGGTGTCTGCAAAATACATGGAAGTTCCTTTTTTATACACAACAGTCAAATCATAATTTTGCAACCGCATGCACATGCGTTGCATTCTTGCTGATAAAGTAAATAATGGTTTACCCATGATCGCAACCAATGGCTTGTGATCCGTCTCAATGATAGTTTCTTTCCCGAAAATGTATTGATGGAACTTTTGGCACCCGAAACATATTGCCAAAAGTTCCTTTTCAATGACTGCGTAATTACTCTGTGTGTTATTTAAAGCCTTAGATGCCATGGCGATAGGTTGTTCATTTTGAAATAACGTTGCTCCCAAGCCTGACTTGGAAGCATCCACCTGTATTTTTATTGCTTCATGCACATTGTTGTATCTCAATACAGGTGCTTCAACTAGACATTTCTTTAACTTGTCAAATACTTCTTGTTGGCCCTCATCCCAATGCCATGCAACTTCGTGATTTAATAACAGCCGTAACGGCTTAGATGTTTCTGAAAGATTTGGGATGAATTTTGACACATATCCTACCATTCCTAGGAACCACTGTATATCTATCTGCTTTACTTGTGGGCATGGGCATTTCTACAATCGCTTGCAGGCGTTCGGCATTGGGTTTGAGTCCTTGAGTCAGTACATGGCCCACATAGTTCACTTGTGTCATACATATCTTGGATTTGTTCAGGTTTAACCTGAGATTTACACTTCTCTATCTTTCCAACACGGACTCTAGTCTTTCGTTATGCTCTTGTACCGTTGATCCATATATCAAAATATCGGCTGCTACTACATTCACTCCCGGCAAGTCAGCTAGTATCATATTCATTTGCTCTATAAATATGTCCCCGGCCGTTTTAATTCCGAAAGGCAGACCCGTGAACCGGTACCTGCCCCACGGTGTGTTAAATGTGCAATATTTTGAACTCTCATCATCTAGCACTATCTGCCAGTACCTGCTGTTGGCGTCAAGCACAGTGAAATACTTAGCACCATGCATTTTTCCAACTACCTCTTCTATTGTTCTGATAGGGTACGGCCCACATAAGATAGCCTTATTTATCTTCATTGGATCAAGACACACGCGTATCTTTCCAGGTTTTCTGACTATCGTAATAGAACTGACCCACGGGGTCGGTTCATCTTGTTTAACAATAACTCCTAACTTTACCATCCGTTCTATCTCTTTTTTTACATCTTGTTCTATGGCGTGCGGTACCCTACGGGGTGGGTCTATGATTGGTTGTACATTAGGGTCGACATGAATTTTAGCATTACTTTTTATTGTTCCCAGACCCTCAAAAACATCGAGATATTTATTTACCAATTCTTTCGCCGCGCATCTGTCACGTGGTTCTGTACCTCGTGAATTCTGGCCAGTAGGTTGAGTTGTACACAGGCACTCTTTCCCAGTATAGGACTCCCGGACGTGGTTATCTGGCAATGGATGCTTCTGTCGTTCATCATGATCTCCGCCTCCCTGTCCGGCTGTATCCGTTGTCCCGTATACGTCATGAGTCGACACCGTGACGGCTTCATTTCGGTGTTCATCAGTTTGTTGAAAATACTCCGAGGTATGATATTTGCCTCGGATCCAGTGTCCAGCTTGAAATGTACCACTGTATTTCCTATGCAAATGTCCGAGTACCATAATTCCGAGTCGTCTCCTTTGTTTTCCCTGATCTCACCGATGAACAAGTCGCTGTTGATTTCCCCCAGCGACAGGTCCATTCCCTCTTCTTCGTCATCGCTATCGTCCGGCCTGTTATGTCTGTCAACTTGTATTTCGTTTACTAGTGTCGTCATTCTGCCGTTTCTACATACTTTCTTGAAATGTCCAATTTTATGGCAGCCTGCACATTCCTTTCCTTTTGCTGGGCATGGCCTGCCACCATGCCTGTACCCTCACCGGGTGCATTCCTCATGGGACACGCCCCTTTTTTCATAGTCTGGATATCTGCTGGCCCCGCCCCTTTGAGTGTTTGTGGCACCAGCAGAGGGCGTGAACTTTTGTCATTTATATTTGGAGAGGGCGTCTACTTGACCTTCAACCGCTTCATTGTTACTACTTAACTGTGAGTCCTCATGTTCACTGAGGCGGCACATTTCCACGCACCGTTCTAGGTTGAGGTTGGGCATCTGTAACAGTCTATTCCGAAGTTCCTTGCTTTTTACTCCGCACACGAGGCGGTCGCATAACAGCGAATCCTCGAGCTCTCCGTTTTGTAACTCCCTTATATACAAGTCCATATCCTCGGTTGTTTGGTTATATGAGTGGAATTTATACCTGACAAGAGTAATATTCACTTTTCTTTCACAATACTTCTTGAATGCTTCGATTAATGGACTTATCTTATCTCTCTCGGTGCTCTCCAATTTGAATGTTTGGTAAACTTTTTGGGCGTCCGGGCCCGCGACGTGTAGAAATGTAAGACACTGTACCTTCTCTGACTTTGCTGTCACACCAGCAGCACCGGCATATATCTCATAAGAACTCAGCCAGTCGCGCCAGTTCATTGCCATATTATTTGCTAACTTTAGCGGTGTCGGTGGCTTTAGCCCCGACGTCATCTTTCTGTCTGGTTCCGATCTGCCACCATGTGATGTATGTACAGGATACGTGTGAACATCTTGAGCTCCGTTGGTAGACTGGTTTATTCTATAGCTCACTCGTCAGTCCAGTGGTGGTCAGGTTGTCACATGACCACCCTGCCCTGCCTTGCATTCCTCACATACCGTACATGATTCACATACCTTACAGGGGGATACTCTACAATGAACCCTTATAACCATATGAATAATAAACCAGAGGGCTTGACTCTCTCTTCTTTTCTATGCTTTATACTCTTCCTTTCTCTTTGTCTGTATTGATTTCACTATAGTCTGCCTACACAGCCACAGATTCGAGCCTTAGCCTTTACAACTCGTAGTGTGCATGCATGTAACGCCTGGCGTGAGAAGTCACGTGATATATTGCAAGCCTTCATTGGGTGAGGGGGTCACCGACGCCCATGGTTCATATTCAGCCCTTCCCACATTGCACTGCGTGGTTTGGATCTCCAATGTCACATAACCCGCCGGGTTAGGTGACTGAACCGAGAAACGGGGTCACGTCTCCCTGTCCGACAGCGCTAAGTTCAATAGGACTCTATCGGTGTGTGCCGACCATCAACGACGGCGATCGTTAATGCGCATGTCTTGATGCAGAGGCCCAACACACTGCCCGCTGAGTGAGTGGTCGAGTGGCTGGCAGTGACTGTGTGAGGGGGGAAGTAGGCCGAGTAGGTTCTAGAAACGCGCGGGTGGAGGTCGAACGCGCAACCCCAGGTGACAGGAGGACCGACCATTTCCGGGAAGGTGGAGTGGCAGTCAACGTGGAAGTGGGTAAGGCATGGGGGACGCCACTATGGTGATGGGGTTTACCTCCTAGCAAAATCTGAGTTCATATCAAAACGGGCCCCAGCTTGTGGTCCCTTTATAGTGTTTCTCCAATGGGATACAGTACTACCGATATCTTACTCAGTCACATATTTCTGCGTGACCACAATGTTGGATGATTTATGGGGCTTTGATTACATCATTCAACGCTCATTAACACATGGTGACATCACGCACCACAGGTAACATTGTGGTAAAATCAATGACAATGATTTACAGAAAATAGTCACTTCTCTCGAAATGTCTCCGAGGTCCCAGAAAATGCAACCATTTTCAAAAGTGTAAAAGCCCTAAATCAAAAGCGCGGCGCGAACCGGCGATCTAAGTCAACTCTCTTCCCTGTGACCAATCTATGAAACGTTCACCAAGTATCATATACAAGTGGAACGTCACTCCCAACCAGCCTGCTCACCCTGGCAGGCTGGTCTGTAGCTGGTGCACTTTATAATCTATGTGTTTGTGCGCAGAATGCCACTCGGTGTCACGGGGCGCTGGTTGGTTAGTGTGGTGCAGGGCCGTGTAGGGGGCGGTGGTTGGTTAGTGAGATGCAGGGCTGTGTAGTGGGCGCTGGTTGGTTAGTTCAGTGCAGGGCCATGTAGGGGGCGCTGGTTGGTTAGTGCAGGGCCATATAGGGGGTGCTTGTTGGTTAGTTCGGTGCAGGGCCATGTAGGGGGCGCTGGTTGGTTAGTGCAGTACAAGGCTGTGCAGGGGCCGCTGGTTGGTTAGTGTGGTGCAGGGCCTTGTAGGGGGCATTGGTTGGTTAGTTCAGTGCAGGGCCATGTAGGGGGCGCTGGTTGGTTAGTGCGGTAAAGGGCTGTGTAGGGGGCGCTGGTTGGTTAGTGCGGTGCAGGTCCTTGTAGGGGGCGCTGGTTTGGTAGTTTGGTGCAGGGCTGTGTAGGGGGCACTGGTTGGTTAGTTCAGTGCAGGGCCATGTAGGGGGTGCTGGTTGGTTAATGCAGTGCAGGGCCATGTAGGGGCTGCTGGTTGGTTAATGCGGGCAGGGCCGTGTAGGGGGCGCTGGTTGGTTAGTTCGGTGCAGGGCAGTGTAGGGGGCACTGGTTGGTTAATGCAGTGCAGGGCCGTGTAGGGGGCGCTGGTTGGTTAGTTCAGTGCAGGGCCATGTAGGGGGCGCTGGTTGGTAATTGAAAACAGAACGAGACAGTAGTATAAAGTGGCAATTTTAATTCTTTCTATCTTAGCTTGTTACATTACTCTTTCATGATGAGATGACCTTAGATATTTCAAGGATTACAGGCACTTAACCCTATCGATACATCATATTAGTTGGGTGGGTGGGACAGCAAATCTGGGCGGCAGAAGTACGTCCTCTCGGTTTGAAAAGTCTGGTCGAAGTGAATATCTCCAGTGCCACGTCATCGGCTTTGACTGGAAATCACTATAGGTGGCGCGTCAATCGGCGGCCATTTTAGTTCTAAAAGCGAATATAGATGTCACCACCAGTCTGATTTTAATCTAGCTGCGTAGTTCAAGAAGTATCATGTAGATGGCGTGTCGATCAGCGGCCAAAGTTATTAGTTCTAAGAATAGAATATAGTCGGCGCCATGTTGCCCTAACCTACTGAGATTCACAGTCTCGTTAATTCAATTACCCATGTTGCGCACATCATGGACAATTGAAAACAGAACGAGACAGTAGTATAAAGTGGCAATTTTAATTCTTTCTATCTTAGCTTGTTACATTACTCTTTCATGATGAGATGACCTTAGATATTTCAAGGATTACAGGCACTTAACCAAAAAAATAGAGCAAGTGTCCTGGGAGCCGATGAAACCGACTGCCTTGGTACATAATCATGCACCGCGTCAGTGGTCCAATGACCCAAGTGTTTGATGTTGCTGATTGACGATCGTTGCAGAGCACAGGCTTGTGCACCACCTTGTCTCAGACTATGCAGTGTCATTGCCGCTGGGGCCGGATGACCTGCCACGGACAGGGCCAGTCATATGGTGTCAGGCAACGCAGTTGCATGTAGAGGTGATCCGTTGGTAGTCAGGAAGGCAGGGCCATCGGGGTGAAGTGGTGTCCTGGACACGTAATCCTTCCACGCTTGACATGGACAGTAGGGTGATCCAGTTATCGCCGGAACGAGAAATGTCTCTTGGAGACGATGAGTTGTATTGTTTTTGATTACCGGACTCGGACATTGATGCCCACTGCGGTTAGCCTCAAATCCTTGGCCCGAAGATAGTGGCCAGGGTCAGAGCTGCCAAATTTAGGAAACAGGTTAGTCTGTCGGAGAAGTGTGCGATGATAGCAGCTAGCACCAGTAGTATTCCCTTGCCTGGGCTGCCTTATTCCTCCAGGTCCCAATCGCCAGCCCCGCCTTAATGGCATCAAGAAGCCGCTGATGGTGACGTTGTGAGTAACCTGGGGAGAGAAGGCAAAAAAATTAAATATCGATCCCAGGTTACAGGTTAGGGGTCAAAGCATTGTCATGTGTCACAATCACCGATTCCAGGCCGGCCTCAGCAACAAGTCTCTGGCTAGACTCCTTGCATGCAAGTCGAAACACCTACGACTTAGAGCATCAGGAGAATGATGTCCTTTCCTGGTTTGTGTTGGACAAGAATGTCGGTACTCCTTCGTGCGGCAAGCAGCTAGATCTCCCGGGCACAGGCACAGATGACAGGGTCGCAACCTGCCCCGGAACTGAGCACTTGCTGTGAGGTTGCATTGTTTGTGTTTATTGCGATGGTGTATTTGTGCGCTTGATGTGGAGCGAGATGTTTGAGGGCGACAACCAGATTTATCGCCTCAAGCTGTGGGTTTTTGAGATGGTCTCCAGACAAATTCAGCTTTCCTGTAGGATGTCGCTATACTCGTGACTCTAGAGTGGCTATGTATACTTAAGCCTGTGTCACTTGTTCTGCGAGTACATCAACAGTGTACGGGGAGCCGTTTCCATGCAGGGTCATTAGAAATTTGTATGTGATTCTTATCACGCGTTGTAGGCCTTTTCGTCTCAGATTGTGATTTGTTAGCTTCTGACATGGTCTGCAAACAAATTTGTGTAGGAAGTTGCTATACTCATGACTTCAGTGTGGCTATGTATACTTAAGCCTGGGTCACTTGTTCTACGAGTGCATCAACAGAGTGCGGGGACCGGTTATTTCAATGCAATGTCATTATAATGTGGGTTGTCAGCTTTTGTCTATTAAGCAATGCCCAATTGTGCCATGATGATAAGGCTCGGCACCCTATTAAGCTTATGAGATAAAAGAATGCAGAGCCCTTGGTGAATTGACATCTTAGAATGTGATTGAAGAATGCTTTGCGGTTTCATGTCATTACTCAAATCGTATGCACTGCCCGACCTCCAGGTCGTGGTGATGTCAGCACTCCCTGAGACTTTGCGTCTGCGACAATGTCTAGACGGTCGCCATTACAGCAGCCAGACAAGATCTGGGTGTAGTTCGCATTCACTCTGTGTACTGATAACTTTTGTCTGGCCAAGTGCGAGATCTGGGTCAGCGTCTGGTTCATGGCGCTTATGTACAGGTCAGTGTAATTAACAGGGTGGTGGGTGAAAAAAGGTCTCTGGAATATGTATGGTGCAATAGTTGTTACATTGTTGCATTGTGGAAATCGACATGGTTGTTCTTTTCCGATTACCTTCGTTTTTTTACCCAAGTTTAATGTGGGTCACCATTCCAATACAATCAAAGCTGTCGGTTGCATGTGAGGTTCGCTGATGTCAGCATTGAGAATTATAATGTAGAGTGTTAGCTTTTGTTACCTGACTTATTGTATTTTTGGTTCTTGATGTTGGTCACCATTTCTGTAATGTCAGCACTGGCGGTTGTATATGCAGTTTCCGTCAAGCATGCTGTCATGGCCGTCTCGCCATGGCGTGAGGTCAGGACTCCGGCGGTGCAGGGTAGCGGACCTCGATCTTTGTCGTTCCGCATTTTTGTGCGGTTCGTCGATACATGCATTAATACCAGGTTTGATATCGTCAATGAGGTTTTTTACTGCAGCCAGAGCCACGGTTAATCCTACATCCGCAGGCTTCTTTATCGCGTTGATTCGGCGTGTCAGCTCAGACGACCGCCTGCGTAGCGATCCGTCGAGCATGCTGTCATGGCCGCCTCCATGTGTCATGACGTCAGCACTCCAGCGGCGAAGCACAACGGAGCCGGATTTCCGTCGCTCTGCGTTTTCCTGCAGTTCATGAATATATGCATTAATGCCAAGGTTGACCTCAGCGACGTGGTTCTTTATTGTAGCCAGAGTCACGATTAATCCTACGTCCACAGGGTTCTTTATCGCGTCCACTTTTTGGTGATAGTATGTTTCAGCCGATTGTACCGTGGAGGAACAATGGTTTGTGGGTTTAAACGATCGCCTTCGCAGCGATCCGTCGAGCATGCTGTCATGGCCGCCTCCAAGTGGCGTGACGTCAGCATGCCACCGGCTGGGAGAAACTGCGTCGTAGATCATATATCCTCCCATGCCGGGACACGTCCAACACTCCTCGCGATCGACTGAAAAAGATTTGAACCCACAATTCTCACAAGCCCGTCGTTCATGCCAGTATCCAGGGTCAGAGGAGAGTTCAGCCGATTGCACAAAGGAGGAGCAATGACGTGTCGACTCAAGCGATCGCCCCTGTAGCGATTCGTTGAGCATGCCGTCATGGCCGCCTCCAGGCTTCTCTGCCAGATCCATTTGTTCTTATTGCTTTGTCTCGGCGTGCCTTAAGCCAATGTTGTCTGACTTGAACGAGACTAGCTATTCATCATATTGTAGGGTATAGCCACTGACTTCGACCTCATGTTCTTGTTTTCTTTCAACTGCCATGCTCGCTCCAGTTATAGTCCAAATCTGGGCGGCAGAAGTATGTCCTCTCGGTTTGAAAAGTCTGGTCGAAGTGAATATCTCCAGTGCCACGTCATCGGCTTTGACTGGAAATCACTATAGGTGGCGCGTCAATCGGCGGCCATTTTAGTTCTAAAAGCGAATATAGATGTCACCACCAGTCTGATTTTAATCTAGCTGCATAGTTCAAGAAGTATCATGTAGATGGCGTGTCGATCAGTGGCCAAAGTTATTAGTTCTAAGAATAGAATATAGTCGGCGCCATGGTGCCCTAACCTACTGAGATTCACAGTCTCGTTCATTCAATTACCCATGTTGCGCACATCATGGACAATGCGGTGCAGGGCCGTGTAGCGGTTGCTGGTTGGTTAGTGCAGTGCAGGGCCGTGTAGGGGGTGCTGGTTGGTTAGTTCGGTGCAGGGCCGTGTAGGGGGTGCTGGTTGGTTAGTTCATTGCAGGGCCGTGTAGGGGGCGCTGGTTGGTTAATGTGGTGCAGGGCCGTGTAGGGGGCACTGGTTGGTTAGTTCAGTGCAGTGCCATGTAGGGGGTGCTGGTTGGTTAGTGTGGTGCAGGGCAGTGTTGGGGGCGCTGGTTGGTTAGTTCGGTGCAGGGCCGTGTAGGGGTTGCTGGTTGGTTAGTGCGGTACAGGGCCGTGAAGGGGGTGCTGGTTGGTTAGTGTGGTGCAGGGCCGTGTAGGGGGCGCTGGTTGGTTAGTTTGGTGCAGGGCAGTGTAGGGGGCACTGGTTGGTTAATGCAGTGCAGGGCCGTGTAGGGGGCGCTGGTTGGCTAGTTCAGTGCATGGCCGTGTAGGGGACGCTGGTTGGTTAATGCGGTGCAGGGCCGTGTAGCGGTTGCTGGTTGGTTAGTGCAGTACAGGGCCATGTAAGGGGTGCTGGTTGGTTAGTTCTTTGCAGGGCCGTGTAGGGGGCGCTGGTTGGTTAGTTCATTGCAGGGCCGTATAGGGGGCGCTGGTTGGTTAGTGCGGTGCAAGGCCGTGTAGGGGCGATGGTTGGTTAGTGCGGTGTAGGGCCGTGTAGGGGGCGCTGGTTGGATACTGCGGTGTAGGGCCGTGTAGGGGGCGCTGGTTGGTTAGTTCAGTGCAGGGCCGTGTAGTGGGCGCTGGTTGGTTAGTACCGTGCAGGGCCATGTAGGTGGCGCTGGTTGGTTAGTTTGGTGCAGTGCCGTGTAGGGGGCGCTGGTTGGTTTGTGCGGTGCAGGGCCATGAAGGGGGCGGTGGTTGGTTAGTTCGGTGCAAGGCCGTGTTGGGGGCACTGGTTGGTTAGTTCGGTGCAGGGCCGTGTAGGGGGTGCTGGTTGGTTAGTGCGGTACAGGGCTGTGTAGGGGGCGCTGGTTGGTTAGTTCTGTGCAGGGCCGTGTAGTGGGCGCTGGTTGGTTAGTTCAGTGCAGGGCTGTGTAGGGGGCACTGGTTGGTTAGTTCGGTGCAGGGCCGTGTAGGGGGCGCTGGTTGGTTAGTGTGGTACAGGGCCATGTAGGGGGCGCTGGTTGGGTAGTTCGGTGCAGGGCTGTGTAGGGGGCACTGGTTGGTTAGTTCGGTGCAAGGCCGTGTAGGGGGCGCTGGTTGGTTAGTGCAGTGCAGGGCCGTGTTGGGGGCACTGGTTGGTTAGTTCGGTGCAGGGCCGTGTAGGGGGTGCTGGTTGGTTAGTTCAGTGCAGGGCCGTGTAGGGGGCGCTGGTTGGTTAGAACGGCACAGGGCCATGTAGGGGGTGCTGGTTGGTTAGTGTGGTGCAGTGCCATGTTGGGGGCGCTGGTTGGATAGTGCGGTGCAGGGCCGTGTAGGGGGCGCTGGGTGGTTAGTGTGGTACAGGGCCGTGTATGGGGCGCTGGTTGGTTAGTTCAGTGCAGGGCCGTGTAGTGGGCGCTGGTTGGTTAGTTCGGTGCAGGGTCGTGTAGGGGGCGCTGGTTGGTTAGTTCGGTGCAGGGCCGTGTAGGGGGCGCTGGTTGGTTAGTGCGGTGCAGGGCCATGTAGGAGGTGCTGGTTGGTTAGTTCGGTGCAGGGACGTGTAGTGGGCACTGGTTGGTTAGTTCGGTGCAGGGCCGTGTAGGGGGCGCTGGTTGGTTAGTTCGGTGCAGGGCCGTCTAGGGGGTGCCGGTTTGTTAGTGCGGTGCAGGGCCATGTAGGGGGTGCTGGTTGGTTAGTTCGGTGCAGGGCCGTGTAGGGGGTGCTGGTTGGTTAGTTCGGTGCACGGCCATGTAGGGGGCACCGGTCGGTTAGTTCAATGTAGTGCCATGTAGGGGGCGCTGGTTGGTTGGTTCGGTGCAGGGCCGTGTAGGGGGCGGGGCGCTGGTTGGTTATTTCGGTGCAGGGCCACGTAGTAGGCACTGGTTGGTTAGTTTGGTGCAGGGCTGTGCAGGGGGCGCTGGTTGGTTAGTTCGGTGCAGGGCCGTGTAGGGGGGTGCTTGTTGGTTAGTGTGGTGCAGGGCCATGTAGGGGGCGCTGGTTGGTTAGTTCGGTACAGGGCCGTGTAGGGGGTGCTGGATGGTTAGTGTGGTGCAGTGCCGTGTTGGGGGCGCTGGTTGGATAGTGCGGTGCAGGGCCGTGTAGGGGGCGCTGGTTGGTTAGTTCGGTGCAGGCCCATGTAGGGGGCGCTGGTTGGTTAGTTCGGTGCAGGGCCGTGTAGGGGGCGCTGGTTGGTTAGTGCGGTGCAGGGCCATGTATGGGGCACTGGTTGGTTAGTTCGGTGCAGGGCGGTGTAGGGGGTGCTGGTTGGTTAGTTCGGTGCAGGGCCGTGTAGGGGGTGCTGGTTGGTTAGTTTGGTGCAGGGCCGTGTAGGGGGCGCTGCTTGGTTAGTTCGGTGCAGGGCCGTGTAGGGGGTGCTGGTTGGTTAGTGCGGTGCAGGGCCATGTAGGGGGCACTGGTTGGTTAGTTCGGTGCAGGGCCGTGTAGGGGGTGCTGGTTGGTTAGTTCGGTGCAGGGCCATGTAGGGGGCGCTGGTTGGTTAGTTCGATGATGGGCCATGTAGGGGGCGCTGGTTGGTTCGTTCCGTGCAGGGCCATGTAGGGGGCGGGGCACTGGTTGGTTATTTCGGCGCAGGGCCATGTAGTGGGCACTGGTTGGTTAGTTTGGTGCAGAGCCCTGTAGTGGGCGCTGGTTGGTTAGTTCGGGGCACGGCCATGTAGGGGGCGCTGGTTGGTTAGTTCGGTGCAGGGCCGTGTCGGGGGGGGGGGGGGGGGGGGGGGGGGGGGGTGCTGGTTGGTTAGTTCAGTGCAGGGCCATCTGGGGGGCGCTGGTTGGTTAATGCGGTGCAGGGCCGTGTTGGGGGTGCTGGTTGGTTAGTGCGGTACAGGGCCTTGTAGGGGGCACTGGTTGGTTAGTTTGGTGCAGGGCCGTGTAGGGGGCACCGGTTGGTTAATGCGGTGAAGGGCCATGTAGGGGGCGCTGATTGGTTAGTTTGGTGCAGGGCTGTGTAGGGGGCGCTGGTTGGTTAATGCGGTGCAGGGCCGTGTAGGGGGCGCTGGTTGGTTAGTTCGGTGCAAGGCCGTGGAGGGGGCGCTGGTTGGTTAGTGCAGGGAGGGCCGTGTAGGGGGCGAGGGTTGGTTAGTGTGTTGTAGGGGGCGCTGGTTGGTTAGTTCGGTGCAGGGTCGTGAGGGGGCGCTGCGCGCTGACTATATCCTCATACAGGCTTCATTAACACCACATTGATCTCCGTCCGACCGTTAAGGCGCCCGTTACTTACACCGCAGGATGCTCCGGGCGCCGACCGCTGATAAAGTGATAGTCGCGCCCCTACCCAGCCAACCGCCACACCACACCAAGATGTCACCACCTCAACTAAGAAACCACACCACAAGGAGACTAGTGATGTACATTAATAAATGCACTCAGTGTACTACGCACTGCCGGCCCCACAATAAGCGACTATTAAGTATACTAGCTTTATAGCACACAATCATTAGGCCTTTTCCCGCGGAGCATGCGCAGCTTCGCACTATTCTTCACCCCACTTTCTTCAGACAGTGGGTTGTTGATGAAAACCCTGGAGCCTGCTGCACAGTGAGCTGCTACCCAATACATTACTTTTACTACTGCCACCAGAGGGCGGGTTGGAGGTGAAAAGCGTTGGTTAAGCCGTCGTCACATTAACCGACAATTACTTTTGTTTGGTGAATAGAAATCACACGTGCAGGTTAAATGCAATTATTAAAATGATGTAAATAATGTAGGTGATGGCAGAAATGGACTCATCTCGCAAGGGAAATGATTTAAGTAGGATTCCCGATTACCCAGATTCACATTATAAAATAGATTCATGTAAATAGTTACACTTTAAAAGGTAAATGGGCGAGTAATAGGTAGTAAAACGGGCCGTGGACTGTGCATAACCTAACGTCATGGTTGGCCGCAGCCTTTGGCAGAAGCTGCCCCTTCTTCCATCTCCTTCTGGCCGCACACACGACCACGTTAGGCACATCTTGCCGCCTGTTCTCGCCAGCATTCCGACAAATGGCATGTACTGCCGTGTTTGACTCCCTTAGTCTACCCTCGACTTATTCCAACCTTCACGCGTTGCCAAATGCCACCTGTACTTATCTCCCCCACCTGCGCCTCCCCTCGATGCATCCATCACCTGACAGTGTGGTCCCTCTCCGCTGGTGCCCGCACCCCCTGTCGGCCTAACCTTCACCCCGCAGGCACATATCCTCGTTATGGCCGACACTAACCTGTTGTAGCCGGGCCCTCCTTCAAAGGCGTTCGCATGACTCAGGTCGTTTCTCGGCAAGCCATTCGTAGCATACTTCTCACTTCTACTGGTATTATCGTCCACCCATACACCAATGGTTTCCTACTTCGTATTCCTCTATTATCGCCCCATCCACCACCAGCATGGTTCACCTCCCACATCTTCTATTATCGTCCCCCTCCACCACCCACCAGCACACCTCACCTTCCAGATCTATTATCGCCCACTCCACCACCAGCACAGTTCGTCTCCCACATCTTCTATTATCGTCCCCCTCCACCACCCACCAGCACACCTCACCTCCCAGACCTATTATCGCCCATTCCACCACCAGCACAATTCGTCTCCCACATCTTCTATCATCGTCCCCCTCCACCACCTAACACATCTCACGTCCCTCATCTTCTTCTTCTTCTTTTTAGCCTATTATCGCCCCCTCCACCACCCAGCAACAGCTCATCTTCCCCATCTTCTTCTTCATCTACATCTTCTTCTTCTTGTTCTCCTATTATCGCCCCTCCACCATCAGCAGCAGCTCCTTAATCTTGTATTAGCAGCCAGCCTCCACCGGCCAACAACCACCCCATCAGCTCACTCATTAACTTGACCAAATTCCTGCATTTCCATTTATTCTGAACTGGCTTTCACACATTAACTACAATACAAAATCAGATTCTTTCATGAATTTCCTCGCCCATTATTTACAATATCAAAAGACGAACTTCCCACGTGTTAATTTCGGCTCTCCCCCACCTGCCCTCTCACAGACCTTCACACACAAACACACCCACACGCGTCCACACCCACACCCACTTGTCCCGACTCTGCCTCCCTCCCTAGTGCCGTTCAAAATACACAATGGCCGCCCCGTGCCAGAATACCGTGTCCTTCAGCGGACCCCTTCGAACTGCCACACAGGCCGGGAAAAACAAGACCTACCACGTCACAAAAAGATAAGAACATCATGATATATCAGATTATGACGCTGTAGGCTTTTGTAATCAAGCCAAGATGACACTCAAACACATTTTACTAAGTTGTGTTGATTTGTTGGCCCTGTGCCAACAGTTCTACACTGCAGACAGTATGCGTGACCTTTTTACTAAGGTAAAACAGGAAAACATTTTAGCCTTTTTGAGGGCAGCTGGACTGTACCACCTCATATAGTTTACTAAATAGATTCTATCAATTATTAATAAAACTTTTCTTTTTCTATGGGAATTTGTTTCCCTTGACCACAAATATATGATTGTGAGCTTTCTAATTTAATGAGTGTCTATTGGCACATACTTGATTGTCTGCTTTTACACGTAAAAGTGATGGTTTGAACAAAAAACAAACATTTCTTGCCGTGAATATGGCCTATGCTGCCGACACGGCATAAAGCAACCACTATTCAATCAATCAATCAAGCCAAGATAAAAAGACCCATCTCGGTAATGGATTCCGAGAAGGGCTGTGGTGCAATTTGAAATTGGTAGATTGTTGCCGGTTACGCGGCCCCCGGTGCCGGTAGTGATATAACATACCACTAGGCGGCGCCACTCAAGCATACAACCCAGGTATTGCTGAGGCATCTCGTTATACAAGCAGTTGACGGGAAGGTATTGCATCCCACCCACTTCTCAATGATGAATACGGGTATTTTGTCATAATTACTACCGTAATCTATACATTTACATATATGGAAAACACCTCTGTGTTAATAGACTAGTTCGCCATTCCGACTGCGCATGCGCTAAAAACGGCGTCGAGAGCAAAACAAAGGTGCTCGGCCATTGAGGTTGCCAATATGTGCAGTGCAAAACGTCGATTTATTCTAAATTAATAGAAATACAGAACAATTTGGCATAAACATGGATGCAAAAATGCAATATAATAATATAATGAATGTATTTAAGACACAACTATCCATAATTGAGCATTTTGAGCTAAGAAATATACAATTCCCCACAAAACAATCAAGTCACTTTACAGGCTGGTATTTAATCACCATTTTAAATTCTTGTTCTAAGTATTAAAATGTCAAATGTGTTAAGAGAAACTTGTTTCAAAGAAATATATAACTAATGTCTGATTAATCCTACCGATTTTTTAGCTCCACATATGTCATTAACAATAGGATATAAATAAAAAAATGAATAAAATAAGTAAAACTGTCTCTGGGTATGGCTCTAACACTAGCCTGAGTGACCAGATTTGTCTAAATCTAAATGCAGATAGTCTAAGATGTGCTGATTAGATTGATGTAAATGCAATGCTGGATAAAAGATTAACATCTTAATTTGTTATATATATTTGTTTAGTTAGTATGCTATTTTTCAAACTAGCGCTGAGATGAGCTGAAACTAGCACATTTCATAGCTGCACCCAGTGTATTAGCATCAGCCATGTGCTTCGCATGTGTTTGTTTTGCTTGATGCATCCCACAATGCACCGCACCGGTGTAATTACAAACTATTCTATACAATGAAGAGTAAGTCAAGGCCGTGACAATAAAGGGGCGTGGTGCACGGTGGGTTGTAAGTACTAACTGAAATTGAACTGTGTTTGATTCACAAATTGCCAGCAGTAACTCAATAGTCACTATACATTAAATTTTATCATGCACTGAGAACTCATCACATGCAAGTTCTTCATGCATCTTAGCTAACTATATCAACTGCACACAGTAAATATGGTATAATATAACCGCATAACATCCACTGTTTTATACACACTAATACAAGGATAATACTAAATGAAGCATAGTAGCAAATATTAGAATGGCAAAATACCGATTTCAGAAATGGCATAAACAGAGTGACCACAAAAATAGCACGTTGCTTTCTAGTAGCGAATATTGGTTGGCTTCCAGGACTGGTTATGTGCGGTTACCCGAGTCGCAGTGAGCCTCCATTCCCCTAATGTCTTCCCGGGAAATGCTGAGGGATGCCACGATATACCCGCCTTGCTTACATGGGCGAACTGACAGCCGGAAACGGAAGCCATCAGGGGGACAATAGATGTAGCCCACAGCGCATGCGCAGAGAACGCGGTCTCGCTATAGAAACCGGAAGTTTGGAGCAGGTAGGAAGAAGGTGCCTTAGTGAGGGATCCAGTATGAGGTGGGAGGGTGTATGTAAGCAGATTGTTGTGGGATCCGGTATGAGGTGGGAGGGTGTGTGTGTGCAGATTATTGTGGGGTCCGGAATGAGGTGGGAGGGTGTGTGTGTGAGCAGATTGTTGTGGATGCGGTATGAGGTGGGGGGTTGTGTGTGTGAGCAGATTGTTGTGGGATCCGGTATGAGGTAGGAGGGTGGATGTGAGCAGACTGTTGTGGAATCCGGTATGAGGTGGGAGGGTGGGTGTGTGAGCAGATTGTTGGGGGGTCTGGTATAATGTGGGAGGGTGGGTCTGTGAGTAGATTGTTGTGGGGTCTGTTACGAAGTGGGAGGGTGGGTGCGAGCAGATTGTTGTGGGGACAGGTATGAGCTGGGATGGTGGGTGGGTGAGCAGATTGTTCGGGGTCAGGTATGAAGTGGGACGATGGGTGTGAGCAGATTGTTGTGGGATCCGGTATGAGGTGGGAGGGTGGGTGTGTGAGCAGATTGTTGTGGGATCTGGTATAAGGTGGGAGGGTGGGTGTGTGAGCAGATTGTTGAGGGTTCCGGTATGAGCTGGGATGGTGTGTGTGCATATTGTTGTGGGGTCTGGTATGAGGTGGGAGTGTGGGTGTGTGAGCAGATTGTTGTGGGGTCCGGTATGAGGTGGGCTTGTGTGTATGCAGCTTGTTGTGGGATCCGGTATGAGGTGGGAGGGTGGGTGTGTGAGCAGATTGTTGCGGGTCTGGTATGAGGTGGGAGTGTGGGTGTGTATGCAGATAGTTGTGGGGTCCGGTATTAGGTGGGAGGGTGGGTGTGAGAGCAGATTGTTGTTGGACCTGGAATGAGGTGGGAAGGTGGCTGTGAGCAGATTATTGTGGGGTCCGGTATGAGGTGGGAGGGTGCCTGTGTGAGCAGATTGTTGTGGATCCGGTATGTGCTGGGAGGTTGTTTGTGTGAGCAGATTGTTGTGGGATCCGGTATGAGGTGGGAGGTTGGGTGTCTGAGCAGATTGTTGTGGGGTCTGGTATGAGGTGGGAGGGTGGGTGTGTGAGCAGATTGTTGTGGGATCCGGTATGAGGTGGGAGGGTGGGTGTGTGAGCAGATGGTTGTGGGGTCTGGTATGAGGTGGGAGGATGGGTGTGTGAGCAGATTGTTGTGCGGTCCGGTATGAGGTGGGAGGGTGGGTGTGTGAGCAGATTGTTGTGGGATCTGGTATGAAGTGGGAGCGTGGGTGTGTGAGCAGATCATTGTGGGGTCTGGTATAAGGTGGGAGGGTGGGTGTGTGAGCAGATTGTTGAGGGTTCCGGTATGAGGTGGGAGGGTGGGTGTGTGTGCAAATTGTTGGAGGTCTGGTATGAGGTGGGAGTGTGGGTGTCTGATCAGATTGCTGTGGGGTCCGGTATGAGGTGGGCTTGTGTGTATGTAGATTGTTGTGGGATCGGGTATGAGGTGGGAGGGTGGGTGTGTGAGCAGATTGTGGTGGGGTCTGCTATGAGGTGGGAGGGTGGATGTGAGAAGATTGCTCTGGGATCCGGTATGAGGTGGGAGGGTGGGTGTGTAAGCAGATTGTTGTTGGGTCTGGTATGAGGTGGGAGGGTGGGTGTGAGTAGATTGTTGTGGGGTCCGGTATGAGGTGGGAGTGTGGGTGTGTGAGCAGATTGTTGTGGGCTCTGGTATTAGGTGGGAGGGTGGGTGTGTGAGCAGATTGTTGTTGGACCTGGAATGAGGTGGGAGGGTGGCTGTGAGCAGATTGTTGTGGGGTCCGGTATGAGGTGGGAGGGTGGGTGTGTGAGCATATTCTTCGGGGACTGGTATTAGGTGGGACAGTGGGTATGAGCAGATTGTTGTGGGGTCCAGTATGAGGTGGGAGAGTGGCTTTGTGAGCAGATTGTTGTGGATCCGGTATGAGCTGGGAGGTTGTGTGTGTGAGCAATTGTTGTGGGATCCGGTATGAGGTGGGAGGGTGGGTGTGTCAGCATGTGATGTGGGTGTGTATGAGGTGGCTTGTGTGTTGCAGATGTTGTCGGATCCGCTATGAGTGGGAGGGTGGGGTGTGTGAATTAATATGTGGGGTCTGGTATGAGGTAGGGGGATGTGAGCAGATTGTTGTGGTATCCCGGTATGAGGGGGAGGGTGGGTGTGTGAGCAGATGGTTGTGGGGTCTGGTATTAGGTGGGAGGGTGGGTGTGTGAGCAGATTGTTGTGGGGTCTGGTATGAGGTGGGAGGGTGTGTGTGTGAGCAGATTGTTGTGGGATCTGGTATGAGGTGGGAGGGTGGGTGGGTGAGCAGATTGTTCTGGGGTCTGGTATAAGGTGGGAGGGTGGGTGTGTGAGTAGATTGTTGTGGAGTCTGGTATGAAGTGGGAGGGTGGGTGTGAGCAAATTGTTGTTGGGATAGGTATGAGCTGGGATGATGGGTTTGTGAGCAGATTGTTGTGGGTCTGGTATGAGGTGGGAGTGTGGGTGTGTGAGCAGATTGTTGTGGGGTCCGGTATTAGGTGGGAGGGTGGGTGTGTGAGCAGATTGTTGTTGGACCTGGAATGAGGTGGGAGGGTGGCTGTGAGCAGATTGTTGTGGGGTCCGGTATGAGGTGGGAGGCTGGGTGTGTGAGCAGATTGTTCGGGGTCTGGTATGAGGTGGGACGATGGGTGTAAGCAGATTGTTGAGGGATCCGATATGAGGTGGGAGGGTGGCTGTGTGAGCAGATTGTTGTGGGGCCTGGTATGAGGTGGGAGTGTGGGTGTGTGAGCAGATTGGTGTGGGGTCCGGTATGAAGTGGGAGGGTGGGTGTGTGAGCAGATTGTTGTGGGGTCTGGTATAAGGTGGGAGGCTGGGTGTGTGAGCAGATTGTTGAGGGTTCCGGTATGAGGTGGGATGGTGTGTGTGCATATTGTTCTGGGGTCTGGTATGAGGTGCGAGTGTGGGTGTGTGAGCAGATTGTTGTGGGGTCCGGTATGAGGTGGGCTTGTGTGTATGCAGATTGTTGTGGGATCTGGTATGAGGTGGGAGGGTGGGTGTGTGAGCAGATTGTTGTGGGGTCTGGTATGAGGTGGGAGGGTGGATGTGAGCAGATTGTTGTGGGATGCGGTATGAGGTGGGAGGGTGGGTGTGTGAGCAGATGGTTGTGGGGTCTGGTATGAGGTGGGAGGGTGGGTGTGTGAGCAGATTGTTGCGGGTCTGGTATGAGGTGGGAGTGTGGGTGTGTGAGCAGATTGTTGTGGGGTCCGGTATTAGGTGGGAGGGTGGGTGTGTGAGCAGATTGTTGTTGGATGGACCTGGAATGAGGTGGGAGGGTGGCTGTCAGCAGATTGTTGTGGGGTCCGGTATGAGGTGAGAGGGTGGATGCGTGAGCAGATTGTTCGGGGTCTGGTATGAGGTGGGACCGTGGGTGTGAGCAGATTGTTGTGGGGTCCGGTATGAGGTGGGAGGGTGACTGTGTGAGCAGATTGTTGTGGATCCGGTGTGTGCTGGGAGGTTCTGTGTGTGAGCAGATTGTTGTGGGATCCGGTATGAGGTGGGACGGTGGGTGTGTGAGCAGAATGTTGTGGGCTCTGGTATGAGGTGGAAGGGTCGGTGTGATGAGATTGTTGTGGGCTCCGGTATGAGGTGGGAGGGTGGGTATGTGAGCAGATTGTTGTGGGATCCGGCCTGAGGTGGGAGGTTCTGTGTGTGAGCAGATTGTTGAGGGTTCTGGTATGAGGTGGGATGGTGTGTCTGCATATTGTTGTGGGGTCTGGTATGAGGTGGGAGGGTGGGTGTGCAAGCAGATTGTTGTGGGGTCTGGTATGAGGTGGGAGGGTGAGTGTGTGAGCAGATTGTTGTGGGGTCCGGTATGAGGTGGGAGGGTGGGTGTGTGAGCAGATTGTTGTGGGATCTGGTATGAGGTGCGAGGGTGGGTGTGTGAGCAGATTGTTGTAGGGTCCGGTATGATGTGGGTTGGTGTGTGTGCAGATTGTTGTGGGATCCAATATGAGGTGTGAGGTTGTGCGTGTGAGCAGATTGTTGAGGGTTGCGGTATGAGGTTGGATGGTGTGTGTGCATATTGTTGTGGGGTCTGGTATGAGGTTGGAGGGTGGGTGTGTGAGCAGATTGTTGTGGGTCCGGTATGAGGTGGGATTGTGTGTGTGCAGATTGTTGTGGGATCCGGTATGAGGTGGGATGGTTGGTGTGTGAGAAGATTGTTGTGGTGTCTGGTATGAGGTGGGAGGGTGGATGTGAGCAGATTGTTGCGGGATCCGGTATGAGGTGGGAGCGTGGGTGTGTGAGCAGATGGTTGTGGGGTCTGGGATGAGGTGGCTGGGTGGGTGTGAGCAGATTGTTGGGGGGACCGGTATGAGCTGGGACGGTGGGTGTGTGAGCAGATTGTTGTGGGTCTGGTATGAGGTGGGAGTGTGGGTGTGTGAGCAGATTGTTGTGGGGTCCAGTATGAGGTGGGAGGGTGGGTGTGTGAGCAGATTGTTGTGGGGTCCGGTATGATGTGGGATGGTGTGTGTGCAGATTGTTGTGGGGTGCGGTATGCGGTGGGATTGTGTGTGTGCAGATTCTTGTGGGATCCGGTATGAGGTGGGATGGTGGGTGTCTGAGAAGATTGTTGTGGTGTCTGGTATGAGGTGGGAGGGTGGATGTGAGCAGATTGTTGCGGGATCCGGTATGAGGTGGGAGGGTGGGTGTGTGAGCAGATGGTTGTGGGGTCTGGGATGAGGTGGGTGGGTGCGTGTGAGCAGATTGTTGGGGGGACCGGTATGAGCTGGGACGGTGGGTGTGTGAGCAGATTGTTGTGGGTCTGGTATGAGGTGGGAGTGTGGGTGTGTGAGCAGATTGTTGTGGGGTCCGGTACGATGTCAGATGGTATATGTGCAGATGCTTGTGGGTTCTGGTATGAGGTGGGAGGGTGGGTGGGTGAGCAGATTGCTGTAGGGTCCGGTATGAGGTGCGATGGTGTGTGTGAAGATTGTTGTGGGATCCAGTATGAGGTGTGAGGTTATGCATGTGAGCAGATTGTTGAGGGTTCCTGTATGAGGTGGTATGGTGTGTGTGCATATTGTTGTGGGGTCTGCTATGAGGTGGGAGGGTGGTTGTGTGAGCAGATTGTTGTGGGGTCTGCTATGAGGTGGGAGGGTGGTGTTAGAGCAGATTGTTGTGGGGTCTGGTATGAGGTGGGATTGTGTGTGCAGATTGTTGTGGGATCCGGTATGAGGTGGTAGGGTGTGTGTGTGAGCAGATCATAGTGGGGTCTGGTATGAGGTGGGAGGGTGGGTGTGTGAGCAGATTGTTGTGGGGTCCAGTATGATGTGGGAGGGTGGGTGTGTGAGTAGATTGTTTTGGGGTCCGGTATGATGTGGCATGGTCTGTGTGCAGATTTTTGTGGGTTCTGGTATGAGGTGGGAGGGTGGGTGTGTGAGCAGATTTTTGTGGGGTCCGGTATCAGGTGGGAGCGTGGGTGTGTGAGCAGATTGTTGTGGGGTCCGGTATCAGCTGGGAGGTTGGGTGTGTGAGCAGATTGTTGTGGGGTCCGGTATCAGGTGGGACGGTGTGTGTGCAGATTGTTGTTGATTTTTTTAATAATTTTTTTATTGAGGCTGTATTTATACTGTCCATAGCATATAAGCCCGGGTACCCAGGCTTGTTTTCAATGCTGGCCAGTTGTAGTGTTGGTGTTATCTTACCACACAGTGGCTGCTGATAAGGTATTTGATTGCCTGCATTTCAGTAGCAGATAGATAATTGGTTGGTATGGTTAGTAGCCTATGTTATTTTTTTTGATTTTCTTGGTATATATATTTATTTTTCTACTCTATTACTAGACTAGCCTACTCCTATTTACATATCATAGCTTGTAAGGCTGTACGTAGCTGTGTGGTGTGTTATCTGGCTACTTTTGGCATGGTTACCTTCCATTGGGCGTCCCGCTGGTGGGCCGTGACATATCACATTGACATATCACATGTGCCTTTGCAGTGCAGCTTAGTGGGGGTTTCCTAGCCTTATTTTGCACAGATATTTTTTGTAAGTTTTTCGGTCAGGAATTTGTCGTTCCTTTACCGTTTGGGCATTCCACACCTTGGCAGCCATTTCCAGCATGCTTCTATCATGAGCTTATATTTGGCTTCTGGTCTGCTTTAGTAGTGGCGCATTATTTGCTCTAGTAGCCCTTTGTGGTTTTGTTAGAAGTTTAATGTTTTGACTATAGCTATATGCTAATGTTTTCAAATGAATTATTCTCCTATTTTCTAGTAGTTTCACTTTGGTTCTTTTGTGTATGTCATAGGTTGGGTGCAACTTGTCTACTCTTAGACAGATTTTTAGGGCTCTGTTCTGCAGTGTTTGCAGTTTTTTTAGTACTTTTCTCGCACCCATGTAGTTTACATCTCCATAGTCAAAATATGGGAGCACCATGCCCTTGAAGATTTTTATTGACATTTCCCGGAGTCATGAATCTCTTAGCTTTGCAAAAAGCCACAGTTTGTGGTTTCTTTTTGTATAATTTTATTTATACCATAGGTTGTAGTTTAGTTGGCTGTCCAACTCAAAGCCTAGGTATTTGTAATGGTCTACATTTTCTAGTGTTTGGTTTCCTAACTTACAGTGTAGTTTTCTTTCTGGCATTTGTTTATGCGAGAAGAGTACTGTTTTTGATTTGCTTGTGTTGATGGTGATTTTGTTGGACTCACACCACTCATCTAGTTTTAGTAGGAGTTTATTTAGTTTAGTTATTACCTCCTCCTCTGTGGTGCCATTTGCGTATATGACTGTGTCATCTGCATATAGTTGGAGGCATTCAGTTTGCAACCATTTTTCAAGGTCGTTTATATAGATTATAAAGAGTAGTGGCCCTCACACTGACCCTTGGGGTACACCACATGTGACAGGTTGGTTGTCTGATAGTGTATTGTTTATTTTTGTTTTCTGTTACCTGTTGTTCAGGTATCATCTTATCCAATCCATAGTGTTGGATTTTATGCCCATGGTTTTTAGTTTTTCCAGTAGTATTTTGTGGTCTACTGTGTCAAATGCTTTGCTGAAGTCAATGAAGGTGGCTCCAACTAATTGTTTTTGGTTCATTAATGCCATTATGTCATTTGTTAGGTTAGCTATTGTTTTTGATGTGGAGTGCAGTTTCCTGAAGCCCCCTTGTCTTTCGTTTAGTATATCGTTTTTTTCCAAGTGTTCATTGATGTGTCTATGTAACACTTTTTCAATGAGCTTGCCTGGGGTTTGAAGAATTGATATTGGCCTGTAGTTTCCCATGTTTTGATTGTCTCCTCCTTTGTGAATGGGGGTGATGGTTGCCATTTTCCAGGCTGAGATAAAATGTCCCTGCTCAAAGGAGATGTTGAATAGGTCTACTATGGTGGCCGGGATGGCTTGGAGTGCCTCTTTCAGTATTTTGGTTGGTATTTCATCTATTCCACTTGGTTTATTCGTGTCTATGTCATTTCTTAATTTTTTTACTTCTATCATATCTGTTTTGCAGGTGGGGATTTCGTTCTCCACAGTTCCTGATCTGTTTTCCCATCTTTTTTTGAATTTTTCTGACAGCTTTTGCCCTATTGTGGCAAAGTGTCTGTTCAGTTTGTTTGCTCCATCTTTGTCTGTGAGCATTGCCCCTTCGTTATCTTGGAAGTTTGTATGCTCTTCTTTGTTATTTTTTGGGAATAATAGGTTTACATTTTTCCAGAATTTGTTTGTGTTGCTTCCCCAGTCTTTGTCCTGCTTTATTATGTATTTCTTTTTTGCTGTTCTCACAGCTTTGATACAGTTGTTTCTGGCGATGCGGTAGGCCAGTTTGTCTTCTATTGTTTCTGTGCGTTTTGCTTTATCACCCAGTTTACTTTTGGTTGTGATGAGTGTTAGCAGGTCTTTGTCTACCCAAGGGTCTTGGTTTTTTCGTACTTTTATTTTCTTCAAGGGACACATCTCATCAGTTGATTTTCTTATTTCTGTGATGATGTTGTCCCAATAGATATCAACATCATCTCTGTTTTGTGTGATGTTGTTTATGTTTTGGTGCAGATGATTTTTTAATGTATCTTCTGAGTAGTTTTTTTAGGGACCTGCCCATTTTGTATTCATAGTGATTTGTGCTTTTGAGCTTTTTCCTGGTTACATATACTAGTTCGTGGTCGCTTATACCCCAGCTTCTAGTGCCCCATTTTGTGGCATGGTTTGAGTTGGTTAATATTAGGTCTATTGTTGAGCTATTGTTGCTTAGCCTTGTGTTTTTCAGTGATGAGCTGCTGCAGGCCTAAGATCTTGATGGTGGTTTGCAGCATTAGTTTATTTTTGTCATTGCTGCTGTAATTCACATTGAAGTCCCCTAGCACAAAGATTTCTGCATTTGTTGATTTTTTTACAGTGTTTATGCTCTTTTCTAGTTCTTCAAGGAATACTTCAATTTCACCTGACGGTGGCCTATAGAGGCTCGCCATGGCTACATTTGCTTGCTTTTTGTTTTTTATTAGGCACCATAGTAGCTCTATGTGCTCATTTGAGAGATTTGTTGGTTTTAGCTTTTCAGTGTCTAGGTTTTTGGTGGCTTTGCAGTAAATGGCAACACCTCCACCTTTCTTTGTTTGGTTCATTGCATTAATGTGCTGTCTGTCATTACGTACAAGCCTATATCCGTCTATATTGAGGGTGTTGTTTTGGTGTTTGTCAGTGAACCATGTCTCTGATAACATTAGTACATCTAGATTGTCTTTTTTTAGATGCATTTTTATTATGTCTATTTTATTGAATGCACTCTGGCAGTTTAGGTGGGCGAAGTGTGTGCCCCTTCCCAGTTTGCATTCAATCTCTTCTACCATATTTATTTTACTTTAAATAATATTTTTAGGATAGTGGTTGCTTGATTTCGCGAGTTTTTGATTTTGTTTTGATTTTATTTTGGCTTAGTGATTGATGGATTCGGGGTGTATGTGCTGGTGCATACAGCACACATGGCCCCTTTTGATAGATAGTCATGCATACCTCCATTACTTTTACTTTTACCTGTGCGCATAGAGGAAGACATCAACATTAAAGTGTGTATTAGTTGTACCTGATTATACTTATGATTAGGGTTTGGTTAGTGAAATTTATCAAAGTTTGTGATACTTATGTTTTGGAGCCTTGGTGCTCTTTCGAGTTCTCCGTGATGCTTTTTGACAGCCTGGCATTGACATATCTGGCATATTCCTCATCACTTGTAGGGTATGAGGTTGGAGGGTGGGTATGTGAGCAGATTGTTGTGGGTCCGGTATGAGGTGGGAGGGTGGGTATGTGAGTAGATTGTTTTGGGGTCCGGTATGATGTGGGATGGTGTGTGTGCAGATTTGTGTGGGGTCTGGTATGAGGTGAGAGTGTGTGTGTGTGTGCTGATTGTTGTGGAATCTGGTATGAGGTGGGAGGGTGGGTGTGTGAGCAGATTGTTGTGGGGTCCGGTATGAGGTGGGAGGGTGGGTGTGTGAGTAGATTGTTTTTGGGTCCGGGATGATGTGGGATGGTGTGTGTGCAGATTTTTGTGGGGTCTGGTATGAGGTGGGAGTGTGGGTGTGTGAGCAGATTGTTGTGGGGTCTGGTATCAGGTGGGATGTTGTGTGTGTGAGCAGATTTTTGTGGGGTCCGGTATCAGGTGGGAGGGTGGGTGTGTGAGCAGATTGTTGTGGGGTCCGGAATGATGTGGGATGGTGTGTGTGCAGATTGGTGTGGGATCTGGTATGAGGTGTGAGGTTGTGTGTGAGCAGATTGTTGTGGGGTCCGATATGATGTTGGTTGGTGTGTGTGCAGATTGTTGTGGGGTCCGGTACCAGGTGGGAGGTTGTTTGTGTGTAGATTGTTCTGGGATCCGGTATGAGGTGGGAGGGTGGATGTGTGAGCAGATTGTTGTGGATCTGGTGTGAACTGGGAGGTTGTGTGTGTGAGCAGATTGTTGTGGGCTCCGGTATGAGGTGGGAGGGTGGGTGTGAGCAGATTGTTGTGGGGTCGGTATGATGTGGGATGGTGTATGTGCAGATTGTTGTTGGATCCAGTATGAGGTGGGAGGGTGGGTGTGGAAGCAGATTGTTATGGGGTGTGGTATGAGGTGGGAGGGTGGGTGTGTGAGCAGATTGTTGTGGGGTCCGGTATGATGTGGGATGGTGTGTGTGAATATTGTTGTGGGGTCTGGTGTGAGGTGGGAGGGTGGGTGTGTGAGCAGATTGTTGTGGGGTCTGGTATGAGGTGGGAGGGTTGGTGTGTGAGCAGATTGTTGTGGGGTCCGGTATGATGTGGGATGGTGTGTGTGCAGATTGTTGTGGGGTCTGGTATGAGGTGGGGTCTGGTATGAGGTGGGATGGTGTGTGTGCAGATTGTTGTGGGATCCACTATTAGGTGTGAGGTTGTGTGTGTGAGCAGATTGTTGAGGGTTCCGGTATGAGGTGGGATGGTGTGTGTGCATATTGTTGTGGGGTCTGGTATGAGGTGTGAGATTGTGTGTGTGAGCAGATTGTTGAGGGTTCCGGTATGAGGTGGGATGGTGTGTGTGCAGATTGTTGTGGGGTCTGGTATGAGGTGGGAGGGTGGGGTCTGAGCAGATTATTGTAGGGTCCGGTATGAGGTGGGATGGTGTGTGTGCAGATTGTTGTGGGATCCAGTATGAGGTGTGAGGTTGTGTGTGTGAGCAGGTTGTTGAGGGTTCCAGTATGAGGTGGGATGGTGTGTGTGCATATTGTTGTGGGATCCGGTATGAGGTGGGAGGGTGGGTGGGTGTTTGAGCATATTGTTGTGGGGTCTGGTTTGAGGTGGGAGGGTGGCTGTGTGAGCAGATTGTTGTGGATCCGGTATGAGGTGGGAGGTTGTGTGTGAGCAGATTGTTGTTGGATCTGGTATGAGGTGGAAGGGTTGGTGTGAGCAGATTGTTGTGGGCTCTGGTATGAGGTGGGAGGGTGGGTGTGTGAGCAGATTGTTGTGGATCCGGTCTGAGGTGGGAGGTTGGGTGTGTGAGCAGATTGTTGTGGGGTCTGGTATGAGGTGGAAGGGTTGGTGTGAGCAGATTGTTGTGGGCTCCGGTATGAGGTGGGAGTTTGTGTGTGTGAGCAGATTGTTGAGGGTTTCGGTATGAGGTGGGATTGTTTGTTTGTTGTTGTTTTACGCCCTAGCAACATCATCTAAGGTCATATCAGGACGGGTACCGACTTGTCACAGTGCGCACTCATGGCAACTTTATAGTGCTGTCCCACTGGGAAACCAGGCCGCCGGCACCATGACTCAGTCACATTATCCTGACACTGAGCACACCAGTCCTTGCCCTATCCTAATAATGCCGAGCGCCTGGCTAGGAAGCAACAAGTATCAATTTTAAAATCATTGGTTTGACTCGACCGGGACTCGAACCCACGATCACCAGCACGGGAAACGGACGCTCTAACTCATTCGGCCATCCCGTCTGGTATATGGGGTGGGATGGTGTGTGTGCATATTTTTGTGGGGTCTGGTATGAGGTGGGAGGGTGGGTGTGTGAGCAGATTGTTGTGGGGTCCGGTATGAGGTGGGATGGTTTGTGTGTAGATTGTTGTGGGATCCGGTATGAGGTGGGAGGGTGGGTGTGTGAGAAGATTGTTTTGGGGTCCGGTATGATGTGATGGTGTGTGTGCAGATTGTTGTGGGGTCTGGTATGAGGTGGGAGGGCGGGTGGGTGAGCAGATTGCTGTAGGGTCAGGTATGAGGTGCGATGGTGTGTGTGCAGATTGTTGTGGGATCCAGTATGAGGTGTGAGGTTGTGTCTATGAGCAGATTGTTGAGGGTTCCGGTATGAGGTGGGATGGTGTCTGTGCATATTGTTCTGGGGTCTGCTATGGGGTGTGATTGTTATGGGTCCAGTATGAGGTGGGATGGTTTGTGTGTAGATTGTTGTGGGATCCGGTATGAGGTGGGAGGGTGGGTGTGTGAGCAGATTGTTGAGGGCTCTGCTATGAGGTAGGACGGTGGGTGTGAGCAGATTGTTGTGGGGTCCGGTATGAGGTGGGATGGTGGCTGTGTGAGCAGATTGTTGTGGATCCGGTGTGAAGTGGGAGGTTGTGTGTGTGAGCAGATTGTTGTGGGATCTGGTATGAGGTGGAAGGGTCGGTTTGAGGTTGTGTGTGAGCAGATTGTTGTGGGGTCCGGTATGATGTGGGATGGTGTGTGTGCAGATTGTTGTGGGGTCCGGTATGAGGTGGGAGGTTGTGTATGTGTGCAGATTGTTGTGGGGTCCGATATGAGGTGGGAGGGGGGTGACCAGATTGTTGTGGGGTCCGTTATGAGGTGGGATGGTGTGTGTGCAGATTCTTGTGGGGGTCCGGTATGAGGTGGAATGGTGTGTGCAGATTGTTGGGGGATCAGGTATGAAGTGTGAGGTTGTGTGTCTGAGCAGATTGTTGTGGGGTCTGGTATGATGTGGGATGGTGTGTGTGCAGATTGTTGTGGGGTCTGGTATGAGGTGGGAGGGTGGGTGTTTGAGCAGATTGTTGTGGGGCAGAGTTGCTATGTGGGTGAGTGCGGTAGGAGTAGTTCTGAAAGCCATTGACGTGGATTTGACAAAGACGCAGCACAGACCTAGCCCTGGCTGGACCTCCATCTAGACACATACCTAGTCGGGCCCTTCTGAGTCCACCCCCCGCTGATTCCTAGATGGATAAACAGAAAAGTGTTTCTTCAACGCAGCGATTGATCGCGTCAGCATATCTCAGCCTGAAAACAAATCATTCCGTGGAACGCCATCGATTGAAGATTAGGCATTAAGTTCAGGGATCAAATGTCGGACCTATTGGTGCACTTATCAGGAACTCGAACCAGAATCGTTTGCTAGGAACTGATAGCAATTTCCTCAACTCATCTGATTTGTCTTGGAGATAGCCTTCCCGATAACCAATCAAGAAGAGTAATCCTTTTGCAGAATGTACAAGTTGAACCTGAGCATTCTCTATAATTATATATGCAACCATTTACGATAAATACACATAGATTTCTAGATCCTTTTTTGAAAAGCCCGGACAGACAATTCACATTGGCAAATGGGGAAACTAACTGTTGGTTGTAGTGTAAGGGTCTGTCGTAGGAGCGCTACAATCGGAGTTAACTTCAGGACGGGGGGTCGGTATACCGCAGAGTTAGGAATAGACAATAGTAGGATGATCACATTCCTTATATATATTCGCTTAATAAAGTAAACTACACATTACAATAATATATAATTGTTAATGCATATTTGTGCAAATCTATCGAAATGTGAGTGTTAATTGAACCTTTGTTTGATAATTCTCCTAATTAACCAAGCATTATTTAGATAACCGAAGATTCTACTTGAAAGATGGGTGCAGTGTCAGTGTCAGTGTCAGACCTAGTAGTTCACTACAATATTGTAAACACGTGTAGCTGGTGAAAGTCTCAGTGTCAGACCTAGTAGTTCACTACAATATTGTAAACGTGTGTAGCGGTTGAAAGTCTCAGTGTCAGACCTAGTAGTTCACTACAATATTGTAAACGCATGTAGCGGGTGAAAGTCTCAGTGTCAGACTTAGTAGTTCACTACAATATTGTAAACACGTGTAGCAGGTGAAAGTCTCAGTGTCAGACCTAGTAGTTCACTACAATATGCTGCTTATCGGAAAGAGTAGCCTATGATGGGGCAGCAGGTTTCCTCCAAAGAAATATGTCAGAATGACCATATGTTTGACGTCCAATAAACGATGATAAAAATCAATGTTCTCTGGAGGCGTTGTTAAATAAAACAAACAAAAACCCGATGGTTTCAGCAGGACGCCAGTCGGAGCGATGAGAGTCAGAGCGACGAGAGTCGGAGCGACTAGAACGCAGGGAATGAGTCAGGTTGGTTGAACACTCACTGGTGTTTACCGAGCGGACCGCGTTCCACCTTGGCGGTGCAAACCGAGTGGTTACATGGTGAGCCGTCCTTCAGGGACAGACGGAATGTTCTACATGAATGAGTGTAGTTTGTTGGGTTAGGTTTGCCGGCAGAATAACTCAGAATCAAAAGGACACACCCTGACAAAGTGACGACGTCGTCTCGGACAGAGTGACTTAGAGGCGGCGCGATCTGACACCGACTTTATTCTGCACAAGTAGTGTTTTACAAGTTTTATTTTACAAACTCTTACTTCTACCGCCTGGTCCCCTCCCATCGCCTGGTCCCCTCCCACCACCTGCCACCCTCCCACCGCGTTGTCTCCTGCTACTGCATGCCACCCTCCGACCGCCTGGTCCCCTCCCACCGCCTGGTCCCCATCTCAGAGACTGGTCACCTCCCATTCCTCTCCCACCGCCTGGTCCTCTTCCACCGCCTGGTCCCCTCCCACCGCATGGTCCCCTCCCACCGCCTGCACCCTCCCACCGCCCGGTCCCCTCCTAATGCCTGCGACCCTCCTACTACATGCCACCCTCCTACCGCCCGGTCCCGCTCCCACCACCTCGTCCTCTCCTATTGCATGCCATCCCCTACTATCTGCCACCCTCTACTGCCTGCCACCTCCATACTACCCACCACCCCCCTACGGCCTGCTACCTCTCTACTGCCTGCCGCCTTCCTACTGCCTGCCACCTCCATACTGCCTGCCACCCTCCTACTGCCTGCCACCCTCTACTTCCTGCCACCCTCTACTGCATGTCACCCCTCTACTACCTGCCACCCTCCTACTGCCTGCCACCCCTACTGCCTGCCACTCTCCTACCGCCTGCCACCCCTACTGCCTGCCACCCCATACTGCCTGCCACCTCCATAGTACCTACCACCCCCTACGGCCTGCCACCCCTCTACTGCATGCCACCCTCCTACTGCCTGCTACCTCCATACTGCCTGCCACCCCTCTACTACCTGCCACACTCCTACTGCATGGCACCCTCTACTGCCTGCCACCCCTCTACTGCCTGCCACCGCCATACTGCCTGCCACCCTCTACTCCCTGCCACCCCTCTACTGCCTGCCACCTCGATACTGTCTGCCACCCTCTACTGCCTGCCACCCTCCTAGTGCCTGCCACACTTCTACTGCCTGCCACCCCTCTACTGCCTGCCACCCCTCTACTGCCTGCCACCTTCCTACTGCCTACCACCTCCATACTACCTACCACCCCCTACGGCCTGCCACTCCTCTACTGCCTGCCACCCCTCTACTGCCTGCCACCCGCTACTGCCTAACTCCACTCGTACCGCCCTCACTATTGATTTAGTTAGAACGTAAAGAATCCCAAAGCGCTTTCACCTTAATCAAATGGAACGCATCATGGTTCTTTTTCGCCCTCTTCGCGGTAGCAGAGTGATTATATCTCCATAACGAGGCCCCCTTGCAGGCCTGCACAGCTCCACTCCGCAGGCCGTAGGCGGCGTGCACACGTGACATTTGCTCGCCTCTAATGGCTGTGCCTCTCAGTCGCCATGGAGACTTACGTCTCGGAATGCCAGCCGTGTGCGGTGTGGGTCACGTGACTCAGTTCTCGCACCTCGCTGTTACCGGGCAACGTCAGGTGCGCTGATGTCCGGCGAGTGCTCTGTTTTGTCGCTGCTGTTTTCACTGTGTGCTTACAACCTACACCAGGGTGCGGATACCACAGTGACCACGTAGGGACGGCTGTAAGGCAGGAGTGCAGGCGTGATACTAAACAATCCAAGCACCTCCTGCCAATTCTTTTGGGGAGGGGGGATGGTTTATTTACCGTGTCCATAACGAGGAAGTCATATTGCGGCTTGTTTTCATCACTGAACAGCAATAGTCTAAATTTGGTAGCAGCCTTGTCATCCTAGCTGATAGTTGTTATATTAGTTTTTGTGGTCGTTGTTTTTTTGTGGGGTTCCCATTTAAAAATCTTTTTGATGCCACATTTGCAACATTTTGGTATATACCTACCCCATACACTAGTGTTGTTGGTAGGGATACTCAGTTTACGCTGTGACTGTGTGAGGTCGGGGTATGAGGTCATTTGAAGAATTGTTAGGAGTTAGGTCTTGAATGATGGTTGTGAGTGCGCACATGCTACATCAGATGACCTCACAGCCTTTGTTCTTAGAAAATTACCTAGCCCCTTTATTGTAGTTTTCGGTTAGTGAAATTCGTAGTCAGTGGAGTTCCATACACTAATTCCCTTTTTAGGCCCCCACAGCCATGACTACTCATTCAGTGACCTTGTTTATTGTATACTTTGAGATCGGGGGGAATTGATGTTTGACCTTGAATGGGTTTCATGCAAGTACACTAACTACCCAGATGGTCATGCAGCCAAGTCTCTTCCTTCATCTGTTTTTGCAATTGTGGCAATTGTATTGGTTTCTTAGGTGAGTACAGTATTTTTTTGTTTTATATGTTTCTGACCGAAACTGTTTGCCCGTTCCATGCTTTAGCAGCCATGGAAACAATGCTGCGATCAAAACAGGCCAATTTCGGATGACTGTCGTTTATAGTCGGTCCTCGGTTTCTTGTTGTTGTTTTTATGCTTCGTATTTCCGATTTTGTGCATAGGTGAACAGTAGTTTTAGTAGATGCGATTCCCTACATGTTTGTAGCATGGTCATATTTGTTTGGTAGTGTAGGTCAATGGTCGGGTGCATTTTAGTTGTTTGTAAGCAAATTTTGAGTGCTCTATTCTGGAGACCTTGTAATTTCCTTCGGAGTGTGGTGCTCCCCCCCCCATTAAAATTATATCTCCGGAGTCGAAATAAGGTAGTACCAATTGAGGCCAGTGTTCCATAATGACATTGTTCCTTTCCAATACCCCACCCTCAGCCTGCTCCTTCACAAGATATGTGTGTTAGGTAAATCACGTGTGTATCGATCACCACTGGCTGGGTATGTAGGTCGTTTTATGGCTCCATTGACTGATTTGCAATAAAACCAGTCTGCTAGCATGGCGCAAAGGCATTCATGGTTCACTACTCATACTTCAAGTCTTCTCAGTCTTGGTGTACTAGGAGATCATTTGTAGATTTGTTTGTTTAAAGATTGTGAATATACGTCTATCTAATATCTCTGATTCAAATATCCTTAATTTAGACAATCGATTAAGACCATCTAAAGTAACCACTGTTTGTAATCTAAGTTCTGCTATGTAGACAATGTGTAATGTAATTAATAGTAATAAGTGAACATGCTTCATCTAAGCAATCAGTGCGCAGCGCCTAATTTTACCGATATCATTTAGGTTATACCAGTTATCCAACCGATCGACAAATATCTTATACCGTGTATCCATATACTGTTCCCTTGTGACACAACACACATTCAATGAACCTGTGTTTTGCTTAGTGGCCGTTCCCATAGGTTGGACCCAGGGCCCTTACAGCCTTGTGCATAGCACATGTGATGTACTGACTGGAAAACATAGAAAATGAACAATTTCATTGTCTGTGTGGCGCATCAAAAGGTCACAAGTTAACACGGAACAAGCAAACACGCCACAAGGGAACAGTATCCATACACTGCCTAATATATCCAATATTATCTGTATTCAACATCTAAGCAGTCATTCAGTACCCTCTAATACAACTAATTTCTTCTATTCATTTTCTAAGCAGTTGGTAAATACTCTCCAATACATTTATCTAAACAGTCGGTAAGTTAACCATCAGCATCTATTATCAAACACGTCACTAAGCCTCCCCTAAGGTTACCTATATCTAGCCACTCTGCCATCTTGTATCCATCATCTAACCCATTGCCTAGTATTATGTATCGAGGCACTGTGCCATCTTGTATCCATCATCTAACCCTTTGCCTAGCATCATGTACTGTTACCTATATCTAGCCACTGTGCCATTTTGTATCCATCATCTAACCCTTTGCCATAGGTGAACGGTAGTTTTAGTAGATGCGATTCCCTACATGTTTGTAGCATTGTCATATTTGTTTGGTAGTTTAGGTCAATGGTCGGGTGCATTTTAGTTGCTTGTAAGTAAATTTTGAGTGCTCTATTCTGGAGACCTTGTAATTTCCTTTGAACTGTACTGTTACCTATATCTAGGCACTGTGCCATCTTGTATCTATCATCTAACCCTTTGCCTAGTATCATGTACTGTTACCTATATCTAGGCACTATGCCATCTTGTATCCATCATCTAACCCATTGCATAGCATCATGTACTGTTACCTATATCTAGGCACTGTGCCATCTTGTATCCATCATCTAACCCTTTGCCTAGCATCATGTACTGTTACCTATATCTAGGCACTGTGCCATCTTGTTATCCATCATCTAATGCTTTGCCTAGCATCATGTATTGTTACCTCCATCTAGCACTGTGCCATCTTGTATCCATCATCTAACCCATTGCCTAGCATCATGTACTGTTACCTAGATCTAGCCACTGTGCCATCTTGTATCCATCATCTAACCCTTTGCCTAGCATCATGTACTGTTACCTATATCTAGCCACTGTGCCATCTTGTATCCATCATCTAACCCATTGCCTAGCATTATGTACTGTTACCTATACCTAGGCACTGTGCCATCTTGTATCCATCATCTAACCCATTGCCTAGCATCCTTTACTGTTACCTACATCTAGGCACTGTGCCATCTTGTACCCATCATCTAACCCATTGCCTAGCATCATGTACTGTTACCTGCATCTAGGGACTGTGACATCTTGTATCCATCATCTAACCCATTGCCTAGCATCATGTACTGTTACTTACATATATACCCGTCATAGCGCGTCGCTGCTGCTCCACGACCTGCATTGTTCCCCCTGGGTTGAGTTTCCATCAAGGAACATGCGTTGCACATCGATAGGGCGCCTGGGTCCCTTCACTAGGGCAGGGGTTGGCGGCGGGGGTTGGGGGCGGGGAGCGGCCGGCCGGGGGCGGGATGCGGGGAGCGGCGTCCGGGGCGGGAAGCAGGGCGGGGATTGGCGGCCGGGGGGCAGGGTGAGGGCGGGGAGCGGCGGCGGGGGTCGGGGTGAGGGGCGTGGAGCGGCGGCCGGGGGCGGGGTGAGGGGCGTGGAGCGGCGGCCGGGGGGCGGGGTGATGGGCGGGGAGTGGCGGCCGGGGGGCGGGGTGAGGGCGGGGAGCGGCGGCTGGGGGCAGGGTGAGGGGCGAGGAGCGGCGGCCGGGGGGCGGGATGAGGGGCGGGGAATGACGGCCGGGACATCATAACACAACATCACATCATATCACAAGACATTATACCAGAACACATGACATCACAACACAACATCACATCATATTGCAACTCACTATTACAGAACACACCAATCACATCACATTGCAACACATCATCACATCACATCACAACAGAGTAAAACAGAGCACATCACATCACGCCATCACATCATATCACAACACAACATCACATTACATCATAACAGATTATTCCATAACATAACACAACGCAACATCACAACATATCAGAACATCACATCATATCACAACATATTGTAACAGAACACATCACATTACAATGCAACATTACTTCATATCACAACACATCACACCACAACACATCACAAAACATTCCAACAGAGCACATCTTATCCCATCATATCCCATCATATCACATTAAAAAGGTAAGACATGGCTCTCCTGGATAAGACGACGGGTGAGGTGGAATGAAGATTTATACTGTGTATCTTGGATAAGTCTGAATAGACTTGTTTTCACCATTAGACAGCTGTTAATGACCCAAGGTGTTTTTAACCTCCCACATCACATAGATATGGTATGAGAGCAACTGGCCTTTGATGATGCTGTCAGGTATACTCAGTGGAGGAAATCCAAATTGGCAGAGGTGATGGCATGGGCTTCATGTGTAAGTGTACCATGTGTCCAGGTGCCGTACACACTTCGCTAATGGTACTCATCTGTGAATAACAACAGCTGGGTGAGGTGATTCCTGTGTATGTGTACCACGTGTACAGGTGCACAGTTCACTAATGGTACACATCTGTGAATAATGATGGCTGGTTGAGGTGATACCTGTGTATGTGTACAACGTGAACAGGTGCACAGTTCAGTAATGGTACACATCTGTGAATAATGACGGCTGGTTAAGGTGAGATGTGTGTATGTGTACCAGGTGTATAGGTGCACAGTTCAGTAATGGTACACATCTGTGAATAATGACGGCTGGTTGAGGGGAGATGTGTGTATGTGTACCGCGTGCACAGGTGCACAGTTCACTAATGGTACACGTCTGTGAATAATGACAGCTGGTTGAGGTGAGATGTGTGTATGTGTACCACGTGTACAGGGGCACAGTTCACTAATGGTACACGTCTGTGAATAATGACAGCTGGGTGAGGTGAGATGTGTGTATGTGTACCATGTGTACAGGTGCGCAGTTCAGTAATGGTACAGGTCTGTGAATGATGTCGGCTGGGTGAGGTGAGATATGTGTTGTGTACCACATGTATAGGTGCACAGATCACTAATAGTACGTGTCTGTGAATAACGATGGCTGGGTGAGGTGAGATGTGTGTATGTGTACCATGTGTACAGGTGCACAGTTCACTTATGGTACACGTCTGTGAATAACGATGGCTGGGTGAGGTAAGATGTGTGTAGGTGTACCACGTGTACAGGTGCACAGTTCACTACTGGTACATGTCTGTGAATAATGATGGCGAGCTGAGGTGAGAGGTGTGTATGTGTACCACGTGTACAGGTGCACTGTTCAGTGATGGAACACGTCTGTGTATAATGACGGTTGGGTGAGGTGAGATGTGTGTATGTGTACCATGCGTACAGGTGCACAGTTCAGTAATGGTACACGTCTATGAATAATGATGGCTGGGTGAGGTGAGATGTGTGTATGTGTACCACATGTACAGGTGCACAGTTCAGTAATGGTACCCGTCTGTGAATAATGATGGCTGGTTGAGGTGAGACGTGTGTTGTGTACCACGTGCACAGGTGCGCAGTTCAGTAATGGTACACGTCTGTGAATAATGATGGCTGGGTGAGGTGAGATGTGTGTATGTGTACTACGGGTACAGGTGCACAGTTCAGTAATGGTACACGTCTGTAAATAATGATGGCTGGGTGAGATGAGATGTGTGTATGTGTACCATGTGTATAGGTGCACAGTTCACTAATGGTACACGTCTGTAAATAATGACGGGTGGGTGTGGTGAGATGTGTGCATGTGTACTAGGGGTACAGGTGCACAGTTCAGTAATGGTACAAGTCAGTGAATAATGATGGCTGGGTGAGGTGAGATGTGTGTAGGTGTAACATGTGTACAGGTGCACAGTTTGCTAATGGTACCCATCTGTGAATAATAACGGCTGGGTGAGGTGAGATGTGTCTATGTGTACCACGTGTACAGGTGCACAGTTCAGTAATGGTACACATCTGTGAATAATGATGGCTGGTTGAGGTGAGATGTGCGTATGTGTACCATGTGTACAGGTGCACAGTTCACTAATGGTACCCGTCTGTGAATAATGAAGGGTTGGTGAGGTGAGATGTATGCAGGTGCACAGTTCAGTATCTGTGAATAATGATGGCTGGTTGAGGTGAGATGTGTGTATGTGTACCATGTGTATAGGTGCATAGTTCAGTAATGGTACACGTCTGTGAATAATGATGGCTGGGTGAGGTGAGATGTGTGTATGTGTACCACTTGTACAGGTGCACAGTTCAGTAATGGTACATGTCTGTGAATAATGACAGCTGGGTGAGATGTGTCTTGTGTACCACATGTACAGGTGCACAGTTCAGTAATGGTATATGTCTGTGAATAATGACGGCACATTGAGGTCAGATGTGTGTATGTGTACCATGTGTACAGGTGCACAGTTCAGTAATGGTACATGTCTGGGAATAATGACGGCTGGGTGAGGTGAGATGTGTGTATGTGTACCACGTTTATAGGTGCACAGTTCAGTAATGGTAAACATCTGTGAATAATGACGGCTGGGTGAGGTGAGATGTGTGTATGTGTACCACGTGTACAGCTGCACAGTTCAGTAATGGTACACGTCTGTGAATAATGACAGCTGGGTGAGGTGAGATGTGTGTTGTGTACCACGTATATAGGTGCACAGTTCAGTAATGGTATATGTCTGTGAATAATGACAGCCCGTTGAGGTGAGATGTGTGTATGTGTACCACATGTACAGGTGCACAGTTCAGTAATGGTGCATGTCTGGGAATAATGATGGCTGGGTGAGGTGAGATGTGTGTATGTGTACCATGCGTACAGGTGCATAGTTCAGTAATGGTACACATCTGCAAATAATGATGGTTGGGTGAGGTGAGATATGTGTTGTGTACCATGTCTAAAGGTGCACAGTTCAGTAATGGTACACATCTGTGAATAATGACGGCTGGGTGAGGTATGATGTGTGTATGTGTACCATGTGTACAGGTGCACAGTTCACTAATGGTACATGTCTGTGAATAATGACGGCTGGGTGAGGTGAGATGTGTGTTGTGTACCATGTGGAAAAGTGCACAGTTCAGGAATGGTGCACGTCTGTGAATAATGACAGCTCATTGAGGTGAGATGTGTGTATGTGTACCGCGTGTACTGGTGCACAGTTCACTAATGGTACAGGTCAGTGAATAATGACGGCTGGGTTAGGTGAGATGTGTGTAGGGGTACCATGTGCATAGGTGCACCATTCAGTAATGGTACTCATCAGTGAATTATGATGGCTGGATGTGGTCAGATGTGTGTAGGTGTACCACGTGTACAGGTGCACAGTTCACTAATGGTACATGTATGTGAATAATGACAGCTGGGTGAGGTGAGATGTGTGTATGTGTACCACGTGTACAGGTGCACAGTTCACTAATGGTACATGTCTGTGAGTAATGATGGCTGGGTGTGGTGAGATGTGTGTATGTGTACCACATGTACAGGTACACAATTCTAGTAATGGTACACATCTGGGAATAATGACGGCTGGGTGAGGTGAGATGTGTGTAGGTGTACCACGTGTACAGCTGCACAGTTCAGTAAAGGTACACATCTGTGAATAATGACAGCTGGGTGAGGTGAGATGTGTGTTGTGCACCACATGTACAGGTGTACAGTTCACTAATGGTACACATCTGTGAATAATGATGGGTGGGTGAGGTGAGATGTGTGTAGGTGTACCACGTGTACAGGTGCACAGTTCAGTACTGGTACACATCTGTGAATAATGACGGTTGGGTGAGGTGAGATGTGTGTACGTGTACAATGTGTATACGTGCACAGTTCAGTAATGGTTCACATCTGTGAATAATGACGGCTGGTTGAAGGGAGATGTGTGTATGTGTACCATGTGTACAGGTGCACAGTTCAGTACTGGTACATGTCTCTGAATAATGATGGCCGGGTGAGGCGAGATGTGTGTAGGTGTACCACGTGTACAGGTGCACAGTTCACTAATGGTACACATCTGTGAATAATGATGGCTGGGTGTGCTGAGATGTGTGTATGTGTACCACGTGTACAGCTGCACAGTTCAGTAAAGGTACACCTCTGTGAATAATGACGGCTGGGTGAGGTGAGATGTGTGTATCTGTACCATGTGTACAGGTGCACAGTTCAGTAATGGTACACATCTGTGAATAATGATGGCTGGGTGAGGTGAGATGTGTGTTGTGTACCACATGTATAGGTGCACTGTTCAGTAATGGTACACGTCTGTGAATAATGATGGCTGGGTGAGGTGAGATCTGTGTATCTGTACCACGTGTACAGGTGCACAGTTGAGTAATGGTACACATCTGTGAATAATGACGGCTGGGTGCGGTGAGATGTGTGTATGTGTACCATGTGTGCAGGTGCACAGTTCACTAATGGTACCCATCTGAGAATAATGATGGCTGGGTGAGGTGAGACGTGTGTAGGTGTACCACGCGTACAGGTGCACAGTTCACTAATGGTACATGTCTGTGAATAATTACGGCTGGTTGAGGTGAGATGTGTGTTGTGTACCACATGTATAGGTGCACAGTTCACTAATGGTACAGATCTGTGAATAATGACAGCTGGGTGAGGTGAGATGTGTGTATGTGTACCACATGTATAGGTGCACAGTTCAGTAATGGTACATGTCTGTGAATAATGCCGGCACGTTGAGGTCAGATGTGTGTATGTGTAAACATGTACAGGTGCACAGTTCAGTAATGGTACATGTCTGGGAATAATGATGGCTGGGTGAGGTGAGATGTGTGTATTTGTACCACATGCACAGGTGCACAGTTCACTAATCGTACACGTCTGTGAATAATGACAGCTGGGTGAGGTGAGATGTGTGTTGTGTACCATGTGTATAGGTGCACAGTTCAGTAATGGTACATGTCTGTGAATAATGACGGCCCGGTGAGGTGAGATCTGTGTATGTGTACTATGTGTACAGGTGCACAGTTCAGTAATGGTACATGTCTGGGAATAATGACAGCTGGGTGAGGTGAGATGTGTGTAGGTGTACCATGTGTATAGGTGAACAGTTCAGTAATGGTAGACGTCTGTGAATAATGACGGCTGGGTGAGGTGAGGTCTGTGTAGGTGTACCACGCGTAGAGGTGCACAGTTCAGTAATGGTACATGTCTGTTAATAATGACGGTTGGGTGAGGTGAGATGTGTGTAGGTGTACCACGTGTACAGGGTCACAGTTCAGTAGTGGTGCATGTCTTGGAATAATGATGGCTGGGTGAGGTGAGATGTGTGTATGTGTACCATGTGTATAGGTGCACAGTTCAGTAATGGTAAACGTCTGTGAATAATGACGGCTGGGTGAGATGTGTGTACGTGTAGCACATGTACAGGTGCACAGTTCAGTAATGGTACACGTCTGCGAATAATGATGACTGGGTGAGGTGAGATGTGTGTATGTGTACCACGAGTACAGGTGCACTGTTTAGTAATGGTACACGTCTGTGAATAATGCCGGCTGGGTGAAGTGAGATGTGTGTATGTGTACCATGTGTACAGGTGCATAGTTGAGTAATGGTACACATCTGCGAATAATGACGGTTGGGTGAGGTGAGATGTGTATTGTGTACCACGTGTAAAGGTGCACAGTCCAGTAATGGTACACATCTGTGAATAATGACGGCCCGTTGAGGTGAGATGTGTGTATGTGTACCACGTGTATAGGTGCACAGTTCAGTAATGGTACATGTCTGTGAATAATGACGGCTGGGTGAGGTGAGATGTGTGTTGTGTACCATGTGTAAAAGTGCACAGTTCAGTAATGGTACACGTCTGTGAATAATGACGGCTCGTTGAGGTGAGATGTGTGTATGTGTACCACGTGTACTGGTGCACAGTTCACTAATGGTACAGGTCAGTGAATAATGACGGCTCGGTTCGGTGAGATGTGTGTAGGTGTACCATGTGCATAGGTGCACCATTCAGTAATGGTACTCATCAGTGAATAATGATGGCTGGATGTGGTGAGATGTGTGTAGGTGTACCACGTGTACAGGTGCACAGTTCACTAATGGTACACATCTGTGAATAATGATGGCTGGGTGTGGTGAGATGTGTGTAGGTGTACCACATGTACAGGTGCACAGTTCACTAATGGTATATGTCTGTGAATAATGACAGCTGGGTGAGGTGAGATGTATGTATGTGTACCACGAGTACAGGTGCACAGTTTAGTAATGGTACACGTCTGTGAATAATGACAGCTGGGTGAGGTGAGATGTGTGTAGGTGTACCACATGTACAGGCGCACAGTTCACTAATGGTACACATCTGTGAATTATGATGGCTGGGTGTGGTGAGATGTGTGTAGGTGTACCACGTGTACAGGTGCACAGTTCAGTAATGGTAAACATCTGCGAATAATGATGGCTGGGTGTGTTGAGATGTGTGTATGTGTACCACATGTACAGGTACACAGTTCCAGTAATGGTACACATCTGGAAATAATGACGGCTGGGGGAGATGAGATGTGTGTAGGTGTACCACGTGTATAGGTGCACAGTTCAGTAATGGTACACGTCTGGGAATAATGACGGCTTGGTGTGGTGAGATGTGTGTATGTGTAAAACGTGTACAGGTGCACAGTTCAGTAATGGTACACATCTGTGAATTATGACGGCTGGGTGTGGTGAGATGTGTGTTGTGCACCACATGTACAGGTGCACAGTTCAGTAATGGTACACGTCTGTGAATAATGATGGTTGGGTGAGGTGAGATGTGTGTACGTGTACAATGTGTATACATGCACAGTTCAGTAATGGTTCACATCTGTGAATAATGACGGCTGGTTGAGGGGAGATGTGTGTTGTGTACCACATGTAAAGGTGCAGAGTTCAGATATGGTATAAGTCTGTGAATAATGACTGCTCGTTGAGGTGAGATGTGTGTATGTGTAGCATGTGTACAGGTGCACAGTTCAGTACTGGTACATGTCTGTGAATAATTCAAAACCAGACACAGATAATTCTTTTTGGGCTAATAAATTTATTACTCAGGCATAATAAATTTTCACAGCAGCCTTGTTTCCTACACCTCTGTGAACATATTTGCAGTAGCTATTCCCAATAGTACAATTGGGCTATTTAGCTATTATTACTCTAAATTCATCAGGTAGTACAACCTGTGTCTTTATCATTTTTACTAATGGTCATTACTTATATGCAGGTCATCTATTATGTCATTTTACTATTACATTATTTCATTACTTATGTGCAGGTCATATCTATGATTTTACTATCATATGGTATATGATGATATATGATAACTGTCGGAAGATACTGTATAATTTCAATCGAAGCAAGTTGAACAGAAGACATGAGGCAGCAGCTCGGGCAGATCACGGTCACACGTTCAGCTCACATCTGGCACACTCACACACATTCGCACAATCATTGCATTCAACACTTTCACATCAGGGACATAGGAGCCATAATCTCTCAGCCATGCAGTAAAGCGCTAAGTTGGGTGGGTGGGATGGACAATTTCGTTTCTTGCTCAATTGATCTGTCGACGACGGTGGCCAGGTAAGGACTGGACAAGCCTTTGAATCTACTACCGGAAGTTAACTTTGTACATAGCGACGCGCGCTACGAACGGTATCTATGGTGCTACTCATATCAAGCCCGTAGTCAGGGTTTGTGAATTATGCATGTTTCCGGCAACATGGACAATTCAAAACCAGACACAGATAATTCTTTTTGGGCTAATAAATTTATTACTCAGGCATAATAAATTTTCACAGCAGCCTTGTTTCCTACACCTTTGTGAACATATTTGCAGTAGCTATTCCCAATAGTACAATTGGGCTATTTAGCTATTATTACTCTAAATTCATCAGGTAGTACAACCTGTGTCTTTATCATTTTTACTAATGGTCATTACTTATATGCAGGTCATCTATTATGTCATTTTACTATTACATTATTTCATTACTTATGTGCAGGTCATATCTATGATTTTACTATCATATGGTATATGATGATATATGATAAATGTCGGAAGATACTGTATAATTTCAATCGAAGCAACTTGAACAGAAGACATGAGGCAGCAGCTCGGGCAGATCACGGTCACACGTTCAGCTCACATCTGGCACACTCACACACATTCACACAATCATTGCATTCAGCACTTTCACATCAGGGACATAGGAGCCATAATCTCTCAGCCAAATTGGGGCACGAGAGATAATGGTTCCTCCCTAGAAAACATTTTTATTTACATAATTGAACACACTGTTAGATCTCCATCTACCGACTGTTCTTATCAATTCTAGTGGCATGCCCACTCTTGCGTATTCTTGAGCTCCCCCGCGCCGTAGGCTATGGCAAGTCACTAACGGCCACCAAGGGAGTCCACATGCTTTCAGTGCTGCTTGCATGCACTTGTTAAACACTGTAGCTGTCAGCGGATGGCCATTGTTCAGGATGAACGCTGGGGCGCCCTCATGCGTCGACTTCAGACTGCTGTACTTGTCCCATGCGTACACTGGACAGAATATATGGTTCGACCCTGCCGGTAGCTCGATGCTGTACGTGTCCTCTGGCTTGTGCGTGGTTTTTGTGGTTCTGACTGTGACCATCAGATGAGTGTTGTGTGCCTTGATGTCCCTACCGAGCAGCATGTGACCGTCACCTCCCGTCACCTCGGAGTAAAACAAATTAGACTGTCTTAGCAAAGAGAGGTATCCTATTAACAACGCAACAATTAACACCAATCCATCATCTCCAATCTTTCTGAATTTCAAAATCATCATTTTAATGTGTTTGGCTCTTAAAGGAAATGCCCTTTTTACAGTATTGGATTTTAACTTATATATGCCAGTTTTAATTAGTGAAAGTGCATAACAATCAAATGCCTCAGTATTACCTCTAAACAATCTTATCCATGATCTGGCCCCACTCATATAATTTCTTACAGCACCTTCAGTATCCAATTTATCATTTAATTTCAAAGTATACAACATTACCGTCTTCAGTCTGGGGTTTTTGGGGTTGTCTCCGACCTGTTTGCAAAACCCAATATACTCCCCAAACTGTACCCTTTTGTTATGCCAGGTCCCAGCCGATAGTCCCGCCGAAAAGTACACACTTAGTCGTCCCATTAGTGCGCGCTTATCCTCTGCAAGTTGATAAAGGCAATAAACAAATTACCAACTGGCAGAGAGTTATATGGTCAAATCTAAGACATTACCATCATGGGAGACATTGATTCTGGTTAACAAATTTTTCTGACAGATTTCGTCCGCGATGCGCTTATATTTATCATCAGTAAACAACCTACTTAGAGCATCTGCCAGCACCAGATCCTTCCCCGGCTTATGAATCACCTGTACCGTGCAGGTGTATGTGGCGGCGAACCTCCAAATTTCCCGGGCACAGGCGCATAAGACAGGATCCTTACCGGCACCAGAAGATAGCACCTGTTGGGATGCAGTATTATCAGTGTTAATGATAATTTGATACAAATTAGGGCTAGGAGGAGACAAATCTTTTAAGGCCACCACTAAATTAATTGCCTCCAGTTGAGCAATATGAACACCATTTTCTAGAAAAAGGGGGGTGTAAGAATTAGAATAATAATGCGTTGGACTGAACGCGCCACCGCCAACCAAAGATGAATCGCATTCGATCACCCACTTTTTGTTAGGAAGATGCTGCAACAAGACAAGCTTATTATGACCTTCTGCAAAACATAGGAACCAAGTTACATCTCTAACCAAAGCCTGTGTGACTAAAACTTTTCCCAAGAATGGGGTATCCCTAAGAAAGTCTAAAATTCTGTTCATAAAAATTCGGGCAGGTGTCACACATTTAGAAATAAATTGTAAGCGCCCTACCAACCTTTGAACATTTTTTCTAGTAACCAAACGATCTAATAAAATATCTAATAATTTTTCATCAGGGATACGTAACAGCATACTGTCTGAATGTATTTCAGAGCCCAGCCAAATCAAAAGTTGTGTAGGAGGGACACATTCCTTAACAGACAGCTGCAGACCTAGCACTTTAGTCAAGCGTAGAATGTAAGTATACGCCCATTGTGCCTTTTCCAAAGACTCCTCTACCCCTACAAAATCGTCCAAAAAACACAGTGTAAAGAAACCCATCTTATTCATCAAGTGTACCACTGCAGCTGTAGTTCGTGTACAGGCCATGCTGGATGTCCTGCAGCCAAATGGTGGGGCAATATCAAAATAGAATTTATTATCAACTTTAATACCGAATAAAGGCACGCTTAGGGGGCAGGTTCTCAATTGCCTATATGCTCTAGCAAGGTCAATTGACCACATATAACAGTTACTTCCCAACTTAGTCACTTGCTTAGCCAGTGACATGATCGTTGGCAAATTATATCTGTACGGCTCTCCTTGATAAAACCCCTTGTTAATACCTGAATTAACACCACGCCCCTTAGGAAAGCTAAAATCGACTATAATTCTACGTTCGTCAGTATTTTTCTTGGGGCAGGTCATAATGGGACTGACTTGTGCCCATGGACAAAAAGGCGGGTTAATGAACGTACCTAGCAGTGCATTATGGGACAGTTCAGTCTGGACATACTTGTTAATCCAAAAAAGGTCTTCCTTAGAATTGGCATGATTAACTTTAGTTGGAGTTGGGATAGACTTGCCAGTAAAATTAGCTGGCCAACCAAATTCCAAAAATGGTATAATGTCAATGTCGTCATATCCAACCAGCAATGCTTTCCAGTTGTCAATCAATAGTCCCGACGGAACCGGTATCTTGGCAGCTAAATAATTGGGGAGACCAGAAGCTCTCACTTTTTTTATAAATATCGGCATATTTAACAAATCTATTATTATTATCATCATTTCCTACAATAGTAACAGCACTATCTAAAGTTGGCCAACTTGTCAAGACATGCAATTTGTATTGTAATGGCGACGTATCATAGAAAACTTTCACATCATCACAATACGGGTTGTCAATATTAAAGCTATCTATTGGATCAATATTATATAGATCTACAGACATGTCATTAACTCCCAACTTCAACGGACGACCAACAGTAACAGGAACATCAACTGGTGTAATACGACGAACTGAAGGAATCAACACCTTATCTGGGTAGACCATACCATCGCGTCCACCCATATTAGTATCTATTAAGTTGTCAGGAACCATCATGGTTTCCAAAGCAATCTTAGAATTGCCAATGTTAGTGTTAAGCTCATCACAGTGTGGATCGGTACAATCCGAGGACATAATAGAAGTACAACTCCCCTCAGGATCTACAACTACCGAACAATAGTTAACAGCTTTAACAGTAACATTAGGGGCAAGCTGCTTACTAAGAGAAAACTGAGAGGGGCTGCATGAGGAAATATTAAGTATATTAGCGGCTGGGCTAACATTAGAAGATATAGGAAGGCAACAGGCAGTATCATGTAAGATGATATCTGTGCCACCATAGCCATCAGGACCAGACAAGTGAGCTGTGCGCAGTTTGTTCGTAGGCAAATGCCTAGCAATCAATGTATCAGACATTGAAGCGGAGTCACCCGAGCAGCGGGAAGGCCAGTCTGTTATTTGAACGTTGCCATGACAACGGCGTGGTTCGAGCCCGGTCGGAGGCAAATCCAACACCGGTGGTGTCCGTTGTGTCACCGTACCAACAGTAAATTTGTTATGCACTCTGCCTTTAACAACCTTTCCTGAGCCTGCAACTAAGGACCTGTGTGTCCGATTAAACCATTTAAAGGAACCATTACATGAGCAATTATCAATAAAACGATTTTGTCTATAATTCCGATCAAAAACATATTTAACTGTACCCGTGGCGCCCCACTTCGGCCCCTTCTCGAACTTAAAGTATTGACTGGAATCGACAGATGGCGTATGGCGTCTTTTAACCAATTTCGACGAAATTTTGCTAGCATCTTTTGACAGGGGGGTAGAGAGGTTCCCCAAAACATCACGATTATTTACAGTAAGGGAGGTACGACAGGGGGGACACAGACCCAGGAGTGGAATAAAGGGAAGGAGGAGATAACCATAATTTTGAAGGCCGACATGACACCGGCGAAACAACCGCACCGACCTGATTTCGACACTGGCCGACCGGGCAACTTGACGTCGACTGTAAGGTGGCGTCATCTGCAGACTTGGGATGGAACTTGCAGCCTGTGACATCTGCCATACGCACTCCTCCATCGGCATACGCAGTGCCATGCCCACTGCTAATTAAAAACTTCCTGTGCGGTTAGATGAGTTGTCAAGGGTTACGTCAGATGCACGATGTTTAGAACGACATTCAGTTTCTTTATGTGCATGCTTCCGTCGAAGCTTATACGCACAATATGCACAAATATGCATAAAACGTCCTGCCCCTTCACCGTGATCACCTTCAAATCCGCAAGTACCCCCTTTGTTCCAGATCACGCATGGGCGTGCATCCACCCCTTTTCTAAAGTCCGAAAACGACGAACCAGACATTGGTTTCGTCAATTGATGTTCAATCCGCTTCCCCAAACCACACACATCTCGTCGAATTTCCACAATTTTCCCTTCATCAGTCCAACCATTTGGAAGCCTCTTGTCTGCTATCATATTGAATACTTTTTCACTGTACGTTAAACATGTGTGCCACGAGTAATTTTGTGCCATATCAAGAATAGTCTCAATATGATTGTCAATATGTTCAATCCAGTCAGTGGGCACATCTCCTCGTCGCACCATATGCCTAATGGCAGCGATATATTCAAACCATGTAGATTCCCCTTGGCCTACCTTCCCTTTCTTTTCGTTCCGAATAACATATTTATGGGGAAGCAGTTTTAATGTTTTAGATTGTTTTGCACGTTTCCTTGTCAACCTAATCAATTCATGCATCATTGAATCGTCACTCCCTGTATGGCTATCATCAAATCGTGCATCGTCTGCTGTCCTTTTACTAGCCACATTATGAGAATCAACATGTACAATACCTTTTGCCATAGAAGTGCCTTGGCATTGCACATCCGACTCGTGCGAAACGGCGAATCATCTGCCATACCAACGACTGTTACCGGCCCTCCTGTAGTGACGTCATCATTATTTACATCTGGAACGCTTGACAAGCGACCCATAAAAGTATCACCGCCATCGTGTGCGCCTTCCAGGGTTTGAAGACCGGCCAATATAGGTGCTTGTGACGCTGCCAGCTTGGTATCCAATAAATGGTCAAGATCCTCCAAAGTGACACTTTTCCGCTTGGATGTAGATGGCAGTGGTGAACTCGGCTCCAAATCACCCGTATTGAGATGAGTCGAAGACATTGTACGACCAGCTATTTGACTCCTGTCGTTCGGTCCACTCAAATCACCGGAATGCTCCATAGAATCCAGTAATGCTTGTGAATAACGACCGACAACACTCCGGACCTTACTGTGTTTAGGCATGATCGTCGAATAACAATTTCGTTTCTTGCTCAATTGATCCGTCGACGACGGTGGCCAGGTAAGGACAAGCCTTTGAATCTACTACCGGAAGTTAACTTTGTACATAGCGATGCACGCTACGAACGGTATCTATGGTGCTACTCATATCAAGCCCGTAGTCAGGGTTTGTGAATTATGCATGTTTCCGGCAACATGGACAATGACGGCTGGGTGAGGTGAGATGTGTGTATGTGTACCACGTGTAAAGCTGCACAGTTCAGTACTGGTACACATCTGCGAATAATGAGGGCTGGTTGAGGTGAGATGTGTGTATGTGTACCATGTGTACAGCTGCACAGTTCACTAATGGTACACGTCTGTGAATAATGATGGCTGGGTGAGGTGAGATGTGTGTTGTGTACCACATGTACAGGTGCACAGTTCAGTAATGGTACATGTCTGTGAATAATGAGGGCGGGTTGAGGTGAGATGTGTGTATGTGTACCATGTGTACAGGTGCACAGTTCAGTAATGGTACATGTCTCGGAATAATGATGGCCGGGTGAGGTGAGATGTGTGTATGTGTACCACATGTATAGGTGCACAGTTCAGTAATGGTAAATGTCTGTGAATAATGACGGCTGGGTGAGGTGAGATGTGTGTATGTGTACCACGTGTACAGGTGCACAGTTCAGTAATGGTACACGTCTGTGAATAATGATGGCTGGGTGTGGTGAGATGTGTGTAGGTGTACCACATGTACAGGTGCACAGTTCACTAATGGTACACGTCTGTGAATAATGTCAGCTGGGTGAGGTGAGATGTGTGTTGTGTACCATGTGTATAGGTACACAGTTCAGTAATGGTACATGTCTGTGAATAATGATGGCCCGTTGAGGTGAGATATGTGTATGTGTACTACGTGTACAGGTGCACAGTTCATATAATGGTACATGTCTGAGAATAATGACAGCTGGGTGAGGTGAGATGTGTGTATGTGTACCATGTGTATAGGTGCACAGTTCAGTAATGGTAGACATCTGTGAATAATGATGGCTGGGTGAGGTGAGATGTGTGTATGTGTACCACGTGTACAGGTGCACAGTTCAGTAATGGTACACGTCTGCGAATAATGATGGCTGGGTGAGGTGAGATGTGTGTATGTGTACCATGTGTACAGGTGCACAGTTCAGTAATGGTACACGTCTGTGAATAATGACGGCTGGGTGAGGTGAGATGTGTGTATGAGTACCACGAGTAAAGGTGCACAGTTCAGTAATGGTACACATCTGTGAATAATGACGGCTGGGTGAGGAATGATGTGTGTATGTGTACCACATGTACAGGTGCACAGTTCAGTAATGGTACGCATCTGAGAATAATGATGGCTGGGTGAGGTGAGATGTGTGTTGTGTACCACGTGTAAAGGTGCACAGTTCAGTAATGGTACACATCTGTGAATAATGACGGCTCATTGAGGCGAGATGTGTGTATGTGTACCACGTGTACAGCTGCACAGTTCAGTACTGATACACGTCTGTGAATAATGACGGCTGGGTGAGGTGAGATGTGTGTACGTGTACCACATGTGTAGGTGCACAGTTCAGTAATGTTACATGTCTGTGAATAATGACGGCCCGTTGAGGTGAGATGTGTGTATGTATACCACATGTACAGGTGCACAGTTCAGTAATGGTACATGTCTGGGAATAATGATGGCCGGGTGAGGTGAGATGTGTGTATGTGTACCACGTGTATAGGTGCACATTTCAGTAATGGTAAATGTCTGTGAATAATGACGGCTGGGTGAGGTGAGATGTGTGTATGTGTACCACGTGTACAGGTGCACAGTTCAGTAATGGTACACGTCTGTGAATAATGATAGCTGGGTGAGGTGAGATGTGTGTAGGTGTACCACATGTACAGGTGCACAGTTCACTAATGGTACACGTCTGTGAATAATGACAGCTGGGTGAGGTGAGATGTGTGTTGTGTACCATGTGTATAGGTGCACAGTTCAGTAATGGTACATGTCTGTGAATAATGATGGCCCGTTGAGGTGAGATATGTGTATGTGTACTACGTGTACAGGTGCACAGTTCATATAATGGTACATGTCTGGGAATAATGACAGCTGGGTGAGGTGAGATGTGTGTATGTGTACCATGTGTATAGGCGCATAGTTCAGTAATGGTAGATGTCTGTGAATAATGACGGCTGGGTGAGGTGAGATGTGTGTATGTGTACCATGTGTACAGGTGCACAGTTCAGTAATGGTACATGTCTGCGAATAATGATGGCTGGGTGAGGTGAGATGTGTGTATGTGTACCATGTGTACAGGTGCACAGTTCAGTAATGGTACACGTCTGTGAATAATGATGGCTGGGTGAGGTGAGATGTGTGTATGTGTACCACATGTATAGGTGCACAGTTCAGTAATGGTACATGTCTGTGAATAATGATGGCCCGTTGAGGTGAGATGTGTGTATGTGTACCACATGTACAGGTGCACAGTTCAGTAATGGTGCATGTCTGTGAATAATGACAGCCCGTTGAGGTGAGATGTGTGTATGTGTACCACATGTATAGGTGCACAGTTCAGTAATGGTACATGTCTGTGAATAATGACGGCCCGTTGAGGTGAGATGTGTGTATGTGTACCACGTGTATAGGTGCACAGTTCAGTAATGTTACATGTCTGGGAATAATGATGGCCGGGTGAGGTGAGATGTGTGTAGGTGTACCACATGAATAGGTGCACAGTTCAGTAATGGTAAATGTCTGTGAATAATGACGGCTGGGTGAGGTGACATGTGTGTATGTGTACCACGTGTATAGGTGCACAGTTCAGTAATGGTACACGTCTGTGAATAATGATAGCTGGGTGTGGTGAGATGTGTGTAGGTGTACCACATGTTAAGGTGCACAGTTCACTAATGATACACGTCTGTGAATAATGACAGCTGGGTGAGGTGAGATGTGTGTTGTGTACCATGTGTATAGGTGCACAGTTCAGTAATGGTACATGTCTGTGAATAATGACGGCCCGTTGAGGTGAGATATGTGTATGTGTACTACGTGTACAGGTGCACAGTTCATAGAATGGTACATGTCTGGGAATAATGACAGCTGGGTGAGGTGAGATGTGTGTATGTGTACCATGTGTATAGGTACACAGTTCAGTAATGGTAGATGTCTGTGAATAATGACGGCTGGGTGAGGTGAGATGTGTGTAGGTGTACCACGTGTACAGGTGCACAGTTCAGTAATGGTACACGTCTGCGAATAATGATGGCTGGGTGAGGTGAGATGTGTGTATGTGTACCATGTGTACAGGTGCACAGTTCAGTAATGGTACACGTCTGCGAATAATGATGGCTGGGTGAGGTGAGATGTGTGTATGTGTACCATGTGTACAGGTGCCCAATTCAGTAATGGTACACATCTGTGAATAATGACGGATGGGTGAGGTGAGATGTGTGTATGTGTACCACATGTACAGGTGCACAGTTCAGTAATGGTACACGTCTGTGAATAATGATGGCTGGTTGAGGTGAGATGTGTGTATGTGTACCATGTGTACAGGTGCACAGTTCAGTAATGGTACATGTCTGCGAATAATGACGGCTGGGTGAGGTGAGATGTGTGTATGTGTACCACGTGTATAGGTGCACAGTTCAGTAATGGTACACGTCTGTGAATAATGACGGCTGGGTGTGGTGAGATGTGTGTATGTGTACTAGGGGTACAGGTGCACAGTTCAGTAATGGTACACGTCTGTGAATAATGACGGCTGGGTGTGGTGAGATGTGTGTATGTGTACTAGGGGTACAGGTGCACAGTTCAGTAATGGTACACGTCTGTGAATAATGACGGCTGGGTGTGGTGAGATGTGTGTATGTGTACTAGGGGTACAGGTGCACAGTTCAGTAATGGTACACGTCTGTGAATAATGACAGCTGGGTGAGGTGAGATGTGTGAATGTGTACCATGTGTACAGGTGCACAGTTCAGTAATGGTACATGTCTGTGAATAATGACGGCTGGGTGAGGTGAGATGTGTGTAGCTGTACCACATGTATAGGTGCACAGTTCAGTAATGGTACATGTCTGTGAATAATGACGGCTGGGTGAGGTGAGATGTGTGTAGCTGTACCACGTGTACAAGTGCAGAGTTCACTAATGGTACTTATCTGTGAATAATGACAGTTTGCCGGCGGCGTGTTAGATGTGGACAGGAGCTGGGGCTGGTCCTGCCACTGCCTCATGTTATACACACTGTGCTGCCCGCTACTGACCCTTAACCCGCCCTGTCTGCGCATGTGCTGCCCTACCACACTGATAAATCGAAAAGCAGTCAGCAGCAGTTATATATGTGACAATATTAAGTTCCATTTGATCAAAGTGTATCATAAATAATTACATTCATTGACGTTTGTAGTATTTGTGCAATTATATACTGTTGATAACGTATAATGTTGATAACGTATTCTCGGTGGTGATGCCCATTGCAGTGTCCAGTGGGCTGATCAGTCTCGAACTGGCCAGCAATCATTTATTCATCACATTATGCATTTTTTTTAGTGCGAGGCATTTGTCTTCCTGCCATGTTCATTAAAGGTATTTACACTGTGTTAGTAGGCATGCACTGTGACGTGCTTACATAGGCTCGTTTTCTTCTATGTTTAAACTGACAGGTTCTAGGATAGAACTGCATCATTTTCTAGTAATTTTACCGTGGCTTTAGTAATTTAGACGTTAGTGATTTCAGCAGTTTATAGGGTTACATGTCAAAATGTATTTGTCAAAATACATTTAAATGTCTGTTTCTGGAGATCAAAATGGATCAAACATGAAAGATCAGTAATTTAATAAACGCTTTATCAGCGAAATATGAGTTGGATTCCCAACGACCTCAAACCCCATATCCGGCAATAATTGCTAACTACCTACATCCATAATGAACCTAGATTACATGTAAATTAGCAACATTCATCATATATGCTCACCTATTTCGATGGTTTGACTAACATCTGAAATCCATTTACTTATGAAAGGGGATGCATGTATGTTGGTTTTTAAGCTGCCAGTGCATCTGCCCCATCCTGTCTGTGTCCAACCCCCTGGAACAGCAGTCCGGTTGGAATGAGATGCTGGGTATCTGTGGTAAGTGAACCGTGACCCATATCTGGGCTCCGGCTGGGCCGACGTAATGGACAAGGGCGACACTGCCGCTCAACCTACAGGAAACATGCGATACACGCAGCAGCATGATCATGTAGTTAGTTGTCATTCACCTTATATTCCGCTGAACACGCCTTTTCTCTGTACGAGGCAGTGATCTGCCAGCCATTAAGCAAAACACTTGTAGATGAATCAAATGGAGCAAGGAGAGTACGAGGGATGCACTTGCTAAATTCCATGCAGAGACGTTGGCATTTAGAGGTTAGCACTTTGTTATTGGTGTGCATCTTTGTGAAGGCGTAGTTAATACGACTGGACCTCCCTGTACAACGCCCGTCCTCAGTGTCGGTGTTGCAGTGCGAGACCCTGCTCTGGCCTTGAGCTCGGCTCTGTAGGGGGCAGGTCGAGCTCGGTGGGGGCCGGGTCGCAGTGCCCGCCTGCTGCGTTCGGGACCCTCCGTCTGCAGCCCGCACAATGCGGCCGGCTTACACCAGATTAGGGGCCTGCGCCCGCTAATCCCGCCGAAGTGATGCAGCGGGGCACCACGTGACCGGCGTCTCGCCGCACCACCTAGTGACGGATATGTGCCGCACTACTGGACACAAGGAACGCGGCCCCGGTATCCTCCAAGGTCCGGTTCGCCATCCGCTCCGACGCCAACCTCATGGTATGACGTCACACCAGGGCAAGGTCAGCATGCACTGGAGGACACTTGGATTTCACATTTTAGGCAAGTGATACTGATAGTTTGTGTGCACGCTCACCCATCACTGATAGCGCCGATCTTGATTTTATAATCGGAGCATGTAGGTGTTCCAAAATGCAGCTACCTCTACCATGTTGGAATATTGCATCTCTACCCTCACACACCTGGACGAGCAGATCAAAGTCCCAGCCCAACAACCACAGGCTGGACATTGAGTCGCGTGTGCCACAAGGTTCACCGACATCTGTCTCCAGTGTGTGCCTAACCCAATACACCGCACACATTCCCATAAACACACACACACACGTGTGTGCTTTCCTTATGCCCATTGGTTCCCCAAGCACACACACAGATCTATACAGTCTCGGTGGCGGGAGCCCGGCTGTCCCTGTCTTGGTGCAGCAGACAATCAGAGCCTGTGGACACAACCATGATTGATCAATAGAGCGCGCTGACGTCACTGTCGGCTGACTGCATCCACAGTCTGTTCATGAAACCGGTTGGATGCTTACTCTACTTCGGACAGTAATGACACGGTCTGACGAGGCCGACGAGCCGACACGACGCCCCGGCTGTCGGCCGGAAGGCGGCTAGTTACCGTGCTGTACTCGGTGCAGATGCTGCTGGTAGCTGCCGGCCCAGCAACAAACCAGGTTGTCTCTCCTAGTTACAAGAGCAGGCCCCTTTAAAAGAAGCCGACTGGACACGGTCGTTCTGTCATCAAACAAAGACCCGCCGTCCCGAGTCCCCCCACCACCCTCCCATGAGAACCATACAAATATGCGCCTTCAATCCAGGATGTGAAACTCAAATAACATCGCCAAAACACGGCCATAAGAGAAGCTTCAGGCCATGGCCCACGGGCGGGTCCCGGACGAGGGGCTGGCGGGGACCCGGCGGGGACCCGGCGGGAATCAGGCAGGGCCCAGAAAGAATCGTAGATGGGGCTTGGGTCCCGATATAGGGCTGGGCGGAGGCTAAAGGGCCTGCCACACTATGATGTATAGCCTTTGCATATGCCGACGTATGTGATTTTCGACCAACATGTATGTCATCTGCGTAGATGTACATAGTAGGCTAAGTTATCATATACAGGTTAGGAAAAAACTTGAAAATAAAAAAAAACTAATATAGAAACTACTAACACCCAAAACCGCAAAGGTTGGCCCGAGAAAGATCAGGTAAAGACTCCTGAGTGCAGGACCAGACCAAACCAGTATCACAGCTGTCCAGCATTGAAAACAAGCACCCTCACGGGAGCTTATACGTTAAGGGCAGAATAAAAAACTTGTCACAAAAAATAATAAAAAAACAACAAAAAAAACATGTTGGTGTACGTCATCATACATTATCTATATGTTGGGCATTCAGGATATGTTGTTATACGTCGTCTTACGTCACTATGCGTCAAAGCTCTGAAAATCTTTTGTGCATGTTCAAAATTTCCAACATGTGTCGACGTGTGGCTCGGACATTTCTCATATGCTACGTGTACATTAGGTATATGTTGGCGTATATTAGGAGTACGTTAGGGATATGTTGGGGTACATTGGTACACATTAGCCATATGTACAACCGGTGCCCGGCGTGTGTCTCTGATGTATATAACATACTCACAATGTTTCGTTAATGTACATGACCATACCCCTAGCATATGTGAGCGTGCCCCTAGCGTATCGCCAGCGTATCGCCAGCGTATCGCCAGCGTATCACCAGCGTGTTGGCGGTCGGTATATCAAGACCTGCTCAGCTCTTCAGAAAGGATGGATGCGCCTACATTCCATCTACAGGTCCAGCATCACTACCGAGTTGCCATTTACCAGCATGAGCTAGATATCTACCTCATGGCTCTTCTGGTGGCCCATGTCGATAGGAGAAGGAGGAGGCAGCAGTGGAGAACATGGGTCAGACAGACCCTGGGTTGGGAGGTGACCACAGTTTGGGTTGTATGACAAGCGTATGGTTGAGCTCCGCAGCAAGAACACTGAGTCGTTCGTCAACTTTATGCGGATGCCTCCTCAGATGTTTGACGAGATTGTGGCAAGAGTAGGACCCAGGATCGCCAAAAAGTACACAACATACAGGGTGCTGCTCAGGCCTGTGCTGAAGATCGCACTTACTCTGCAGCACCTGGAGTCTGGGAACAAATACTCGTCGATGAAGTTCGGGTGGAGGGTCCCCCACAACACACAGTCGCTCATCATGCGTGAAGTGTGTCAGACCCTCATCTGTGAGCACCTGGAAGAGGTCATGACATGCCCCACGACTCCTCAAGGATCGCATGCCATCGCCGACCAATTCATGGAGAAGTGAAACTTCCTCCATACCTGTGATGCTCTGGATGGGAAGCACATCGACTGCTGGTGCACTCCAAAGAGTGGGTCACTCTATTACGATTACAAGGGGTTTTACTCTGTCGTCCTGTTGGTGCTTGTAGACGTGGACTACAAGTTCATTTGGGAAGATCTTGGGGGTATGGGCTCCACATCTGTCACCCAGATCTACAACGACTCAGAGCTGAAGGTGAGCCCTGAAGGTGGCACCATATGTTTTCCAGACCCCATACTGATTGTGAACAGCCAGAAGGATGTGCCGTATTTCCTCATCGGTGACGATGCCTTTGCCATGCAGCGGACGATGATGAAGCTGTACAGCAGTAGGGGATTGACAAATGAGGAGCGACTCTTCAACTACTGGCTCTCCCGAGCTAGGAGAGTGGTAGAGAATGCCTTTGGCATCCTAGCCAAGCGCTTCCAGATGCTTCTGATGACTATGCAGCACCAGCCCTCCACCGTGAAGGTCATCGTCACTGCATGCATGATTGTGCACAACCTGATGAGGATACGCTACCCAGCACTGAGAGAAGGCGGCAGCGTGAGTGGGCTATTAAGCATTATACAGTGGACAGAAAACAAGTTAAGAAGTTAAATGCTTATGAATTAATTGAGGCCAATTGTGCTTGGTTCACAGACGCTAGTAGTTATAATGATATTAAAGCTTGTCATGCTGTATTAAATCATATAAGTTATTTATGTACAAAGGCAAAGTTCAATAGCTTCAATAACACTGCTCATGTTGCTTATGACACTGGGGTGCGTAAGTTGGCGCAAAGGCAAGGTTTTGCTGCATTTGCAAATGGAAACAGTCATTTAGCCTTGCGGCATTACGCATTCGAAAATATAAAGGACACAAAAAAATCTGCTAACTCTACTAGTGCGTCTTCTAACGCATCAAGTCGGCTATTCACACGTGACGGTAAAAAACCATATTTTGCGCACAACAGTGAGCAATGGTGTCCAAGAGATGAAAAGACATGTGACTTTGGGCAGTGGTGTTCACGTTGTGACAGCCATAGCCACAAACGTAGCAGTTGTCATAGAGATTGAAAATGTAGGAGAAAATTAGTAAAAATATAAGTTAAATACGTTAAATGATGAATTAAATACTGAACATAATACAATTGTTAAATTTAGAGAAGTTTCCCATTTAAACAAGACATATGGTAGAGGTTATGCGGTAGTTATGAAGGTGGAGGAGTGTGCCTCCAACACTGCTAAAAATGGCCTTGTGCGGTAATCATGAGCTCTGCAGCGAGAACACTTCCTGTCTGGAAATAGGGCAAGCTTTTCTTTGCCTGCCTGGGTACCTATTAACTCAACTTGGTTAACTGTGGGTAATTGCTCAAATGGTTATGTCCTAACAGCTGTCGACAGGCATTCCAAGTCAAGAATTGAGTGCAGGATAGTTGTCACTGAAATGTGTTTTAAGGGTATTTGTAGCTGTGTTCATAAAATTGCTCAGGTACCAGTGCAGTTCAAGCCGTGCAGGGTTTTTGTTGAATCTTTTTACCGAGGTGATACTGATCCTGATTGGGAGTTCGTATTACATGGGTCCATATTTGGATTTAAAATAATAAATCCAGATATTTGTTCTTCCTATCCTAATACTTACAATTCTAGAAGTAATAGTGACCAAAATAAGTTTATTGTGAATAAGTTAGAAACGGAGTTGGAAAAAGTTTATATTTCGCATACAGATAACTTGCCCATGTGTTCTCATAACATATTTTGTGTCCCAAAATCAACGGGTGAGGGTTATCGGGTTATAATAGACTGCAGTAAGCCTTACACTTATTCAGTAAATAATTATGTGTCGATACATTACTAGAGATGTTAGTTCAGATGCCTATCGGGCACTAAATATTCACCCGGCAGACAGGCAAAAGCAAGGTTTAGTTTGGAAAATAGATGGTAAGGATACCTATTTTTTAGACAATCCGCTTTCAATGGGCCTTTCTTCTAGCCCGTATATCTTCAGCAAAGTGTCTGACTTTATTTATCGTTGTGCTGTTAGAGATGGTAATGTCAGGCTAGTAAATTATTTAGATGATTTCGCAGTGCTTGGGTATGGTTATGAGGACTGTATTAGGCAGCAGCTGCGGTTATTAGCTATATTGCGTAGACTGGGTTTTTATATAAACTTTCCAAAATTGTTGAGTCCTGCTACCAAGGTTAGATATTTGGTAGATACCATTGCTTTGAAGGTTAAGCTTCTGTTTGATAAGGTTCTTAAGCTGAAAGAACATCTTGCAGTATTTAAAGATAAAAAGAAAGCGACAAGGAAGGAGTTAGAACGTCTTGGTGGTAAGTTGTCACATTGTTCATTGGTAGTTAGAGGAGGTCGTTCATTTTCTGCGCGCATAGATAGTGCAGTAAAAACGCTAAGACATCCGTATCATAAATACAGGATTAATGCAGCATTTCATGAAGAAGTAGCTTGGTGGTTGAATTTTGTGGACAAGTTTAATGGTGAAAAGAAGATGTTACACAACCAAACAGAAACGTTTGCAGTTTATACTGATGCTTCGTTGCACGGATATGGTGCTTTTCATGAAATGACTGGTCTGTGTTTTTTTTTAATGGACCCATTAATGTGAATAGTTTGGCTCACCACCTGGTCCCTACACCTAAAACCGTATGGCATGAAAATATAAATGTTAAAGAGATGTGGGCGGTGGTTGTGGCTATTGACCGCTGGTCTTGTCATTGGAAAGACAAGAATATAATATTCGTCACGGACAATAATACTGTTCGTTCTGCATTGATAAAAGGTACATACAAAAATCATACTATAATGTCGTGGTTGAAACGTATATTTTGGGTTTCTGTACGATTTAATTTCAGTATTTCTGCGGTGCACATTGGTATGCATGACAACATTATATGTGACAGTCTTAGTAGGTGGGACACTCCACACCAGGTTGAAAGAATTGAAAAAATTGACAAGATTGATGGTTTGTGTTGTACACATTTGTTTAAAACAAGTGCATAATGTGACACTTTATGTTCTAGGTCTGGCGATGCTGAAAAATGAAATTAAGTCGATCGCCGCACATTATTACGCGCCAAACAGTCTAGTGACGTGTTCGATGCAGATACATAAATATTTTAAGTTTATAGATGTATTTGAAGGTCTTGTGTCCGTCAACACAAGTTGCACTATATATAGCCTGGCTTTCGCATTCATTGAAATATAGTTCCATAACGAATTATTTATCTGCTCTGAATTTTTTTTTTTAATCTGAGGATACTTCCCCTATAGATTAAAAAGATCATACTATTATCACCACCCTGGGGGGTGTTAAGCGGATGCTTGGGTGTGCGGTGCTTATTACCGCGTAATTTACTAGACATGTTTGGATTTCTTTCAAATTCTGATGGTCATATTGCTACCAGAGCTGCCATTTTAACTGGTTTCAGAGGGTTGTTGCGTAAATGTCAGTTGACGCGTTCTGATTTGGTCTTGCTATGGTCTGACTTTCAGTTTTTCTCATGGGGCATGCTAATTTCAATAAGGAAATCGAAGACGATACAATTCAGTGAGAGGCAGCTATTAATTCCCATTGCCGTAGTCCATAACAGGGAATTATGTGCAGTTTATTGGACCAAATTACATTTTAGCCAGACCCCGCTGTCCGGTAACGTACTGGCTTTTCAGGTGCCTTCTCCTGAAGGAGGTTTCATGCCCTTGACTTACACTGTGCTACAATCGACTATTAAATATTTGTGTGTGCTTTCAGGTCTTGACCCTGACGATTACTCGTGTCACTCCCTTAGGAGGGGTGGTTGTACTTTTTTGCACATGCAAGGTGCAACGACAAAAGAAATCAAGATGCATGGTGATTGGCGTTCAGAACACTTAGTCGTTTTACGCACCTCGTTTTTTTCCCTCCTCTCTTTTCTTTTTTCTTCTTGGCTGGGTTCGGGCATTCGCCCTTGGCAGTGGCTTACAACTCGTATACAAAACTGTATGTGGCTGTAAGGCAAGAAGACTCCGGCTGTACTACTTTTCCATTGTTGATACTATTGTAGTTCCCGGGTTTGAAACCAGGGGTGTCTGCATGTGCAGATTGCCTGTCGCCGACCAAGGTGCACTCACTCGGACTCCAGATGCACCGCACGCAACAACGTTTTTTTTTATTTATGGTAGGGCAGTGGCCCAGGCAGATATCAGTTCTGATATTCATTAACTCATTTGATTATTTGTTACAATGATTGATTATCGACATTGGGTCGATTTATGTTATATAATTATTATGATCGATATTGATGCTTGTGCATCTCTGCTATTCATTAAGGATGATTCATTATCATGTCTTCATTATGCTTGTGCAAGTGGAATAAACTGATATCGCCCTTACCTTTCATCATTACTGCCTTCACTTGCTTACACATATATACATATATACATATATACAGAAGAACATAATAACATAATAAACATAAGAACATAAGAACATAAAACATAATAAACATAAGAAAATAATAATAATAAGCACATATTTATACATATTTACACATTCACTTATCATCGTTGGGCCCCCCCAATGGTGACATCAGGGGTGACGAGGGGAAGAGGGCTAAATTAGAGACCCCCAACACACCAGAGATCCCCGACAGCCCCGACAAGTTTGTGAGTCCATCGGACGTTTGGCTAGGCAAGCCTGTTGATGTTCCAGTTGCCGCTGCTGTCAGAGTGGAACTGTGACTGGCAACTGGAGTTGATGCCCAGGGCACACTCACAGGCATGGTGTGAAGAGCCATACCAAGTGGTCAAAGTGGAGGCTGAGGTGCAGGCACCACAGAGCGATGTGGCACCAGCTGAAGCAGAGGCGGCAGTGGCTGATGGCGCAACGGCACAGGTTACACAGGCACAGGCAGAGGTTGAGGCTGTGGCTACTGTGGATGCTGCACCACAGACTGCAGCAGCTGCAGCATATATTGCTGTACATAGTCCTGGGTTTGTGACACCCATGGTGATACCGGTTGTGGCTGGTGGGTCATCTGCTGGGGGTGGGGCTGGTACAGCTCACTTTGAGAACACCCCACATGAGGCGCACAAACCACAGGAGCCGCTGAAGCCACAGGCGCTGCTGGAGCCACATGAGCCGCTGCAGCCACAGGAGCCAGAGGAACCACAGGTGCCCCAGGTGCACAATCATCCTCCAACCCCTGTGACAGAATGCGGTTGTTGCTGCCTGCGTATTCCTGAACCGTTCCCATGGGATCGTCATCAGAGAGTCCCACAAGTACTTTGAGAACGTGGCACACTTCGTAAGGGCAGGTATTGGAGGCGGCTTAAGGCCCTTCAGCAGCTCCTCAGACTCGTCGAACCGCTTCTGGATGGCTGCCAGCAGGTTCACATCGTCTGGCGGTGTCTGCTTCCCCTTTTGCCATTATCGGATTGCAGCGGAAGGTGTGGCCGGAACCTCTTCCTTCAGCCCAATCTGGAGATCAGCGTCTATGGCAAAATCATAAAATAACATAAGTAACATGAATGCAAATCGATGTTTTCACAAATGAGGTCAACAACAACAAAAATCAACAATAAAGAACAACAACAAATATATCACGTAAAATGATTAAATTGATTTCTCCAGATTAATAATGTAAATAAAATATATCGCTTTGTTGACTTGTCCAGAATAATATGGGTTTACCAGAATGCTAATGCCCAGACTGCCTAGAAGGATAACAGACTTTGTACTTACAGTTCTGCAGGGCTCAGGCCAGTGCCTGACGACTGACCGCAGGAAACCAAACTTTTGCATTATCCACAGCTCCCTCTCAGTCAGTTTGGGGGCTCCGTCGCCGCTCTTCTTTTTGTGAAGCCTCGTGTTCGTGTCCTTCAGTGACTTGAATCACCCTTGAGGATGCACGGATGTCCTCCCCACCCGGTTTGCCTGGTCCTTCCACATCTTGCCCTTCTTGTCAGACCACCTGTAGTCAGTCATTTTCACGTTCCATATGACAGAGAACAGTCACTTTTTTTTGCCCTCTTCTTCTTGGCCGAGGCGAAGCCAGAGGTGCTAGTGGAGGCTGAGGCGGAGGCGGAGGCGGAGGTGGTGGAGGTGATGAATGATGCATGCGAGCTCCCACAGGAAGCAGGAGATGGAGAGCTGGAGTGGGGCTGTGTCTGGCTCTGCATCTCATCTGCATCTGGGTCTCCACCTCATACTCCATCTCCATCTCTTCAGGCTGGCTAGATGGAGAGTGGTGTGATGGAGAGTGGTGTGATGGAGAATGATGTGATGGAGAGTGGTTTGCTGAAGAGTGGTGTGGTGAGGAGGCAGGTGGTGAGGAGGCAGGTGATGACATCGGCGATGGTGATGATGGTGATGGTGATGCTGGCAGAATCTGCTTCTTCCTGCCTCTCCCACACCTTGGTCCTGTAGTGATAGCAGCCTTGCAGGCAGCTGAAGCTGTGATGTTCTTCTTGGCAGGCATGGTGGCAGTGTGTGGAGAGAGCCAAAACTCCAGGGTATTTATACCCATCGGCGACCAATCATGTGACCAGGGCATGTCCTAAAGGTGATTGCATTTGTCATGAATACACTTTGCACACATTACGCATAAGTTTTGAATACGTTTTGCACACACTACGCACACGTCGACATGCTAGACGTACGTTGACCATACATCATTGTGCGTTACTCATACGCTGAAACTGTTGCCTCCAACCGTCACTACCACGTCCCAGCACGCCGAGTATACGTCGCTATACATTTTGTATCTATATGCCATGCATACCCTAGGTATGCAGGTATAGCAATACCTCAGGGAGTTTGACGCCCCTGCCTTGCAGAGTTCTAAACCACTGCCTTGTGGTACAGGTCCTTGACAGAACCGAAGGCTAAGGGAGCAAACCCTAAACAGAAAACCATGTCACTGTGGCAGCATTAAGGGCGGTTGATGTATGGAACTCCCAACATCTCCCGACCAGCCACTGCAGGGACAAATAGATTTGCGCCTGTCTTGACATGTTCTTGCCGGTGTGAAACCTCTATTTGCTCCCCGAGAGAGTGCCGCTGGTAACTTGCAAAAGCCAGCAGCACTTCATCACTTTTGCAGGCAGCTTTCATGAAATGTACAACCGCACAAAACACCATACCGGCTCGGTCGTCGCCCGGGTTATCAAGGACCGCGCTGCTCGAGCTCATCTTCCGTCGACAGCGGAAAATCAGCTAGGAGGAACACAACGCAACACAACACAACTACTGACAATTGCCCAATGGAACGTCAGGACTCTTCTCGACCGAGAAGCAGCTGACCGACCAGAAAGACGTACGGCACTAGTAGCAATGGAACTGGCAAAATACAACATCGACATTGCCGCCCTATGCGAAACAAGGTTCTCAGAGTCTGGTAGTCTCAATGACCTGGAATACTCTTTCTTCTGGAGTGGCAAACCCGAAGGAGAGAGAAGGGAGGCAGGAGTGGGCTTTGCTATCAAAAAGGACATCGTCACAAAGCTGACAGAAATGCCACGGCCAGTAAGTGACAGAATCATGACGATGAGACTACCTTTGAGCAAGGACAACTTTGCTACAATTATCAGTGTGTACGCTCCAACAATGACAAACCCAGATGATAACAAGGAGGCCTTCTACAACCAGCTGGCAAGTACGCTCAGTGACATCCCTCACACGGATAAGCTACTGCTGATAGGAGACTTCAATGCAAGGATAGGAAGAGACAATGACAAGTGGCCCTTGGTCATGGGCAAACATGGAATCGGGAAATGCAACTCCAATGGTGAGCTCCTACTGGCTTTGTGCTCTGAGTTCGAACTGATAGTAACAAACACCATGTTCAAGCAGAAGGATGAACGCAAGACCACTTGGATGCATCCTCGTTCCAGGCACTGGCATATGATCGACTTCATCATCACAAGGTGCCGGGATAAGATGGACATCCACAGTACTCGAGCCATGCGTGGAGCTAACTGCTGGACCGATCACCAGATGCTAAGGTCAAAAGTGGCATTCAGAATACGAGAAAAACACAACAGGCAAGGGACAAATAAACCGACAAAGCTCAACACAGCAAAATTAAGTACCATCAGTCACAGGGAGAGCTTCAAGCGGGAGATGGACAGCGCTCTCGCACAATGGGAGGAGAAGGAAAGCCCAACACCAGATGAGGAATGGGCAGCGTTGCAGCAGGTTGTATACAACACAGCTAAAACTTATCTCGGCAAGCCAGACAGAAAACATCAGGACTGGTTCGACCCCAACAATCAGGAGCTACAGAATCTTATGAGCAGAAGAGACCAAGCCCACCAGAGAGTGTTGCAGACCAGGAACACTAGATCCACCACTGCAGCATACAAAGATGCCTGCAGATTGCTACAAAAATGCACCCGTGCATTGAAGTCAGACTGGTGGGAAATGAAGGCAGAGGAGCTGCAGAGAGCTGCAGACAGAAACAACATGAAGGGCTTCTACAGCGGACTGAAGGAAGTGTGGGGACCCGTGAAGAAGGGAGCTGTTCACCTGAAATCAACAGATGGAACGGAGACCTTTTCCGACAGCAAGAGAGTTGTGGCAAGATGGAGCGAACACTTCCAGAAGCTACTCAACGTCCCTGGTGACATAGATCACGAAGCTCTGAACAACATCCAGCAGCGCATTACCAAAACATGCCTCGATGAGATTCCAACCATGGATGAGATGGCTAGAGCAATCGCCAGCCTGAAAGATGGCAAAGCACCTGGGGGTGATGGAATTCCTGCCGAGGTATGGAAGCATGGAGGAGACAATCTGCTCAAAAGACTGCACCAACTAATCACCAATGCCTGGGAGGAGGGTTCTGTACCCCAAGCATGGAAGGATGCCAGCATTGTAACCATCTACAAGAAAGGTGATCGAACAGACTGTGGGAACTATAGAGGAATCTCTCTTCTTTCCATAGCAGGGAAGATCTTCGCCAGGATCATACTCAACAGACTATCTATTCACATAACACCTGGTGTAGTTCCAGAGTCACAGTGTGGCTTCAGAGGTAACCGGAGCACTGTGGATATGATATTTTGTCTCCGACAGCTACAAGAAAAGTGCATTGAGCAGGACCGACCACTGTACATGGTATTTGTCGATTTCACTAAGGCATTTGATACAGTCGGGAGGACCGGGCTATGGCAGCTACTGAGGAAGTACGGATGCCCAGAGAAGTTCACAACTATGATCGAGGCTCTACATACAGGAATGATGGCGAACGTTAGTGCTGGAGGGGAAGTCTCGGAATCGTTTGGGGTTACCAATGGGGTCAAGCAAGGTTGTGTACTGGCCCCCACGCTCTTCTCCATCTTCCTATCAGCAATGCTAGACGAGGCTTTCCGAGACATGGGGGATGGCATCTATATACAGTCCAGACAGAGCGCTGACCTATTCAATGTCGCACACTTCAGAGCGAAGACCAAGACTACTCAGATACTGGTGAGAGAGCTACTATTCGCAGATGACAGTGCACTGGTTGCCCACTCTGCTGAAGAGACCCAGAAAATAGTGGACGCTTTCTCCGATGCATCAAAGAAGTTTGGCCTGAAAATTAACATCAAGAAGACGGAGGTGCTGTACCAACCCAACTCTACAAGAACCCGAGAGGAGGAGATCATGGTTGACGGAAACAAGCTGAACTCTGTTCCGGAATTCACCTATCTCGGATGCACAATATCAAGTGATGGACGCATTGATGCTGAGATACAGAGGAGGATGGCCAAGGCTAGCGCATCTTTCGGCCGACTACGCCAGAGACTCTGGAACAACCACCATGTGTCCATTCGGGTCAAAGGTAAGATCTACCGCGCAATCGTGCTATCCACCCTACTATACGGAGCCGAGGCCTGGACAGTGTACAGACAGCAGGTGAAAAAGCTGCATGCCTTCATGATGCGACATCTGCGTTCAATCATGAGGCTAACCTGGAAGGACAAAGTGACGAATAAGGAAATACTCGAACGGATGGGGCTGCCCTCTATGGAAGATCTTCTGATCAAAAAGAATCTCCGGTGGACTGGACACCTCATGAGGATGTCATCAGACAGGCTACCAAAGCAGATCCTCTATTCTCAACTGTCTTTTGGCTACAGAAAGAGAGGGCGCCCCCGTCTCCGGTTCAAAGATACCATCAAGAGAAACCTGAAGCTGAGAGACATTAAGACCGACTCATGGACACAACTCTCACAGCAGAGAGCTAAATGGAGAGCGGCAGTCAAGTAATGAAAGCAGTCTTTGTCGCATCGCGACCGACAGCATGATGATGATGACCCTAGCCATACGCCAACCATATGCTCTGTGTACGCTTCATAGGTTGCGCAGGCCACCCACAGGATGACAAGTTTGGTGAAAGCCGACCTATTTAAATTTGATTTTTATTTCAAAACGTTGCGCATGCGTTAACACCATACATCGTTGTGTGACAGGGCCTTTAGTAGGGGGACTTGGAAAGACCTGGTTGGGATGGCTTGGCGGGATGCTGGGTGGGGGTGGCCTGACGGGTGGCCTGACGAGTGGCGTGGCGGGTGGCGTGGCGGGTGGCGTGGCGGGTGGCCTGTCGCGTGGCCTGGTGGGTGGCCTGACGGGTGGCATGGCGGGTGACAATCCGCCACCATTTGTCTCTTCTCGACGGCTGAATTCACGACAACGAAACTGCACTAAAGTGTGCTGAATAAACAAAGCCCGCCCGGATATTGATTGAGCGCTTAAAAGTGCGGGTTTTTGTCTATCGGGAAATTAAGGGGGCTGCTCCAATTTAATTACTGCTTCCGGAGACTGCTGGGCGGCAGGCGGTGCGCGGGGGTGGACGCGTTTGCATGGCCGATGCGGGGTGAGTGCAGGAGTAGACTGGTTCCGGAGACTGCTGGCGAAGCACAGCAGAGATCTACAGACGGAGACATGCAGCAGGTTCGTGTGTGCACGCACAAGACGGCGATCACTGTGTTACCCAATGGCACCAGTATCGGCAAAGTTTGCCGATACTATAATTGAATACCATATCACTTGCTTAAAGGACTTTAACATTTTTTTATTTATTTTTATTGACAAGGTATTTACTCTGCCCATAGCGTATAAGCTCCCATCAGGGTGCTTGTTTTCAACACTGGAAAGCTGTGGTGCTGTCTTGGTCTGGTCCCTCGCCCAGGAGTGTTTACCTGTTTCTGCTCAGGCCAGCCTTTTGCGATTTTGGGTGTTAGTAGCCTATGTTATTATTCACCCCCCCCCAGAGTTCTCTCTAGTCTGAGTATGTACCTTAGCCTACTATGTACATCTACTTGGGTGTCATGCAGGCTTGTGGGAGAGGGCAGCTCTCGGGCAGCTCCCGGGCAGCTCCCTGGCAGCTCCCGGGCAGCTCCCGAGTAGCATCTCCAAAGCATCTCCCAGGCATCTCCCAGGGGTTACCACTGCGTGATGGAATGTGCAGGATACTGCTCACCACGATGCTTCATCGCGCCAATATTTGAAGCAATTCTGAGCCACTCACCAAGTTTATAGTTGAGCCATCAGCTCAGATAATCTTAGAACACGAGAACAGTGATGTGATGCAGCCTCTTAAAACTCACCGAAGTCAAATTCATGTAAAATACCTTAATATTCATAGTCCAATAACATAGCTCTCCCACCACCCCTGACTCCCACCACCCCTGTCTCCCACCACCCCTGTCTCCCACCAGCCTGTCTCCAGCCACCCCTGTCTCCAGCCATCCCTGTCCCCCACCATCCCTGACTCCAGCCACCCCTGTTTCCCACCACCCCTGTCTCCCACCACCCCTGGCTCCCACCACCCCTGTCTCCCACCACCCCTGTCTCTCACCACCCCTGTGTCTAGCCACCCCTGTCTCCCACCACCCCTTTCTCCAACCACCCCTGCTCATCCACCCCTGTCTCCCACCACCCCTGTCTCTCACCACCTCTGTCTCCAGCACCCCTGTCTCCCACCACCCCTGTCTCCCCACCACCCATGTCTCCACCACTCCTGGCTCCACCACCACGGTCTCCCACCACCCTTTCTCCCACCACCCCTGTCTCCCACCACCCCTGTCTCCCACCACCCCTGTCTCTCACCACCCCTGTCTCCCACCACCCCTGTCTCCCACCACCCTGTCTCCCACCACCCCGTCTCCCACCACCCTGTCTCCCACCACCCCTTGTCTCCAGCACCCCTGTCTCCACCACCCCTGCCTCCACCACCCCTGCCTCCCACCACCCCTGGGTCCCACCACCCCTGGCTCCCACCATCCCTGACTCCAGCCACTCCTGTCTCCCACCACCCCTGTCTCCCACCACCCCTGGCTCCCACCTTCCCTGACTCCAGTCACCCGTGTCTCCAGCCTCCAAAATGACCAACGGAATAACTCACTTAATGAGGATATTCAATTGAACAAATATATGAATGTGCTTACTTAGGTGAAATATTGCTTCCAGAGCAGAGATGTTGGGATGTATTTGTTTGTGAGGTTTTGCCGAGTTTGCTGATTGAGTCACTTTGCTCGTCTGTGCGGTGGATGTGAGACGCTAACACTCCTCCTGTGGGTGGAGTCATCTCAGCCATGCGAGGAACATCGGACACGGCCACCGCACACCACTCTCCGTTATGCACGGGCAGGCCCCGTCTGTCGCCGTTCTCCGCCTCGTTTTGGAGACAGGCTACACTGGCCCTGCACACCGCCCACACTCAGCCCTATATTCACACGGACTCTCGTTCCCTCTGTGACAACAAAGGCACTTAACACGGAGCCAAATGAGGAGATAAAAGCAGTGTGCGCACGTAGCACTACGCTGACAAGTCTGCGACGTTATTCATCCCCATGCCCACTTAACGCCGGCCATTAAACTATGTAGTAGACAGCTGGAGGGAAACTGCTTTAAGACGCGCGTTATATATGGCGGTATTATAGCACAAAGAGTTTGAAGGAATCCACCTAGCCTGCTGCTAATGCACAGCGCGTATCTCCAGCAACCTATTTGATTGTCTGCATCACACTAATATGCCAATTTAATAGAATAAGTCAGTCAATTCATTGTACCACCATGGTGGCGCATCAGCATCAAAGACAAAAACATGCTGGTTAGCTCCATCTAATTTGATACTTTTATCGATCTTCATGTTTACACTGGCTGACAATTCTTTTTTATTTTAACAATATGAGCTTAATCCACATGCTTCTGACTCTGAGTTGTCCACAACGCAACTAATGAACCTGGAAGGTTGCCAGGACTGTCACACCTCCTCACAACACGGAGCAGGGCTCGAGTAAGAAACGAGACGATGTGGCGGACGTAAACTGGTTCGGGGCCGTCTTGTCTGACGGGCACGGCGCAGACCAGCACCCACAGTGGGACGGGTCTTGGTGCCTCCCATTGGAGGAGCGTCATCGTGGTGCATGAAACTGACCGTGTGAAAGCAGACAACGTGGGATGGTGTAGCAACTGCCCGTCTGAAGCGGCTGAAGTGCGAATAATACACACAGTAGCACCTGTCTCCCACCACCCCTGGCTCCAGCCAACCCTGTCTCCCGCCACCCCTGTCTCCGACCACCCCTTTCTCCAGTCACCCTGTCTCCTGCTACCCCTGGCTTCAGCCACCCCTGTCTCCCACCATCCCTGTCTCCCACCATCCCTGACTCCAGCCACCCCTGTCCCCCAACATCCCTTTCTCCCACCATCCCTGACTCCAGCCACTCCTGCCTCCCACCCACCTGTGACTCCCACCACCCGTGGCTCCCACCATCCCTGTCTCCCACCACCCTTGTCTCCACCCATCCCTGTCTCCCACCATCCCTATCTCCCACCACCTGTGTCTCCCGCCACTCCTGTCTCCCCTCACCCCTGTCTCCCACCACCCGTGTCTCCTACCACCCTTGTATCCAGCCATCCCTGTCTCCCACCACCCCTGCCTCCCATGATCCCTGTCTCCAACCACCCGTGTCTCCAGCCATCCCTGTCTCCCACCATCCCTGTCTCCCATGATCCCTGTCTCCAACCACCTGTGTCTCCCACCACCCCTGGCTCCCACCACCCGTGTATCCAGCCATCTCTGTCCCCCGTCATCCCTGACTCCAGCCACCCCTGTCTCCAACCACCCGTGTCTCCCACCACCCATGTCTCCAGCCATCCCTGTCTCCAGCCATCCCTTTCTCCAACTACCCGTGTCTCCCACCACCCCTGGCTCCCACCACCCGTGTCTCCAGCCATCTCTGTCCCCTGCCATCCCTGACTCCAGCCACCCGTGTCTCCAGCCATCCCTGTCTCCAGCCATCCCTTTCTCCATCGACCTCTCTCTCCGACCATCCCTGTCTTCATCCACACCTGTCCTGCGTAGAGACTTTTTCAATACATAAACTGTCCTTGTTTTAATTACTTGTCCCTCAGATGACAAGACACCTGCTATGTCAAGGCAACATTGATTTGGAGGAAGAGCTGGCGGTTGAAGACCGGTATATGCTCATGGGACTGGGTAGTAAGTAGTATATAAAACTACCCGCCTGATGCAGGCGGCAATGAGAGAAGTATATGTCACTGACACTCTACAGCATGCTATTGTGTGAGCAGTGTATGTGACTGACAGTCTACAACAGGCTATTGTGTGAGCAGTGTATGTGACTGACAGTCTACACCAGGCTATTGTGTGAGCAGTGTATTTGACTGACAGTCTACAACATGCTATTGTGTGAGCAGTGTATGTGACTGACAGTCTACAACAGGCTATTGTGTGAGCAGTGTATGTGACTGACAGTGTCTAACAGGCTATTGTGTGAGCAGTGTATGTGACTGACAGTCTACAACAGGCTATTGTGTGAGCAGTGTATGTGACTGACAGTCTACAACAGGCTATTGTGTGAGCAGTGTATTTGACTGACAGTCTACAACATGCTATTGTGTGAGCAGTGTATGTGACTGACAGTCTACAACAGGCTATTGTGTGAGCAGTGTATGTGACTGACAGTGTATAACAGGCTATTGTGTGAGCAGTGTATGTGACTGACAGTCTACAACAGGCTATTGTGTGAGCAGTGTATGTGACTGACAGTCTACAACAGGCTATTGTGTGAGCAGTGTATTCGACTGACAGTCTACAACAGGCTATTGTGTAAGCAATGTATGTCAGTAGTAGTTTACAATAGGCTATTGTGTGAGCAGTGTATGTGACTGACAGTCTACAACAGGCTATTGTGTGAGCAGTGTATGTGACTGACAGTCTACAACAGGCTATTGTGTGAGCAGTGTATGTCAGTGGTAGTTTACAACAGGCTATTATGTGAGCAGTGTATGTAACTGACAGTCTACAACATACACTTGTGTGAGCAGTATATGTGACTGAGCGTCTACAACAGACTATTCGGTGAGCAGTGTATGTGTCTGACAGTCTACAACAGGCTATTGTGTGAGCAGTGTATGTTAGTGCTAGTTTACAACAGGCTATTGCTTGAGCAGTGTATGTGACTGACAGTCTACGACATGCTATTGTGTAAGAACTTCATGTGACTGTGTAGCCTATGGAATACACACATGCAGAACGCTACCACTGTGTTCCAAGCGACAGTTGGCAACATTAACTTCTCTTCTTCTGCACCTTATTTGACAAGTGTATTCCATATAAGCTGGTTCCCGTGGTGCGTGACCCACACCCCACACCCCCACCACCCCCTTTTAGGGTGCCGTCATTGCGAGAATCAGTGACGTGTTAATACCGGCTGCCGCCACCAGACGGCGCGACGGGGCGCCGTGACGGGCGGGTCTCAGTCCGTCAGCAGCAATCATAATCGGACCGCGCTGCAGCCCGAAAGAAATCAGCGCGCACAGAAGACACCTCCAGGGCGCGGCCTTCTACAAGTAGCCAAGGAGCACGCCCGTACACGTGGGCGCACCAGCGAGTGCCGAGCGAACATGGGCACAACGACACGTCATCATGCCAGAAGAAGGGGGCCGCAGGCTTAACAGCCCGCAGAGGTGCAGTCTGTACGCATTACTACTAAGATGTTCTGATGCAGGGTATAAGGAAACATCCAGCTACGTTGGCTGAGTCGACGTCTCTGGCTGCACCCATAATAGAGCTGTGCCCACCAGGAGCTGTGCCCGGCCGGAGCTGTGACCACCAGGAGCTGTCTCCGCCCAGTGCTGTCCCCGTTCGGAGCTGTCCCCGCCCGGAGCTGTCCCCCCCCCCCCGGAGCTGTGCCCGCCCGGAGCTGTCTCCGCCCAGTGCTGTCCCCGCCCGGAGCTGTCCCCGCCCGGAGATGTCCCGGTGTAGGATGTTCAAAACACTACCCCGTTCAAAACACTACGGTAGTGTTTTGAACTTAAGTTCAAAGCACTACGGTTAAGTTCAAAACACTACCAAGTTCAAAACACTATCATGACATGGCAGTGGGGGTTGTAGTGCCGCAAAATGTAACCTACTGCCTTCTGTCCCACCTTACTGCAGCATGAACTCCCTCACTGCATACTACCCCACCCTACTGCATTTTGCCCCAGCTAACTGCTTACTGACACACCTTATTGCACACTGCTCTATCTTACTGCATTCTGCCTCCACCCTACTACATACTGCCCCACATTACTGCATACTGCCCACGCTACTACATACTTCCCCACCTTACTGCATTCTTCCCCACCTTACTACGTACTGCCCCACTCTACTACATTCTACCACTCTCCCCTTCATGCAGCCCCACACTACTGCATACTGCCCCAACCTACCCTACTGCATACTACCTCATCATACTACATACTGCCCCATCTTCTACATACTTCCCCACCCTACTGCATACTGCAATACCTTACTGCATTATTCTCCACCTTACTGCATACAGCCCCACCCTACTGCCTACTGCCCGAACTTACTCCATACTTCCCACACTACTGACCACTGCCTCATCCTACTACATTCTCTGCATTCTTCCCCACCTTACTGCAAACAGTCCCATCCTACCGCCTACTGCCCCACCCTACTGCATACTGCCCACGCTACTGCATACTGCCACACCTTTCTGCATTATTCTCCACCTTACTGCATACAGCCCCACCCTACTGCCTACTGCCCAAACTTACTACATACTTCCCCACAGTACTGCACACTGCCCCATCCTACTGCATACTTCCCCTCCCTACTGCATATTTCCCACCTTACTGCATACAGCCCCACCCTACTATGTAGGCTCCACCTTACTAATACTGCCCCACACTACTGCACACTGCCCCATCCTACTGCATACTTCCCCACCCTACTGCATACTTCCCCACCTTACTGCATACAGCCCCACCCTACTGCATAGGCTCCACCTTACTACATACTGCCCCACACTATTGCGGACTGCCCCACCCTACTACATTCTCTGCATTCTTCCCCACCTTATTGCATACAGCCCCATCCTACTGCCTACTGCCCCACCCTACTGTATACTGCCCACGCTACTGCATACTGCCACACCTTACTTCATTATTCCCCACCTTACTGCATACACCCCCACCCTACTGCCTACTGCCCAACCTGACTACATACTGCCCACACTACCGCACACTGCCACACCACTGGTATGCAGGTATTGCAGGTATAGCAATACCTCAGGGAGTTTGATGCCCCTGCCCTGCAGAGTTGTAAACCACTGCCTTGTGGTACAGGTTCTTGACAGAACCGAAGGCTAAAGGAGCAAACCCTAAACAGAAAACCATGTCACTGTGGCAGCATTAAGGGTGGTTGATGTATGGAACTCCCAACATCTCCCGACCAGCCACTGCAGGGACAAATAGTTTTGCGCCTGTCTTGACATGTTCTTGCCAGTGTGAAACCTCTATTTGCTCCCCGAGAGAGGCCCAATCGACGAGCCAAGTCAAATATCTCAGCGTAAGCAGCCTCGGCCTCGTGTTTGGTTTTTGCCGCCCCGACAAAGTCGTCGAGGTAGCATAAGACGTGGTGGCCACTAGTCCTCATTAGATATACTACTGCATTGGTGGTGCGGGAACATGCCATAGACGATGTTCTGCAGCCAAATGGTGGTGCCAAGTCAAGGTAGATCTTATTGTCTATGGTAATGCCCAGGAGTGGAATGGATAGGGGGCAGGTCCGCAGCTGTCGATACGCCCTTGCCAAGTCAACACACCAGATGAAGGCACCCCGGCCAAGGTGCGTAATCTCGTCCGCCAGATCAGAGATGCCAGACAAGGTGTAAGTCATCTGCTGGCCCTGGTACTGAGCCTTCCTGATGCCAGCGTTAACACTAGCTCCAGGTGGGTAGCTCATATCGACAATCACACAACGTTTGTCCAATCTCCTCTTAGGGCGAGTCATCATAGGACTCACCTGCATCCATGGCTGGAACGGTGGCACATTGAAAGGTCCCAGCATAGCACCGTATGATAGTTCAATTCTTTCATATGAGCCATGCTCTCTGGGTCGCCATAATGGTTAGTAACCGAAGCAACTGCCGGCCGATCTGCTGTGTAGTCGACCGGCCACCCGTACTCCAGAAAGTCGACAATCTGCACATCATGATAGTTGACTAGTAGTTATCTCCATACCGCAATGTTTAAACCTGATGATATAGGTATACGAGGCCCAAGGTAATTTGGGAGAGCTCCCGCCCTAACCTGCATGTAAACATCGAGGAACCTCATACCACCACTCCAGATATTGTCCACAGGGTGAGGCCATATACCATCCAAGGTATGCCTGTATGTAGCAGGTGTATGTCGGGGGTTATATGCGGGGCGCTGCAAGTCAGGGATATTTTGTATAACATACTCGACATCATCCGTATCGAGCTGTTCTTCCACAAGCAGCCTATCAGGCTCTCTATCGTCATAACACGGATTCAGCACATCATCAACATCCTGATCGCCACAATATCGCTACCAGCATCAACCCCCTTACCTGCCTGTTGGTGCCCCACTCGATCGCACCCTTCCCACGGCTGCTCCACAGGCCGTAGCACCTCCACACCCCCACGACCATCGGCCACCGGCAAAGCATATCCAGACTGTGTCAAGCCAAGTCCAAGGGTCACAGTTCCGACTCTCTTATCAGCTATTTCCAGATTAGCCACCTCGCCTCCAGATAAGACTTTAGCGCAACTCCAATCTGGGTCAAGTGGTATCGCACAATTCTGAGTCTGATTTAGCACACATCCCGCATTTGCAGTACCAGCTTGGACGGGGTGAGCAGGGTCACCACGTCCACTTACTGAAAATCCTTACTCTCAGTCTTCTGTTGGTTGTTCCTCTCATTGAAACGCCTCTTGTTCTGAAAAGCCTTCTCCTGATGCGGGTTCGCTTTCTTAAACTTGTTAGCACACCAAGCGCACAAGTGGCATCGATGGTCAGGCTGGAGTCCGTGCGAAGTCGCAAAGCCGCAATCATTGCCCCAATTCCATGGCTGGCAGGGCTTACCATCCACATCCCTACTGTATTCAGGTCTACCGTACTCTCCTGACTTAGATCCAGCCGCGGCAGGGGCTGACGATGCAGCCGTACCAGTCCCATCACCCTTGTGCACATGTGCGCACGTGCACCCTTAGCCTTGTCGAGCCTCGTCCCCAAGGCAGACACATCTCTTTGCACATCTTTTATAGCATAGGCATCGTCCCAAGCCTGGTGCAACCGTCCGTCTGCGATCATGGTGAACACTGTTTCCGATCATTGATGACAAGTGTACCAATCCCAGTTAGCCGCCATTATCGCTACCTGATGCATGTGCTCAAAGACATGACACTGCCAGCCGTATGGCAACTTTCTATCCTTACACATCCGACAGAGCACTGCCATATACTCCGCGAATGACGCCTCCTCCATGCCAATCTTGTCGTTCTTCGAACCCCTAATTACATATCTGTGAGGTGCAAGAATCTTATTACCTCTTTTTCTGCCAAGTTCAGATCCATCCGCGACCAGGAGTTCGTTCACCACATCCTCCCGTTCATCGTCCTGACCGGCTCCAGGCGACAAGGCACCGGAGACGAACCGTGCCGCCCCATCGTTCCTCATGCGGCGCTCGGAGCCAAGGAAGGAATATGTTTCAAACTCCCGTTCTGCCGATCCACGACGGGCTGGCCGCCTAGTTTCCAGAGACGTTGGTACAGTCGATTGACTCGACGACGAACGACGGCACCTCGGGCCAGTCGATCGCCGCCTAGACCATTCCAGAAAAGTGTCATGGCCGCCTCCATGTGGCGTGACGTCACCATGCCTTTCCCGCTGCGTAGTATCTGCATGCTCACATCTCCGAGGCGTGTACGACCTTGATCTCCGCCGTTCCGTGTTAGTCTGTAATTGATCGATTCATGCATTAATCCTGTCCTTAATGTCCGCCATCTGCCTGTGAAGAGTTGCCAGTGCAACAGTTAATCCCGCCTCAGAAGATCGTGGTGAACCGTCGCTTTCTTGCTGCGCAGTTCCATCAATGGAGTCACGTCTTTCCTTTGTTTGTGTCGCATGCGGCTGCTGTTTTGACGTAGCTTTGTCCGATTTTGCCACTGATTTCGACCATGTTTTTGATTTCTTTTTCTTCGGCGCACCCACCTGCCTATCTGGAGAAGGATCATCTTGTCTTTTTGATCTCGTGTTCTTTGCCGCCGGTATCTTTTGTAACTCCTTAAATCTGAACCTTATGGACACGTCCTCCCAGTCCAGGTGCTCCGGTCAAAGTGATCGTAAGTTGCCACGTTATCGATTAGTTATAAGTAATTTACACCAGGTGGCAGCTCAATCGGTAGATATTATTATTTCTTGGTTAGAATATAGATGGCGCCAATGGTCTCGTCCATAGAAAACAGTGTACATGTTTCGCGGGTTAATTTCCCCATGTTGATATCAACATTGACAATCTATAGGTTGCTACAGGTTGTACCAGGCTGCTGCAGGTTGGTATCGGTTGCTGCAGGTTGCTACACGTTGCTGCAGTTTGCTGTAGGTTGCTATTGGTTGCTACAGGTTGCTATAGGTTGCTACATGTTGCTACATGTTGCTACATGTTGCTACATGTTGCTACATGTTGCTACATGTTGCTACGGGTTGCTACAGGTTGCTACAGGTTGCTGTAGGTTGCTATAGGTTACTACAGGTTGCTACAGGTTGCAGGTTGCTACAGATTGCTATAGGTTGCTGTAGGTTGCTACAGGTTTCTACAGTTTGATGCAGATTACTACAGGTTGCTATGCGTTGCTATTCGCTGCTATAGGTTGCTATAGGTTGGTACATGTTGTTATAGGTTGCTCCAGTTTGCTGAAGGTTTCTGAAGGTTTCTGCAGGTTGCTACAAGTTGCTGCAGGTTGCTACAGGTTGCTATAGGTTGCTACAGGTTTCTGCAGGTTTATATAGGTTGCTACAGAAACTTTGCTACAGGGTGATGCATGTTGCTGCATGTTGTTATCGATTGCTGCAGGCTGCTGCAGGTTGCTACAGGTTGCTGTAGGTTGCTTTAGGTTACTACAGTTTGCTACAGGTTGCAGGTTGCTACATGTTGTTGCAGGTTGCTACAGTTTGATACAGATTGCTAGAGGTTGCTAGAGGTTGCTATGCGTTGCTATACATTGCTATAGGTTGCTATAGGTTGCTACAGGTTGCTACAGGTTGCTACAGGTTGCTATATGTTGCTACAGTTTGCTGCAGGTTGCTGTAGGTTTCTGCACATTACTATAGGTTGCTACAAGTTGCTGCAGGTTGCTACAGGTTGATTCAGGTTTCTATAGGTTGCTGCAGCAACGTAGCTACAGGGTGCTGCATGTTGCTGCATGTTGCTGCAGGTTGTTGCTGGTTGCTGCAGGTTGCTGCAGGTTGTTGCAGGTTGCTGCATGTTGCTGCATGTTGTTGCAGGTTGTTGCCGATTGCTGCAGGTTGTTGCCGGTTGCTGTCGGTTGCTGCAGGTTGCTGCATGTTGCTGCCGGTTGCTGCAGGTTGTTACCGGTTGCTGCAGGTTGTTGCATGTTGCTACAGGTTGCTACAGGTTGCTGGAGGTTGCTGGAGGTTGCTGCAGGTTGCTGCAGGTTGCTGTAGGTTGCTGCAGGTTGCTATATATTTGACCACATGTTGTTTTCCCCCTGAATTAATTGGTACGGAGGAGGAATAATGAAATCTGAATTATTTAAAGAGTAAAAATTATTGGTAAGGCATTTGATTAGTTTGTGTTCATTATCAGCCAACGTACTATATAACCTCTATCTAGCCTCTATATGGGATTCATTATCTAACACGGGTATAAATAGTCTAGCCTCATAGCTCTTTATTAGCACCCAAACAGGATCACTCAGGTTTCATTCCTATTATCGCAATAGGGAATATGCTTAAGTGAGATTACCAGGTTCGAGTACGATCCATAACCAAATCAATATCATAGCACGGACTAAGCGAATGTAATTTAATCATGTTCGTTAGCTAGTTTTCACCTTTAAATTATTTGTGGTAATTCATACGCATATAACTTTATAAGTCGGCAAACCTGTCTACTGCTGCAGAAGTTAGGGGCGAAATGACCTAGTGATACAGGGTCTGCTACCCGTGCGGCAGGTGATCGGTGTGATCCTCGCCGGTGTTAAACCGGAAGTACTTATCGCTACTTGGACTGGGGGACAAAACCTGGTCGTGCCAATGCCACGATAATGTCACAAGGATCACGATACTTGCGGTTAAATGTCTTATTAGAGCAGCACTATAAAACCACAAGGAATACTCTCCCAAACCAGCATCGGTCTTATCTGAGATCTTAGCTTTGTTAGATCAATATAGAATCAAATTAGTCTGTGAAGGTTCATTTAATTATGACATCAGATTTGTCTACTTCTTCCGATGGGAATCAGCTGTCACGTTGCCCGTGTTCCACTGTGGTCTTCCTAGTAGGTGTTCGCTGGTGAGCCTTGTCTTTCAGCGCCCAACCACCCACACTATGCAGTCAGTCGAGTCCGGTCACGTGACCTGCGGCCACCCGGCGAGCCGCAGGTCACGTGACCTGCCGCCACGCCCGCGAGCCGCCTCAGTGCTGCCGTTTGATGGCCGCTTTGATCTGCCCAGACACGGCCTGGCACCTGTCCACCCCAACTTCGGGCCGTCCTCTCACTGACCCGGGCCGCGGGATCAGTGTAGCGGGCGTGCCGCAGCGCCCCCAGGCGGGTACAGCGGGCGACAGTACGCCGTCACCGAGGCGGCCGGTGACAATGCGCGGTCATTGCTAGTGGCGGGAGTGACCCTCTGAATGAGGTCCAGCTGTAGGTACAAACTCCTCACGCACACATAACCACGCACGTGCCTGCCGCACGCCGAGCACCGCCCGTGAGGGCCTGGTACTGGGTTCACACGCGCTGCGGGAACCAGTTCCCAACCTAGTGGCACCCTGCATCATAAAGCTGGGCACTTAGTAGAATAGGCTGGCACCAACTGTGCCGCGCTACACACATTTCACCACCCACCCACACTTTCTGTCTGGAAATACATGCTATTTGCAGGGTAGGACTGTAGGCCGTTATTACACAATTGTAGCCAGACACAGTCACGAAGGAACAACATGGTGCCAACGTCATCAATTACACACAGGCTAACCAGGCCCTGCTTAAAGCACGCTCAGTACATGACATGCTGGGATGAACATGCCTTTACTTGAACGACGCCAGCTGTAAATGGGTTGTGAAAGGCTCATTAATAGTGTTTTCATATATACATCATGCCCACTGTCACAGAATAACTGCTAAAACACAACAAAACTATATATCAGAGAACTTCTGGACACAATGATTGACATAACAGAACAGACAGATAGTGAGGCGGAGATTCAGCAACGCGCACATCCATCTGTAAGCAAACAATGGAAACATAAAAAACGTCCACTAACACCTGCTGGCATCTCCACATGGCAGAGGATGACGTCACGCTGATGACCTCGTGTCCACCGGAAACTAATCGTACATGGGTCACCTCACCATTGACTTCCGGCAAGATAGTAGATATGGTGATGGAGCCATAGATACATAATCGGCATGCTGCTGGAACCATTTTTATGCAGTCGACATGATGCTGGAACCATAGTAACATGGGTAGCATGGTCCTGGAACATTCTCAGATAGTTAGTATGGTGCTGCAACCATTACGTAATTGTCATGGTATTGGAACATTAGTTAAATAGTTGGCATGGTGATGTAAACATAGCTAAATAGTTGGCATGGTGCTGTAACTATCACAGGTTAGTCAAGCAGTAGCTTCGACTAAGGACAGGAAGGATTCTGGCACACACTTACCAAAGGAATAGAAGTACAATAGGGATGTCCATGATACATTAAGAGCTCATACCACACTTATGATTTGCTGTAATTGGACAGATTAAGATCAGCTGAGGATTTAGTAGTATAGAGAGGACCGATATGGGTCCATATTACGTAATCGTCCCGTGTCAGAGGACCGACGCGGTACAATGACCTTAAATGACCCATTGCATGTTTGCACCGCGGGACAATGGGCATCAGTGACCTTAGATGACCCATTGCATGTTTGCAGTATTTTAGGTTGAATGATGACGTCACTGTTCAGGTTGAACTCATTTGACCTTTTTGACTGGAATGATGACGTCACTGTTCAGGTTCTACCCATTGCATGTTTGCAGGATTTTAGGTTGAACTCATTTGACCTTTTTGACTGGAATGATGACGTCACTGTTCTACCTTGCAGGACTGAACTCATTTGACCTTCGCTTGCAGGATGGACAGATGTTTTTGGTTGAACTCATTTGACCTTTTTTGACTGGATTGATGACGTCATGTTTCTGGTTGAACTTCGCTTGCAGGACGATTATCTGTTTTTTGCTTGGTTTGATTTAATCTTTGTTTGACTGGAATGATGACGCCACCATTCCAGTCAGAGTTTTCTTGATGATTCAAACTCATTCAGTCAGTCAAGAATCCCACCATCTCCCACCATCACTTCATCCTCAAGCAAGTATTCAATATGAATGAATAATAATATATGAAAGATTACAATGGAGAAGCAACAGGTATGTGTACTCAGTTTTATTCATTTATATCAAATATACATATAATTTCATAATTTCGATTTTCGAATTTCAATAGAAATAATGAAATGAAAGAGCCTATTTTACAATTTTGATAAAATAATAATAATAAAAAAAGAATGAATGAATAAAAAAAATATAAGTTTTTTCCTTTTCTCTCTCTCTCTCTTCTTTCTTCCCTCCTTCCTACTATCCTCCATTCAAGCTGAAAATAGAAGAAGAAGACAACAAAATTACTATTTACTATGAAATTGTTATTTATTTATTTTCAGAGACATTCATGCGCCACATGCTCGACTGTTCTTTCTTACTCCGATTCGGTTTGTCGGCGGGAAGTCAGTGACCATTTAGAAAGCGAATACTAACGCAAATCACTACAACTGCTCACTTGCAACCGATGTGGGAAGCTATTCCACTCCTTGCTAGGATGAAGAAGACATGAGAATAGATGCACTTCCAGAATCAAATCACGATCTCGATCACAAACACCTTCACTTTCACGATCTCGATCACATTCATGCTCGAAATCGCAATTAGCTGCTGTTGTTGATACTACTACTACTACTACTACCTCTTCTATTCCTGCTACTACTTCTACTATTACTAGTTTCAACACTTTCAAGTGTGGAGAGTGTGAAATCAGTTTTTCTCATATTGTAGATTTATTGAGACATATGAAGATACATAGAATTCAATGTTCTCTATGTTCAGAAATTTTGGAGAATAGTAGAATTCTTAATAGACATATGCGAATACAACATGGGAATTATATTTCTACTCCCGCTGCATCAACATCATCAGCATCTTCTGCTGCTGCTTTTTCCTCTCCACATTTCAGGAAAGATGAAAATGTTGAATATGCTAATGATGATGTTACTAGTAAAAGGCAGATCGTTTCAAAGAATAGCAATATTTCTTGTATAGATTGTGGTAAACGTTTTCCATCATGGAGACATTTGATCTCACATAGATGGATTCACGCTTCAGGAGAAACATCTCCGCATCAAGAACCTTGGGTTACAGATTCCAATATTCTCCCACCTTGGGGTGAGGGAGAGGACATTGACATTCCATTACGTCTGCTTTATATGGAAAATCGCAATACTATTTTAGCTCCTCACATCATGGGAAAGGTTAGATTTCACTGGGGATACCTCATTGATAGAAGAACATCTTTGTTCTATTTATGAGATAGAAAAATCTTCATTTAAGATTAACTTTGCTTTTGGAATAATTTTGAAATCGATTGAAACCGCTGAATATCGTTATTTCACAGCTTATTTTAATTCAACAATTTTTTATTTTCCCCCGCTCTGTTAATAATCACGCTAATCTATTAGCATTATTTGATTTTATTAGAAAGATAGATGTAGAACGAATTATTCAGTCGATGGGTGAAAATTCCAAATGGTGTAAAGTTTACATTACCAATGTTAATTATTATGTTTTCAGAAAATCCTTTGTTATTGGGAGAGCGAATGATGTTCCGGATTACATTCATGCAAAGAGATCTATCAGATCCTTTTTGAAAATTAGTAACAATAATAATTTATGTTTTTTTCACTGTTTAGCTCATCATACAGAGAAGAACTTTCAAAAGATGCGAAAGCTTTCTCAGAAATTATGTGATGAATGGTTGTTCTTCTGTAATTCACAATGGATAACTTTTCAGAAGACTAAGAAGAGAAAGTTTGAAGGTGTCAGATTAGAAGATATTCCAACATTGGTGTGTTGTTTTAATATTAGTATAAATGTTTACTCATTGCAAGAAGATGATACGTGTATTTCTCTTTATTCCTCTCAATTTTCTACTGCTTCTGAAGACCTCAATCTAAATCTTTGCAATTCTCATTTTGGATATATCCCTAGTATGGAGTCGTATGCTAGTAAATATACTTGTAGGAATTGTGATAAACTTTTTTGTTTTAAGACAGGAGTTGTAAAGCATGAGAAAGTATGCACAAATAAGGTTAGATTTATATATCCGGGAGGGATGTATTCTCCTTAAAAAATTTAAGGTGGTGTATAGAGCATAAACCCATTTGTGTTGGCATATCTTCAAACATTCCCGGTTATCTAGAACCCAAATGCATCATTGAAGAAGATTTAAATACATTACTTTCTAAGATGGAGATTTATTTGAGTGAGATACAGGATGCGATGAAAATATTATCAAAAACACGATGGAAGGTGATTCATAGGAGGGTAAATGAGTTATTTATTTCCTATAATTCACCTTCAAGTGCTTACATCCCTATTGTGAGAGCTAGAGAGAGTGAGGGAGATGTTATCAATGACGTTGATATCAATGATGAGCTTGATATCAATGATGAGGTTGATATCAATGATGACAGTGATATCAATGATGATGTTGATATCAATGATGACATTGATATCAATGATGATCTTGATAACAATGATGAAGTTGAAGATGATGGTAATGATGATGATGATGATGTGGGAGAGGATTTCAATGATGATGATGATAATGATGACGATGATGATGCAAAAGGAGAAGGAGAAAATCTGTTTGACTCACCCATAGCGAAGAAATTTATTGGAGACGACTACTCCGCCGATTCAATGCGCGCTGAAAAGATAAGATTGCGAATATTGAAATCCATAGAAAAGTTAAAGAAACGGTTTGAGACATATTGCTATTGCCTTCCTTGTTTAGGTTTCAACTCCAGTAGGTATGACCTTCCAGCTGTGCGAGCTTCATTTGCAAAGCACTTCAATCTTGAAAATGAATTGAACTATATTGTTAAAAAAGCAAATCAATACAGTGCTATTGTAACAAAGAAGTTTGCCTTTTTAGATATCAGTCTTTTTCTTCCAAGTGGAAGTAGCTATTCCAAGTTTCTTGTAGCTTATTCAGCTCCAGATTTTAAAAGCTATTTACCTTATGAATGGTTAACATCTTTTTCAAAACTTTCTCACCCCACTCTTCCTGAATATGAGACTTTTTATTCTAAACTCAAAAATGTTAATGTGTTAGAGGAGGAATATATTGAGTGGGAAAAGAAGGGAGAAATTGATTCCACCCCGCCTAAGACTGGACGCATGAAGTATAATGATTTACAAATGATCTGGATGGAGAAGGGAATGTCAACTTTTCGCGATTTCCTAATTTACTACGCAAATTTAGATACAAAACCATGTGTCACAGCAGTAGAAAACATGCTGGCTTTCTATATTTCTTTACATATCGATCCTCTAAAAACATCTATCTCAGCACCAGGTATAGCTCGCAGATTATTATTCCAATCAGCTAAGGAAAACGAATGCTTCTTTTCAAGTTTTTGTGAACGAGATGCTGATCTATATACCAAAATTAAAACTTGCGCCTTTGGGGGACCAAGTATAACTTTTAAAAGATACGCTAAGGTGGGAGAGACTTTCCTATGCAATAACCCCGAGAAACCTTGTCGATCTATTCAGGGATATGATTCTAATGCGATGTATTTATATTGCCTCTCTCAAAAACTCCCAATTTTATTCCCATTTAGACGAAAGTTGGTGAATAACTTTAAACCTCAATGCAACTGGAAACCTCTTGATATGTATAAATGGATGAATTGGAAATTGCGACAAAGCAATATTAGGATTGAACATAAGCTTAACACTGGAAAAGAGGTGCAGATTGGTCCATATTTTGCTGATGGATACTGTCGAGAAAACAATACTATCTATTAATATAACGGATGTTGGTTTCATGGACATCCTGCCAGTGAGTGTTCATTTTCTCCTTCCATTAGAAGCTCAATTATCAAATCACAGAAAGAGAAACATCTTTACACGCTAGCCAGAGAATACTATATTCAACAATGTGGTTTTAATTTGATTACAATATACGAATGTGCATTTAAAAAACTTTTACAAGAGAATTTGAGTATATCGCAAGCTGCAAATGAAATTCTTCCTCCATTTTATATCAAACATCCTCACAGCATTTCTGTGGAAACTATTTTGATCGCTGTTGAAAGCGGAGAGCTGACGGGAATGGTGGAAGTAGATATTCACGTTCCCGACATATGGCCGAAAGGGAAGGAGCAAAAGCTTTCCACTAAGGAATTCTTCTCAGAAATGGCTCCTATATTTTGTAATGTAGATATTCCATTTGGTGAGTGGAGTCCCCTGATGCGTCAATTTGCATTTAAGAAAAGCTCGAAAGATCCCGTTAACACACGAAGGCTTCTGGTCGGAGGTCTCCGAGGAGAACGTATTTTGCTCGCTACTAATCTATTGCAATTTTATCTTAAGATGGGGCTTGTGGTCACAAAGATTTGGGAAGTGATCGAGTGGAGATTAGAATATTGCTTTAGAGGTTTCTGCGAGTTCATTACTAATGCTCGTGGGGAGGCGGATTCAAACCCCGATTTTCAAATTAAGGGGGAGACTGCTAAGGCTATGGGGAATGCGAGTTATGGAAGTCTCCTAATGGATAAGACAAAACATGTCAATGTATCTTATGTGAGGAGTATTCAGAAGGCGAAGCTAGCTGTTAATTCAAAATTATTCAAAAATATGACTGAACTAGATGATGAAACTTTTGAGATTGAACAGTGCAAACGTTCAATTCGTTTAGATACTCCTGTTCAATTGGGATTTTTTGTTTTAAATACTGCTAAGTTAGTGCTTCTTCAGTGGTATTATTGCTTTCTAATTAAATTCATTGATAGAAGTGATTTTGAATTAACGCATTGCGATACAGATAGTTTGTGTATGTCTTTTTCTGGTAAAGAGATGATAGATGTTGTAAAACCCGAGAGAAAAAAAGAATTTTTGAGTATGCTTTATGATCATTGTAATGATTATAATTATTTTAAATGGGAGAACGGATTCTATTTACCTAGAGATTGTTGTCAAACTCATCACAAACATGATAAACGAGAAATTGGAATTTAAAAAAAAGAGTATACGGCATCCACATCCTACTGTTTGAATTCCAAAACCTATCTATTGATTAATGAGTGTGAGGGATCGAAAACAGAGGAAAAGGTTTCCTGTAAATCCATTAACAAAAGATGTTTAATGAAGAATCGCACTTCTGCTGAAGAATTTTATGCGAATGCTTTATTTCGAAATGAAAGTGGATCAGTTATAAATACAGGTTTTCGAGCTCGGCATAATGGAGTTTGGACTTATAAGGAGAGACGAACGGGTTTCACTTTTTTTTATATTAAGAGACATGTAATGCAAAACGGGATCGATACCACTCCATTGGAAATGATTCTCACACCATGGAAAAACTATAACTCTTTCACCTTTCCTCAAACTAGTTGTTTATCTAACGACTTTCCACTAAAACTTGAAAAGTATGGACTTTGCTTTGGATGTTGCTGGCAGTTATTCTATTATGAAATAGCTATGTTTCATGGAAACGAATCTATTGCGATTCGCATTAGCTCTTCAAGTTTCAACACAGCAAAGTTTTTATCTAGAGGGATTTTCCAAAGCAAAAGAAAAAAAGAATGGACAAAAGTGTCTAAGAAAAAAATGATTGCTATTCTTAACATGAAATTAATGAAAATCAGAAGTAGAGTGATTGTGCAGCTGCGATCACTCCCTTCAGGTTGCACCATTGTTCATCCTGGTGATCGATATGATAAAAACTGGACTGCAGGAATTAATATGGGGATGATTGAAATTTTTAATCCAACAGACATGCTTGGATCTAATTTTATTGGATGTTTCTGGAGAAAGTTTAAATCAATTGTAGATTCAATCGATTCATCAGCAGCAGTGGCATCATCATCATCTGCAGCATCTTCATCAACATCATTATCATCTACATCTTCATCTCCATCATACCATCACTAGGCTCATAACTCTCTCCCCTTTCATGAGTATAACATCTCAAAAGCATCATCTCTATCATCATTATCATCATCATAATCATAATCCTCATCAGCATGTCGATTGTTACAATTGAAGATGATAATCAAGCTTTTCAGGGTATGAAATCTCCAGCTACTATTAGCGTGAGTGGAATCACAGGTAGTGGAAAAACATCATTGATTCATAGGATATTATCCAAACGTCGAACGCTATTTGAGATTCCTGTTGATAAAATTCTCTATTGTTATGGAGATGAGCAACCGTTGTTTGATAAAATGGATGCAGAGCTTACAGATATTGAATTTATGGAGCGCATCCCAGCCAAAGAGAAGATTTTTGCTTTTTCTGATCTTTCTCAACACAATTTGATTATACTAGATGACTTAAATGAAGAAGTGGTGAATAACTTAGGTGCTCAACATCTAGTTAGTAAGTTTAGTCATCATCAAGGATGTTCAGTGATTATGGTTAGTCATAATGTTTATGAACAGGGGAAGTGTTCACGAACCATTTCTCTGAATGTTCAATATATGATTATAATGAATAATTCGAGAGATATGAGACAAATTCAGCGAGTAGCGTCTCAGACAAATTTGGGTAAACTGCTGTTGGAAAGTTATAAGGATGCGGTTGAGTCTAAAAAATTCGGATATTTATTGATTTGTCTACACCCACGCGATGTGGTAGATATTTCCGCATCTACTCGTTTGCGATCAAAACTCCATACTAATATATTTTTGGGAGAGGATTTAATTTCCTATTTACCTTAGTGAATAAAATAAAATAAAATAAAATAAAATATGAAGGATTATATTTATGGATGGATGAGAGTCTCTATGCAATTGAATGTGAGTGTATATGGAGCTTCATACACAATCTTTCATTCATTCATTCATTTATTCATTCATTCTTTCATTCAGGAATCACACACACTCCCACACACACAGCCACATTTTAGTTATTTATACCTTGGATTCTGATGTTTGAAAAATATAAAGTCTAACTTACAGCGTCATCAAAGGCCGGTTGCTCTCATACCATGTCTATGTGGTGTGGGAGGTTAAAATCTCTTGGGTCGGTAAAAGTGTAGGCTCGGGCTTTCTATCGACCAGCAGTGGAGTGGGGAAGACCAGTCGTCTGTGACTGGGATTTCCCCTGCTTGGGACAACTAACCTACCAAGAAAACAAAAAGAGAGACAAATAAGTGTTCACACTTCCTGTCTACCATTCGCTATATCGTTATAAGGCCGGGGATAACTCGCCTATTGAAGGATGGTTCTATCCTGAAGAATTGCAAAAGGTTGGAGTGAGTGATGATACTTTATTTGAGATAGAAACAATTATTTCTGAAACTGTTAAAGATAAAAAAAAGTATTCTTTGGTAAAATGGAAATCATATGATTCCTCTTACAATAGCTGGATTTTATCAAGTGAAATTCACAAACTAGGAGTGTAGATCAGTAGACTTAGATTGGAATATTATATGTGTGTATGTTATGTGCTTCCTCATTTTGATTTTGTTTGCATCACTGTCAACATGGTGAACTTCTGTCTGAATTCATTAATGGATTTGAAACTTCGTTCACATAACACTTGGCATGATTTTACAGTCTCAATCAATCCCCCCATTAATTTGGAGCAGGGAGCGGGATGGTATATATCCCTTCTTCAAATAGATTTTGAAAAAGAAAGTATTCCAGAAAAAATCTTGGCAGAGGAAAAAGAAAAAGAAAAAGCCATTCCTCCCTCGTCTTCAGCATCGTTAGCTTCACCACCGATAACATCAAAATATGTGTATGTTTTTTGTAATCTCATTACACCTGTCACAATAGGAGATTCTCCGCAAGGGGTGTTAGCTTACAGCTATAAAGGAAGTGGTGGGAGTGGAGGATATCATATGACACCATCTGCTCCGTTACACCAACCCATCAATACTCAATACTTGAATTCTATAAGGATCTCCATCAGAGACGAACGAGGAGAAATCCCTTTGATAGAAGCAGACGTCACTCGTTGCATTCTTCAAATTTGTAGAGACTATGGCCTTAGTTCCGCTAGGTACAAGCTCTAACAGCTGGGTGATTCATTCTAATGCTAAGTATATCACGGCATTCAAAAAACCTAAGAATAGCTTTAAAACTATTTCCAGCTTGAAGCATGTAAAGACATCTTCACCCAAAATTGAGATGGTTTCACCAGTTAGTCATGTATTAGAGCAAACCAAGGAGAAGCAGGAGCGAATAAATCTAACGACAGAAAACATGGTGGGGGAGATCAATCACAGCACGATTTCCTCTAAGAAGAAAAAGAGAAAAGATGAGAAAAGCGGAAGTAGGAAGAAGAAGAAGAAGAGAGAAATGCATCAATCTACTATAAGTAGATTGATGCAGAAACGCATGCGTCAGTCGAATGGAGGAATAAAAGGGAGAAGAGGTAAAAGCAGTGAAGAGAAGAACAAAAAGAAGAAGAAGAAGAAGGATCAAATGAAACACAAATCTCAATCCCTACATTCTAAACATTTCAAACGAAAGAATAAGAAATGAGAAGTGAGAAGTAGAAGAGTGAGATTGTGAGTTTGAGAGATTGTGATAGAGAGAGAGAGAGAGTGAGTGTGAATGATCACAATTTCATTAATAAAATTATAAAATGCAGCAGGAATATCTCCTACAGGATGCGGTTGAGGGATATACCGGGAGAATGGATATTTTCTCCAAACCACGTATGGATGCAGGGGTCTTGTACTCGGATTATGTTCAGATTCACCCTACGTCCACCACTTCCAATGAGGGATCGATTCTATTCAAAGTAGATGGAACGAATGGTGGATATCTCAATACAAGGAATATACAGATGAAGATTTCAATGAAAATCGTTAAATCAGACAACTCCCCAGTGGCGACTACTGATGATGTCACCCTAACAAATCAGCCGCTGTATAGTGTATTCCGTCAAGTGAATGCCACAATTAATAATTCTTACATCAACTCCGATGTCGGTGGTTTATATGCTCAAAAGAATTACTATAAATCATTATTTGGAAAAAATAAGGGGTTGAATTCTAGTTATAATAGAATGAAAGGATACTTTCCGGATGAAGATCATGTTGAATTGGTGAATATTATTCCCAAAGAATCAGCCCCTTCCTTTAATGCGGGATTGAATGCGCGTCATAAACTCACCAATAAGGGGCAAGTAGCAGAATTTAAAGGTCCTCTAGGATTAGATTTCATCGATGATTTAGATAAGATTTTAGTGAATGGATGTGAAATTATCTTCGAATTTCAACAGCATAGTGACGCCTTTAGACTTCTCTCTCCTACAGAAGGTGCAAGTTATAAGCTTCTAATCACTAGGATGTATCTCACTGTAAACTATATTCGCATTAGACCGGAGATATTACTAAGTCATTCAGAGAAGTTTGCTCAGAATTCTGGGCTTAATGTAGCGCAATTCACTTATCCCCGAACCATGATGAGGCTATTCACAATTCCTGCAGGTGTTAAAACATGGGAGGCTACAGGTTTTTAGGTGATAAAATCCCTTATCAACTTGCATTAACACTTGTAAATGATATAGCATACTCCTCCTGTTCATTGTTATGATTCCCTTCGAATAGAGAGTGAGATTCTCGTATTACTTTAGTATTTTCTTTTATATTATTGGTGTATGTATATATAGATATATATATCTAAATATGAATAAATAAATAAATAATTAAATTAAGTTCTATATATATATATCTATATACTTGTTAAAATGGAGGTTTTCACTCAATTCCTTTCTAAATACTAAACTCCGCATCTCACAACACTCACTCTCCACTCTCTCACTTTCGCATATCCGACACCACATCCGCTTCAATTCAGTTTTCCCAATCCTATATATTAGGAAGTGAATATTGCAAATATTCTATATTTATAGTATGTAAATTGAATATAAGTAAATGTCGATATAGATATATATATATATAAATATATATATATATATAAATACTTTTCATTAATTCATACTTTTCATTAAACTTATTTCATTAAAAAAACAGCCAATCACTTTCGAACATTCTCAACAATGTGAACTCGTTTTACTTTTCCATGTGATTCAGTGTGGTATACAGGATTATAAGGAGTGATAAGGAATCATGATTCAATCATACACGATTCAATCATATACGATGTGGAAAAAGGATAGGATGTGGAAAAAGGATGCGAAAATCTACTAAATAAGAGAAGTATTTCTTTATGGTGTGATAGATTCACAGATGTTATTATTATCATGGAATCGTGATCCGAATGACTGAGGAGGATGGTCAAAGAGTGTGAAAGACTAAATCTTCTATGGGGATTTAAAAAAAATAAAAATAAAAATAAAACAAACAAAAAAATTGTTACACCACACAAAATGAAATCTTGAAGATGTGATTTAGTTAAATTTTGATTATTCAGATTTTCTTTGTTTAGTCCGATTTTCTTTGTTTATTAGAAAGATGTTACTTTATTTAATATTTCTCACCAAGAATGACTCGATGTTTCTTGATGTTGCTGCATCGTCTCCTGCAGGTGGTGGGATATCTGGAATGTTAACAGTAATAATAAAGTTGTAAGTGGAGTAAAGGTGAAGGTGGGGGAGAAGGATGTCAAAGGTTATTCAGTCGGTCAGTTCATTTGGTGAAAGTTCTGCTGAAAACACACATGCATATCTAAAGACCGCAGTAATAGAGCTATAAGTGGAGTAAAGACGATTATGAAGCAGAAGGGAATGTCATGACTGGTCATCTCATTTGCTGAAACTCCTGCTGAAAAACACGCATGCGTGTCTATAGACCGTAGTAATAGCGCTATAAGTGGAGTAAAGACGATTGTGAAGGAGAAGGGGATGTCAAAGGTTACTCAGCAACGGAATGAGTGGTCAACTTATTTGGTGAAACTCCTGCTGAAAAAAAACAAAAAAAACAACAACAAAATATAAAAAACACACATGCATGTCTACAGAAATTATTGAAGACATAAAGTGTTTAGGTTCAATGCTGGGTGGGAGATTCTATCTCTACATCAAGATTTTGATGGGAAAATAATATAAAATTGAACTTCACATTTAATATAGATCTGAGAAAACTTTTCATTCAGAATAAAAATGAAGAGTTAGTTTTAATATATATATATATATATATATATATATATTTCCCACCTGGAGGAATGGGAGAGTGGAAATCTTGTTGGAGTTTTGGAAGATGATGATGATGATGTTGGAGGGGAGTAGAACATTTGAATGCTTCTATCCCATCCTCCAGATTCACTCCTCCCTCCACCCCATCCTCCACTTCCGTTACAATCACCAATCTCACGGTTTTGAAGCCATCTGCATCGGGTAGGTGAAAGGAATCCCCCTCCTCCTCCACCATCTCCTCTTCCTCTTCCTTCTCTTTCTCCTGTAATTCAAACAGATCCTTGGTGGTGGTGGTGGAGGAGTCAAAGGTGGGGGAATAAGTTGAGGTGGACTCACCAAACACCTGCAGTGTCTCCCCTGGTAAAAATGCTGTGAAAAGAATAATAATAATAGTAATAATAATAATATTAATAATAGTAATAATAATATTAATAATAGTAATATTAATAATGACATTGATATGAAATAAAAGGGAAGATGATGATGAAAATGATTATTCTGATATATATATTAATATGTAAGAATAGCACTAGAGCCAGAGTGGTGGGTACAATATTTATTAGGAATAACATCAAATGCACCTGGCTGGGCTCAAATGCCATAGTCGGAGACACACCCAGACAGAAAATGCCATAGTCGCAGACACACCCCGAGGAGAAGGAAGTTACTAGATAGCATCAAAGATATGTGCGCAGCACAACCGCCGGGAGCTGTCAACCTGACTAATGCGGTCCCTACTGGCCCGATCGTGCCATCTGCTAAGGGCATCACAAGTTGTATTATCATTAGTGTTTATATAGACAGATTTAACGTCGAAGTTATAACGAACAGATACCCAGAAAATCTCCTTAACCCAATTCATAATCTGTTTATTAACACAGCGGCCGGTGGCCAGCGCTGCCCGCACTGTGTTGTTGTCAGTGACAAAAACGACGCACGTATCCTGTCAACGATGGCCCCACCTGCGGACAGCGGCGACCACCACCCACATCTCTTTAAGGTTGATATGCGTGTCAGAGTGGACTCCTCCGGAGTTGGCATAATGGTGTCCGACCTCGGACTCAAGGGCACCGGCGCCGAAGGAGCCGACGAGCCAGTCGTCCGAGTGGGTCGCCCCAAAACCCCAATCAGACGCATCACTGTACACAGAGATGGCCACGGCGTGAGAGCCGAGGAGCTTAGCGTAGCCATTGAAGGTTTTGACATAGTCGAGCTACCAGCAGAGCTCGGACTTGAACTCATCATTCAGCCTGAACTTATGGTACGGCTTCTTCAGCTGCCGAATAGCGTCGTAGATCCTCGTGGAGAAGGAACGACCCCCACGGACGACTGTTGCACAGTGGGCAAGATGACCGCCCAACCTTTCGAGGTCCTTCCGAGATGCCTTGCGTTTGCCAAGAAAGAGGGAGAATTGCATCTTCAGTTTATGAATCTTGTCAGGTGGGAGTCTAAGCTGAAGGCGGACACTATCAATTTCGATGCCCAAGAAACGGGCGCACTGTGCTGGCGGTAGAAATTTAGGGTAACTTAAATAGAAACCGATTCTGCGCAAAATAGCGGCGATTGTTAATTGGCTCGCTAGGCAGTCATTGAAGGAACAACCAATTACAGCAAAGCCATCTAAGTAGTTGACTGCTCTATGGACACCCTCTCTCTTGGCACAACATATAACAAAATCCCAGATACGATTAAAGATAAAGGGGCTCGAGGAGAGGCCCATGCATAGGCGATTATCAAAGAAATCCTCGGGACCTTTGCCCCCTCCGAAGTCCCAGCGTATAGCTTGGCATGGGCGGTCGGAAGGGTGTATGCTAATGGCCCGGTAGGCATCCTTGCTGTCTATTGTGGCGATAAAGTCATTGTGCTCAAGTCGGACAACCAAATCGTCAACGCCCTGGTACGAGAAAGTCTGGGCGACATTATTGACATAGTTATTAACACACCTGTCCGCCGGCCTGCTACAATCAGTTATCGTGCGGAGGCCCTCACCACTCGCCTTAGCAACTGCAAATATATTATGGCTGCAGATGGGAGCGGCATCAGCGCGGGAAATATATCCGCAGCTCAGCTCTTCACGGAGTTTCTTATCAATAAAAACCTTTTCTGCATTAACTCGAGGAGTTTTAGCTGCGGCCCGATAGTTAGCAGGGCAACTGGGATTTATAATTTTGAAGCCGAAAATACAGCCGTATATAATGAATTCCCAATCATGATCGACCTCACCTCTGAGGAAGCATTCGCAAAAGGCTCGGCATGGTTTTAGCTGTGCCCTGTTTGGGCCTATGTAATGTATGCACATACAACTTGCATTGACACATGACATGCTTACTACAAATGTAATTGGTTCACAGGCATGGTTGTTTATGTCAGTAGCGGTTACATGGAAAGTACCCTCCACCATAACAATAGAAAACCAGTTGATGGCAACTACGGGGCATTGTGGGATATCACACATATCTGAACCATGGTTTAAGACGTCTGCATGCAGAGTGTCCATGGTGGCAGGGCAGTCTGGACGTTTAGGGGGCCGGGACACAAACGTCACTGGTGTAGTCAATAGCCTGCAAAGTTCCTTCTGGCCAACAATATTATGATTGTATACACAATGGGCGGTTCGAACTGCTGGACCAACATTTCCAACGCTAGTTCCCCTGGACAGGGGATGGCAATCACCGCTTTCCCTACACACCAGGGTCGCCACACAAATCACCCGGACACACATAGTCTGAGGTTTGGGGGGCACGGAGGTCAGTCGGGGGAGCCGGAGTCGAGCAGGCAACACAATTTACCTTGGCGTAAGGATCTGGCTTCACAATAGCGTAGTGATCCCCCGGACACAGTACCGGGACACGTCTCACCGACTCGCCGACAGACCTCTATTCTTTAGGGCACTTGGTCCTAATGTGCGCTTTGCTGCCACAGAGGGAGCACCAGTGTCCGTAGTTACATGTGCGGTCGTCCCTACTACACCCATGGTCCTTATTGAAAGAAAAACAGGGTTTCTTCCCGTCCTTTGCATAAAGTCGCCCGGTACGACTAGAGCTCCCCTTAGCTGCAGGTGTGCATCCTCCCCCACCCCCTGCTTCCGCATGTGCTCAAATGCATAATATTTTAGTGCAACCTCGGGGTTACCTGCGGAGAAGGCCTCGTAGCCATCGAGGACAGCAAGCTTCCTGATTGCTCTGTCGTAGTTAACGTGTGCCCTTTCGATGAACGTACCTGACTTTGCCTTCCCCGCAATATATCCCAGATGTTTTAGGATGCGGAGAAGCTTCTCACCGTCCGTTTCTTTCGAGGCGACCACCCAGTTAACGGTAGCCTCAATAAGTTCGAAAGGGGTCAGCTTTTTCACGTCCTTTCCGTCCTCAACATGACATCGTAAAGACCACTTACTCCTTGCTTTCCTTTCGCGGCTGACAGACCGGTCATCCGATGATGACAAACTTGATCCTCGGTGGCGATAGTGTCGTCTCCTCCGTCTCGGCGAAGACGAGCGTCGTCTGGTGTTCCTTCTCCGGGAATCGTTGCTGCTTGTGCTGCGTCGTGATGTCCGGTCCGCCGATCCATCCTTCCGTTTTCGCGAACTATGTCGGGCAGTTAGCTCCAGCACATCCTCTTCAAGTTCACGCTTGATCTTCTCCAACTCCGCTAGGTGTTTGCGCCGTTTCAGCGCCTCGATCCGGTCGGATATTTCCCGCTCCTCGACATCTATCGGATCCGCTGCAGGTTTATCTGTCTTGACCGAATCTGGTTTCCCGCCTTCAGCCATCTTGTCAGTTACGGAACGAGTGCTTGAGTGTGTCCCGCAGGCCTCGTTAACCGGCTCGTTGTGTATATCGCTGCAGAACGCGCAGTAGGCACATGGCATATTAATTTGTCCTATGTGTATTATCACTAATCGGTTTGAGCTGCAGTGTAGAAAGTCACAAATAATTTAAAGGGATCAGTTCCGGCTGAATTAAAAGAACCAGGTCAGCTGATATTCAGAGTCGGTCAAGGTCTCAGATAAATATATAATAATTATAAAGTAAAGTAAAAATATTATAAAGTAAAGAGAGTAAAAATAAAAAATGGGATCAGTGGAGCTTGGTAAATAATAAATAATAAAATATAATAATATAATAATTCAATTTTCAGCCGGGTCGAAGCCGTAAATCGACACACAGGAAGTCAATGAGATATCTTGCATATACATAATAAAGTAGAAAAGTCGGAAGGTCGGAATAAAATAATAAATAATATAGTTGTTTTTTTAATCTAAACGATTATTATAGAATAAAATAATAAAAAATAGATATCAATTGTTGATCTCCCGTCTGAAATGATTCCTTAAGTCGACACACACAGAAACGAGTTCAGGAGGAAGGTCGGAATAAAATAATAAATAATATAATAAATAAATAAAAATAATATCAAAGTCGATCTCCCGTCGTGTCGGTGCCGCCAATCGACACACTTGCACTAATCAGTAACACCGGAAATCACTCGAATCGTCCTTGTTTACATAAGGTCGACACAAAATAAATAAATGTAAATGATTGCCGAAATTCTAATCGACAGCTACGACGTCCAAAGTAACCGTGCACATCGACAATCAGGTAGCCTTCACGCCAACCGTCGTCATTTCCGGATTATATTAACAAAAACTCCCCCAAAACAGTAATCAAACTTAATTTGGCTAAATGCATATCGACGGTCACTTTGCTTTCCCGCCAACCGCCATCTTGTTTGCTTCAAGGACTAAAATAAATCGATCTTGAAACTCGACACACATTTGCCTAGTATCGACAATGTCAATCGACGTGAGGAAGAATATATAAGTGCGAATGGTTTTATCTCACGACACTCAGGCAAATCGATCGTCCTCCTTGATTGCTCCAGGCTTGTCATGGGAGCAGTAAACAAACACAGGTAGCAAGTAGACTGTGTGTAGGATCGTAGAGATTGTTGTTGACCGTATGGAGGCCTATAGCGACTGGCTGAAGGGAGGCTATAGCTCAAGGCATATATGTAAAGCACCCGGCGGCGGGGTGGTGAACTAAGCTAGTTCCGACCCACGCCGCCGGGGGAGGCACCATGCATATTTGCTTATATCTGTATATACGTTGTATATACGTAGGTGTATATATTAATACATATATATATATATATATATAATTTATATTAAGGATAAATGTATAACTAAACTCACCAAAAGTGGAGTTTGGCGCTTCATTTACTGTCCTCTGTCGACAGCAACTCATGAACATCCGACAATGGGAGGGGAGATGCTGACGGAATTGTTTACAGCAACTTCCTAAGGAAGATTTCAAATTTAAAAAAAGTAGAATTAGCTGCATCAATAGCATCTTCATCATTCATTATCAATATCTTCATTTTCTATCCGCATCTGTCATACAAATAAAAAGAAACAAGCAAACAATGCATTATTCATTCTCAAGAAATCATTTCATATCATTTCATATATCATATCAGTATCATATCATATCATATCATTTCATATCATTTCATATATCATATCAGCATCATATCATATCATATTATGTTATTTCATTTCATATCACACCAGTCTACTCACACCACAGCAACACCATAACACCTCTTTTCACATTCATCAATAGCGGCATTAGCAAAATTATCATCATCATACTTCATTCCAACATATCACAAATTAAATAAAAACATAATTATTATTCATTCATCAATAGAATCATTAGCAAAATTATCATCATCATCATCATCATTCCAGCATATTACAAATTAAATAAACATATCATTTTTTTAGTCATTGATGCATTCATTCATGCTCAAGAAAATATAACATCGCAACTCGACTTATGACATCACAGAAAAAGTTACCTGTGTTCTTGTTCTTTGATTGGCGATAGTATCGCATGCATAGGCTGCATGAAAATAGCAGGAGGGTGCAGACCGCACCCAATGCAGATTTTAGCGCAATATCTCCTGCTATTATATCAGTAATCCTCCTCTCATCCGCATCCTCATCGCCACTTTCACTTCTACTCCCTTTCTCTCTCCCCAGAAATAATTTTCTAGTCGCCTCCTTTAGTTTCATCTTCAAAAGACTTATAATTGAAGGTGTAATTGAAACTGAAGAAGTAGAAGAAGCGTGGGGAGTAAGAGAGGGAGTTGAAGTTGGGGTAGATGATGCTATTGTTGTAGTTGAAGTTGGGGTAGATGATGCTATTGTTGTAGTTGTCAGCGAAGGCGTATTCATAGTCGAAGTCATATTCATAGTCGAAGCCGTAGTCGTTGAAGCCGTAGTCATTGAAGTCATAGTCGTTGAAGCCGTAGTCAAAGCTGAAGCCGTAGTCGAAGTCGTAGAAGTCTTACTCGAAGTCGTAGTTGATGACATTGATGAAAATGAAGATGATGATGATAAAACTGATGATGAAGCTGGGCCCTGGAAGAGAAATTTTTTAGTCTTTATTGCGTTTAACGAATGGGAGGGAGAAGACGGAGTGCAGTCGGAGGCGATGATTAATCCTCCTTTTACTCTTTCGGAAGGGATGGAGCTACAATCAAACGTCTCAACTGCCTCGCAACGGAAAGAATTTTAAAATTTTAAAATTTATGTTGTATTCTAGTGATATTAATTCGAAATAAAAAGGAGTGATCTAAAAATAAATTTTTCAAAGAAAAATCATTTGGAAGATCCCAAAGATCTTCCTCGCTAAAGCGAGGACAGATTTTAGTTGTTTTTGAAACAAAGGTGCAATGTCGAAGCGCATTGCATAGATCGAATTCCACCACCAACACCATTCCCATCACCATCAGACACCACCACCTCATTCTAACACCTCCACCACTTCCACCACCCGAAACAATTCCATCAGCGCAAACCATGTCTGAAAAGCAAAAGTGAAAAAATCGTTCATTCACTCATTTTTCATTCATTCACTCATTTCTCATTCATTCACTCATTTCTCATTCATTCACTCATTTTTCATTCATTCACTCATTTCTCATTCATTCACTCATTTCTCATTCATTCACTCATTTTTCATTCATTCCTTCCATTCATTTTTCATTCCTTCCATTCATTTATTCATTCATTCAAGTATGATTTACATAATTGAAACATATTTCTATAGCATAATATTCATTTGATAAACTCTCTTTCATTCATTCATTCATTCATTCTTTCATTCATTCATTCATTCATTCATATATACATTCTTATATAGTCTCATTCATATACATTTACTCACTTACAAAAACATAATCAATTTGATAAAACTCACCTTCATTCATTCATTCATTCTTTCATTCATTAATTTTACATACATACATATACTCATTCAGTACATACATACATACACAACCTCATTCGTTCATATATACATTTACTTACATAGAAAATGAGTCTTCCTCCTTCCTTTTAATTGATCAAATTAAATAAATATCACATCATATGATTCGCTGTAGCTAAATTGAGCTATATTTCTATAGCAAAATAAACATTTTAATCAACTTACCTAGTTTTTTAGAGGAAAACTGCTGCTTGAATGAAAAGCGACTTTCAAACTGGAGGAGAATGTCTAGACGCGTTTTATCAAACCTTTATCTACGGAATGCAACACTAAACTTCATTTAGAAAATCTTATCTTATCTGTTCTTCTTTTTCTCATCAATAAAATTATCGAAAATAATAATAATAATAATAATAAATGCGAAATGAATATAATGCATAATATAATGAAATATAGAAATGAAGGCATATAGTTAATTTTATTTATTTTTGTGATTCTTGGTGGGTGGGTGTGATGTGCAGTAAACAGGTGGTAGGGTGGTGTGTGCGTGTGTGTGTGTGTGTGTGGGTAGGAGGGGAAGTGAACACACACACACTCACATATCTCACATATTACATTCATATTGTCATCCATATTCATTCTCTACACACACACACATATATATATATATATATAAATATCAAAAATCTTCCTTGTGTGGAGTGGATGAGGGAAGATGGAGGGAATTCACTTGTGGAAAATCGACTGTTAGAATTGGGTGTAGTTGATGCTTGGGGTGGCTGTGAAAGTCTCATAAACCACTCGAGGTGTCCCGTAAACCTGTTCACCCCCCCCCCCACACACACACACACAGCGTCCTCTCCTGCGAGGGGGAGGGAGGGAGGAGTCACAGAGTATATGCTTGAAGAATATACTCCATTCCGCCTCAGCTGTTAGCTGAATGGGAGGGGAGGTGAGTGGGTGGGAATAGGTGTGGGATGATAGTCGAATGGGGTATATGCTTGGAAAGTTAACTTGTGACAACTCAAATGACCCTCCCATCCAATGAAAAATAAGAGAAGGAAGTCCCGACACTCAATACAAAAAATTTAAAAAATCCCTCGTCCAATCAAAATGAAGAAGAATATTAATATCATGGGGAGGGAGAATGATGCATAATTAACTAGGCGGGGTTTTTGCATTCTTGTGACTATAAAAACTGTAGTTGCAGCAGAAGCTCAGATATCTTTTCACTTCAGTGAAAATATTTTATTTCACGTCAATATCGTGTGAGGTGAGATATTACACCGCGTGAGATAGACATCACACTGCGTGAGATAGACATCATACCGAGTGAGATAGACTGACATCACACCACATGAGATAGACATCACCCCGTGAAGACGATCCATCCTCCTTTCTTGGAGCGGGAGTGGAATTGGGAGTGGATGCAAGATTAGGGGAAAACCCCTGGAGACAAGTAACGGTTTTTCTGACAGTTTTATGTTCAGTGAGTGAATGAGTGAAGCAGTCCCACCATGTCTAAATGAGCAAGTTTCAAGTATATCCATCGTCGAGGAAAAGGAGAAGGAGGAGGAGGAGGAGGAGGAGAAGGGTAAGTCGCTATTATTAGTATACTATTATTCATTCAATCATTCATTCATTCATTCTTTCATTCAGTCATTCATTATTCATTCATTCATTCCACCTTTCATTCCACCTTTCATTCTTTCATTCCACCTTTCATTCATTCATTCATTCATACCTCTATTCATTCCTCTATTCATTCCTCTATCCATTCATGTATTCATTCATTAATTCTTTCATTCGTATATTACATTCATTTAATCCATCTATTCATTCACTCAGGAATGATTGTATGTCTACTTACTCTATTATACTTTTCACGTTTTCAAATACTTTTCACGTTTCTTTCATTCGTATAATCATTCGTTCATTCAATCTTTCACTCGTTTGTATTTTGTATGATCGTTTGTATGTCTAGTCTGTCATACGTTTCACATTTTCATATACGTTTCACGTTTTCATATACGTTTCACGTTTTCAAATACTTTTCACATTTTCAAATAATTTTCACGTTTTCAAATACTTTTCACGTCTTCAAATACTTTTCACATTTTCGAATAGTGTGTATTACTAAATGAAAATATCTTACTTTCATCAAATAGATTGAGAAAATGGTGTTGATACCGTCAGATGCGAATCTGATTATTATTTATTTATTCTCACTCTACTATTCTCCTTTTTTTTCTCTAGATCTGATGCGCTCAAGTACTTCCACTCGAGTCAAAGACGGAAATCGGTATCGATTGCTGCAATGAAAGATCGAGTGCGGCGACTGTCTCTGGCTCTGGGCCGTTTGGAGAGTGCATTGGAGGAAATGGAGGCAGCAGGCGCCCAACTTCAGTTATCAGCAGTAAGTTTGGCTAGTCATGCTGACCTCCATTTCCCGCAGAGTATCGCAATGCGGAAAATGCGCGCTGTTGTACAGTGCAACAATGCAGTGATGCGGCGAGTGTTAGTTCCAAGTGATATGATTCTGGAGACAAAGGAGGATGGGAGGATAAACTTAATCAAAAAGAATAGATTTTGGTCTCCCTCTCCTTCTCCCTTTCCTATTCCAATCCTTTCTCCCTCTCCTTCCCCTAATCTTATTCCTAATCCGTTACACCTTCCTACTCCCATTCCCACTGTAGCTTCTACTCCCTCTGTTTTTTCCAGGCCTCCTCCTCCTCCTCCTCCTTCTACTCCCATTCCTCAAACTTCCTTCAATCCCATTCCCCTCTCCATCTCCAATCTCTCCCCCATCCCCTATCCCAAAGCCCTCTCCAAAACTATTCCTATTTCCATTCCCAACCCCATCAATACTCCCTTTTCCATCTCCAATCCTATCTCAATTCTCTTTTCTAGTTATGATGAAGAGAACAACAGCTCCTTCCTTCCTCTGGAGATCTCCACCCCAAATCCTAGTGTAGATATAATGGCTAACAGTGATATTATCTCTGACACTGTCAATGTTAGTTGTGGTGACACTGACACTAATAATAGTAATTTTCTCATGGAGTTCTCCCCACCTGCTCCACCTTCTCCACTAGCTAATGAAAGTCTGATTGATATGATTAATGAGTTTGTAGACAGTTCAAATTCACTCAGCTTTGAAATTTAAATCTACCTGAAATAGATAATCAAAATTATAATAATGAAAATTTATTATCAGATGAAGAAATTATGATGGTGAAGCCAGGAGATATTTCTTCTCCTCTGATTCTGCCCTCTTCACAGTTTTCCTCATCCTCTCTTTCTTTGAGAGATATTCTAGAGCCAGAGGATGAGGAGAACTCAAAATTTAGGGAGTTACACACTCCTCCTCTTCATTTTACTTCTCCCATTTCAATAGCTATATTACATAAACAAAATAGTGCTCTCTCTAGTAGCGACTCAGCTCTAGAGTATGCTAGAAAGCTGGTGGAGAGAATGGATATGCAGCAACATCATCATCATCAGCATCAGCATCAACATCATCAGCAAGATCATCAACAAGATAAATATGCTGATGTTGTAGCAGATGATGAAAATGGGGTTGAAGCTGTTGATGAAGTTGTTGTAGATGTTGGTACTGGTGATGATGATGCTGCTACTGGTGATGATGATGTTAAAGTACTGATGATGAGATTGTTGATGTTACTGCTACTGTTGATGATATTGATGATATTGTTGTTGCTGATATTGATGATGATATTGTTGTTGCTGATATTGATGATGATATTGTTGTTGACGATATATGTGGAGGGGGAAAAAAGCTGGTGCTTGAGGGAGAAGATGAGGAGGATTCAATATGGAAAACCCCTCATCTTATTCGAGTTTTTCAGGGAAAAAACCGAGAAGAACATCGTAAAAAAAATGCATCTGCAATGAGAGATCTCGCTTCTTATATTCTTCCTTCTAAGAAAAGTGTTTATCATCCCCCAAAAACACAGGATGATGCTCTTATCATGAGCAATAGAGAGGGGGAGATTTCAGAGAATGTAGAACTGGAAGGGGAGTATTTCTCCCTTAAACAAAGGAGTGAAATTATTCATTCCCCTTAAAAAAAAAAAGATCATTATCTCCACCTTCTTCTTTGATGCGAAAGAAGGGGGTGAAAGTAAAACTTTCTTTTGAATGATGAAACAACAACTATTACATTTGAGTAGACTCATTTGAATTAGGAACTGTTTATGATGCTGAAGAATATGATGTTGATAGTGATGAAGATGGTGATGACATCGATGGAAGAAAAGTAATATCCATGTAACTGAGTGAGAATAGATCAAATGAAAAATGTTTTTGAAAACGCGTTAGTTGTTAGACGGATAGAGAGCTATAACCATTGATTTGATTTGAATGTATGAACTTGTATGAGAAGGTAGGGGTGGAAAAGATGATGATGATGACATGTGGAAAGTTCTAACCGAATGCACTCCTCCCTCCATAAAAAAAATAGAACTTTCATCAAGAGAGGGAGATTTCACTGTTTCCAACATGTGTAATGCGAATATTGAAGTGAGAGTTGATAATAGCGATGAAAATTCAACTAATGAAAATTCAACTAATGAAAATAGTATTTTAACTATGTTAATGAGAAAAAGAAAATGTTGGGGAGTGCTTCTTATGATGTGCATATTCATTATATCCTTATTTGTCACTGTACTCTTCCCAATGAAAGAAATGATTCAAAGTGAAATGTCTAAAATGTTGAATAGAAGCCTTGAATATTATTATTCTATTCAACAACATCTTCAAGTATAAAAATGTGGAATAAAAGTCATGAATATTATTATTAGTATTATCATTTATATTATTATTATTATTACTATTATTATATTCAACAGCATCATTTTATTAATATTATTATTATTGTTAGATGGAGAGCTATTGAGAGAGAGTATGAATATATATATTCCGTCGATATGAAAATAAATGAACATAACAAAGAGAAGTTGTTTATTTGTTTTGTTTTGATTTTATTAAACAAAGATAGCGATTGATGGTATGAACAGCTTTGATATATATATATATAATATGCTAACAGTAAAAGAAGTAGTAGTAGTATTAGTAATTTAATTCCGCTTCCTTCTTCTTCCTCTTCCTCAGACAAGTTTAGCCTTAGTCATCAACTGTGATAACTGAAGCTCCATAGGCAATAGTGCAACCCGAGTACAGATATCGCACGGATGGGGTTTGTGGGATGGAACATCACACTTTACCTCAAAGTCTCCATGAGGAAAGAGGAATGAGTGGAGCTGTTCCTGCAGGAACTTGTTTAACTTTTCCAGTTGTGCGACATTCAAATACAAGCGCTGCTTGCAGGGTGTTAGTGCCCTTTTCTCCACAGGCTTCAGCTTTTCTGAACTTAAAACAAACCATTTACGAAAATCGATGCGGGAACTGTCGCGTTCAACCACACCAAAGACCCCACGTCCAAAGTTAACATGGAAACCCCCAAAACGCTGGTCTGTTTTAGCTGTTTTGAGGGCCTGAAGCATGTCATCTATGCTCTCGAGCAGGATGGCTATGGCGTTTTCATCAAAGTCCATAAAATAGCGATTGCTGCTCGTCAGCAGAGTCCTTCCATCAGGATTAACTGTTTCTGCTGACGGCGTTGCACTTCCCTGGATGTGATACCGCTTGCTACTGACATCACCAGCAAAGTCATCTCCTCCAGACCGAGTCCATAGGGCGATCTTTATACCAAGTTTTGCTCCTGCTCCTCTAACACGCTCCACAAAAACTTGATTCCCCAGCGGTAGGTTGGCGGCATCAAAATGCGAAATATTAATTCCTGGGGGAATAATTAAGAATGAAGCGATGTTGCGACGCTTCTTACACCTCAGCCAATTATCCCCCTCCTCCTCCTCCTCCTCCTCATTCTTCTTCTTCTTCTTCTTCAACTCAATTTTCCGACTCTTGAAGGTCTCGACTCCATCCTCAAGTATAGAGGGAGAGGGGGAGGGAACGATAATTGTTAACTCCCCCTCCTCTTCTTCCATCCCCTCACTATCTGAGGAGGAATAAATACCCGTTCTCTTGAGATTGATAGCTCTCGTTAGTTCAAGTGACATATCCACTGCTGGCGATGCGACTGATGATGATGGAATCGTTATCGGATTCGATCTTGGACGCTTCAGAATGCCCTTCTGCATGAACATGGTGAGAAAGGTGAACTGATGAGAGTAGGCTGGAGCTCAGCAGGTTTTATATGCAGCATCAAATTTGGTGATATGGAAATGAGGAGTATTCAAATCAAATGGGGTGGGAGTTCTTTTGGGTGGGAAGGGGTGGAGATGACTGGGTAGGTGGGAGGGGGAGGTGGAAGGGGGGAGAGAGGGAGTGGGGGAATGTCAACTCATTTTCATCAATCATCATACTCTTCCATCCAAAAAATGGCCACTTCCAATGCATTCCATATGAAAGTAGTCGCACCTGGTTAAAGGCAAATGAAATCTCCTTAAAAAATGAAACTTTATTTGGTAGTAAAATACAGGAAAAGTATCTATGTGCGTAGTTAAGAGCGCAAGAAATTAGATTATTATATTGAAAAGTGTCTGTGAGTTGTGGAAAATATTCACCACTAGTTCTATCAAAAACCCCAATCCCGCTACAATGAACTATAATATGAATGCATGCTCTATTCACATCTAATTGATCTCCTGGGGGGCGAGATTGAATATGTGAAGAAGAAGGAGAAGAAGAATGATATAAAATGATATAATCAATATCGTGATTCTTTATCAATTGTTCAAAATCCTGCAATGCGGTAAGCAGGGGAAGGAGTTGTTTAGGTAGAGAATGAAATCTGTTTTCCTTCCAGACAGCAATGAAGTCGTGAATATGATATTCATTCAAAGGAATACGAATACTTTGTATATTCCTATATCTTGTTAAATCCTCCATCAATGTGTGTTCAGTGTCGTGCAAAATAGATTGTATAACATCTCCTAATGAAGAAGGCATTATGACTGTAATGGTGACGTCATCATTCCAGTTAAACAAAGGTTAAATCAGTCCAAGCAAAAAAACAGATAACCATCCTGCAAGCGAAGTTCAACCAGAAACATGACGTCATCAATCCAGTCAAAAAAGGTCAAATGAGTTCAACCAAAAACATCTGTCCATCCTGCAAGCGAAGGTCAAATGAGTTCAATCAAAAACAGATGGCCGTCCTGCAAGGTAGAACAGTGACGTCATCATTCCAGTCAAAAAGGTCAAATGAGTTCAACCTAAGATCATGCAAACATGCAATGGGTAGAACCTGAACAGTGACGTCATCATTCCAGTCAAAAAGGTCAAATGAGTTCAACCTGAACAGTGACGTCATCATTCCAGTCAAAAAGGTCAAATGAGTTCAACCTAAAATCCTGCAAACATGCAATGGGTCATCTAAGGTCACTGATGCCCATTGTCCCGCGGTGCAAACATGCAATGGGTCATCTAAGGTCATTGTACCGCGTCGGTCCTCTGACGCAGGACGATTACGTAATATGGACCCATATCGGTCCTCTCTATACTACTGTATTTGGTTGGATGAGGAACCTACAAGTAAGCAATGTAGTGAAGGGAATTACCACATGAGCAATGTAGTGAATGGAATTAGCAATAAGCAAATAATGGAGGAACGGACAAGTAAATAATGCAGTGAAGGGAATTACCATTAAGCAATGTAGTGAAGGGAATTACCAGTAAGCAATGTAGTGAATGGAATTACCAATACGCAAATAATGAAGGAACGGACAAGTAAGCAATATAGTGAAGGGAATTACCATGTAAGCAATGTAGTGAATGGACTTACCAATAAGCAAATAATGAAGGAATGGACAAGTAAGCAATGTAGTGAAGGGAATTACCAGTAAGCAATGTAGTGAAGGGAATTACCATGTAAGCAATGTAGTGAATGGAATTACCAATAAGCAAATAATGAAGGAACGGACAAGTAAGCAATGTAGTGAAGGGAATTACCATGTAAGCAATGTAGTGAATGGAATTACCAGTAAGCAAATAATGAAGGAACGGACAAGTAAGCAATGTAGTGAAGGGAATGACCAGTAAGATATGTAGTGAATGGAATTACCAGTAAGCAAATAATGAAGGAACGGACAAGTAAGCAATGTAGTGAAGGGAATTACCAGTAAGCAATGCAGTGAAGGGAATTACCAGTAAGCAAATAATGAAGGAACGGACAAGTAAGCAATGTAGTGAAGTGAATTACCAGTAAGCAATGTAGTGAAGGGAATTACCAGTAAGCAAATAATGAAAGAACGGACAAGTAAGCAATGTAGTGAAGGGAATTACCAGTAAGCAATGCAGTGAAGGGAATTACCAGTAAGCAAATAATGAAGGAACGGACAAGTAAACAATGTAGTGAAGGGAATTACCAGTAAGCAATGCAGTGAAGGGAATTACCAGTAAGCAAATAATGAAGGAACGGACAAGTAAGCAATGTAGTGAAGGGAATTACCAGTAAGCAATGCAGTGAAGGGAATTACCAGTAAGCAAATAATGAAGGAACGGACAAGTAAGGAATGTAGTGAAGGGAATTACCAGTAAGCAATGCAGTGAATGGAATTACCAATAAGCAAATAATGAAGGAACGGACAAGTAAGCAATGTAGTGAAGGGAATTACCAGTAAGCAAATAATGAAGGAACGGACAAGTAAGCAATGTAGTGAAGGGAATTACCAGTAAGCAATGCAGTGAAGGGAATTACCAGTAAGCAAATAATGAAGGAACGGACAAGTAAGCAATGTAGTGAAGGGAATTACCAGTAAGCAATGCAGTGAAGGGAATTACCAGTAAGCAAATAATGAAGGAACGGACAAGTAAGCAATGTAGTGAAGGGAATTACCAGTAAGCAATGCAGTGAATGGAATTACCAATAGTCATGCAGGCAAATGTTTTGGTTTCAAAACATGCCTAGTTTGATCGGCATGTGTGACTTTTTAAAAATAGAGTGAGCTTTTGACAGAATGAGGGCGGTCTCCGACTGCACGCTTACAAGCTGCTATGAGCCGCTACCAGCGACCACGTGGGAGCTGCTGCTGGGGTCTGGCGAGCGTCAGCTTGCTACAGAACGCGTCCATTTTTCAGATGGCGCGTCTTTTAATGGCATTTTGAGCTGGCTAAATACCTGTTGGGTAAATCAGCTTCATTCACGAAACCAACCTGCAGGACGAGTCCACTATCACGACAGGGGTGGGGACATTTCAGAATGGTGAGAAGCAAACAATGCGTGAAGCACTAAGTTAAAAGGGTCGAAATGGTGTCGGCCCCTGGTGACTGCAATCTGAATTATTAAAATCGCGACGGGATGCACCCTGACGGCGTGTTCTGGCATGACAATGTACGTCCGCAGTAATGCGCATCGGTAATCCAGAAATTCAAGAACAGATAGTTGTACAATCCACACTCACATTATAACATATCCAACTGTCTGTGGGATCACTAATATGACAGTATTAATTACACATATAATTACAGTGTCGAATTTAAGTAAAGATTTGTCCTGAAGAAATAATTGAGTTCATACCTCATTTCGTGCTAAATTTAGCGCAGCACAAGTCCAACTTTCAAAGTATCACTATGGTTATTTCATTTCATGAAAGTAACACAAACCGGGTTTAATCACATTCCATCCATCCTTGAGATATTTCACACCTCGCTTAGCATGACTAATAAAGCACGTGACATTCTCGTGTTTAGGCAACTCCTCGGCGCCATCTGCCGGCAGTGCTTAGATCCGGACATCGAAATGTACTCCATAATGCCATTATTAGCAATAGTTCAATCAGGGATAGAACTGATTTCCCAGTAAGGGGTATTATAGTGGGAAGTGTATATAGAGTAGCTTGTTTCCATAATATATTTGAGTCTTTTTCTTGCAAACGTACACCATTCAATTGTAATAAGTAAATAACTGACCGAACAAAGAAAGTAACATCACTACCATTTATCTTTTTACTCATTTTCAAATAACACACCTAACACGGGACCTAACAATACATACTATCGATAGTGTACATGTTGGTTACAACAGCATGCAGACAACGACTTGTTCAGGTGCTTCTTGCTGACGTGTAGAGAGGGGAGAACAGAGCTGGAATAGCACCCCCCGTTAAGGCCACCATGTGAAGCCAGGGCTGTTTTCTGTGAGTGTGGTGCCACCTGACACAGCCCGCTATAAGAAACCAACAGCGCTGTTTTCTGTGAGTGCGGTGCCACCTGACATGGTCCGCTTACAAGAAAAGCAACACGCTGTTTTCTGTGAGTGTGGTGCCACCTGACACGGTCCGCTAGAAGAAACCAACAGCGCTGTTTTCTGTGAGTGCGGTGCCACCTGACACCGTCCGCTACAAGAAACAGCAACAGTGCTGCTTGTCAGGTATTCACAATTTCCTGTTCAGACATCACTCCAAGAACAAACATCGCAGCTTCTGCCCCCCCCCAGCTCCCAGCTCCCACCTCCCACCTTCCACATTCCACCTCCCACCTTCCACCTCCCATCTTCCATCTCCCACCTCCCACCTCTCCACCTCCCACCTTCCACCTCCCACCTCCCACCTCCCACCTTCCGCCTTCCACCTTCCAACCCCCACCTCCCAGCTTCCACCTTCCACCTCCCACCTCCCACCTTCCACCTTCTACCTCCCACCTTCCACCTCCCACCTTCCACCTTCCACCTTCCACCTCCCACCTTCCGCCTTCCACCTTCCACCTCCCAGCTCCCACCTCCCAGCTCCCACATCCCACTTTCCACCTTCCACCTCCCACCTTCCGCCTTCCACCTTCCACCTCCCACCTCCCAGCTTCCACCTTCCACCTCCCACCTTCCACCTTCCGCCTCCCACCTTCCACCTCCCAGCATCTACCTCCCACCTTCCACCTCCCACCTCCCACCTCCCACCTCCCACCTTCTCCCCCTCCCCCTCCCACCTCCCACCTCCCACCTTCTACCTTCCACTTCCCAACTCCCAGATTCCACCTTCCACCTCCCATCTCCCACCTTCCACCTCCCACCTTCCACCTTCCGCCTTCCACCTCCCACCTTCCACCTCCCACCTCCAACCTTCCACCTCCCACCTTCCACCTTCCAACGTCTACCTTCCACGTCCCACCTTCCACCTCCAAGCTCCCACCTCCCGGCTCCCACCTCCCACCTCTCACCTACCAGTTTCCACCTTCCACCTTCCACCTCCGACCTTGCACCTTGCACCTTCCACCTTCCACCTTCCGCCTTCCACCTTCCACCTCCCACCTTCCACCTCCCACCTCCCACCTTCCACCTTCCACCTTCCACCTCCC
>CM059190.1:11388851-11485483 GCA_030323885.1 Branchipolynoe longqiensis
GTATGTGTGTGTGTAGTGGTGGGTTGTTGATGCTGTATGTGTAGTGGGGGTTGTTACTGCTGTTTTATGTGTGTGTCTGTGTGTGTGTAGTGGTGGGTTGTTGCTGCTGTATGTGTAGTGGGGGGTTGTTACTGCTGTTTTATGTGTGTGTATGTGTGTGTGTAGTGGTGGGTTGTTGATGCTGTATGTGTAGTGGTGGGTTGTTACTGCTGTTTTATGTGTGTGTCTGTGTGTGTGTAGTGGTGGGTTGTTGATGCTGTATGTGTAGTGGGGGGTTGTTACTGCTGTTTTATGTGTGTGTCTGTGTGTGTGTAGTGGTGGGTTGTTGATGCTGTATGTGTAGTGGGGGGTTGTTACTGCTGTTTTATGTGTGTCTGTGTGTGTGTAGTGGTGGGTTGTTGCTGCTGTATGTGTAGTGGGGGGTTGTTACTGCTGTTTTATGTGTGTATGTGTGTGTGTAGTGGTGGGTTGTTGGTGCTGTATGTGTAGTGGGGGGTTGTTACTGCTGTTTTATGTGTGTGTATGTGTGTGTAGTGGTGGGTTGTTGATGCTGTATGTGTAGTGGGGGGTTGTTACTGCTGTTTTATGTGTGTGTCTGTGTGTGTGTAGTGGTGGGTTGTTGATGCTGTATGTGTAGTGGGGGGTTGTTACTGCTGTTTTATGTGTGTGTATGTGTGTGTGTAGTGGTGGGTTGTTGATGCTGTATGTGTAGTGGGGGGTTGTTACTGCTGTTTTATGTGTGTGTCTGTGTGTGTGTAGTGGTGGGTTGTTGATGCTGTATGTGTAGTGGGGGGTTGTTACTGCTGTTTTATGTGTGTGTGTGTGTGTGTAGTGGTGGGTTGTTGATGCTGTATGTGTAGTGTGGGTTGTTACTGCTGTTTTATGTGTGTGTCTGTGTGTGTGTAGTGGTGGGTTGTTGATGCTGTATGTGTAGTGGGGGGTTGTTACTGCTGTTTTATGTGTGTGTCTGTGTGTGTGTAGTGGTGGGTTGTTGATGCTGTATGTGTAGTGGGGGGTTGTTACTGCTGTTTTATGTGTGTGTCTGTGTGTGTGTAGTGGTGGGGTGTTGATGCTGTATGTGTAGTGGGGGGTTGTTACTGCTGTTTTATGTGTGTATGTGTGTGTGTAGTGGTGGGTTGTTGGTGCTGTATGTGTAGTGGGGGGTTGTTACTGCTGTTTTATGTGTGTGTGTGTGTGTGTAGTGGTGGGTTGTTGATGCTGTATGTGTAGTGGGGGTTGTTACTGCTGTTTTATGTGTGTGTCTGTGTGTGTGTAGTGGTGGGTTGTTGATGCTGTATGTGTAGTGGGGGGTTGTTACTGCTGTTTTATGTGTGTGTCTGTGTGTGTGTAGTGGTGGGTTGTTGATGCTGTATGTGTAGTGGGGGGTTGTTACTGCTGTTTTATGTGTGTGTCTGTGTGTGTGTGTAGTGGTGGGTTGTTGATGCTGTATGTGTAGTGGGGGGTTGTTACTGCTGTTTTATGTGTGTGTGTGTGTGTGTAGTGGTGGGTTGTTGATGCTGTATGTGTAGTGGGGGGTTGTTACTGCTGTTTTATGTGTGTGTCTGTGTGTGTGTAGTGGTGGGTTGTTGATGCTGTATGTGTAGTGGGGGGTTGTTACTGCTGTTTTATGTGTGTGTGTGTGTGTGTAGTGGTGGGTTGTTGATGCTGTATGTGTAGTGGGGGGTTGTTACTGCTGTTTTATGTGTGTGTCTGTGTGTGTGTAGTGGTGGGTTGTTGATGCTGTATGTGTAGTGGGGGGTTGTTACTGCTGTTTTATGTGTGTGTCTGTGTGTGTAGTGGTGGGTTGTTGATGCTGTATGTGTAGTGGGGGGTTGTTACTGCTGTTTTATGTGTGTGTCTGTGTGTGTGTAGTGGTGGGTTGTTGATGCTGTATGTGTAGTGGGGGGTTGTTACTGCTGTTTTATGTGTGTGTCTGTGTGTGTGTGTGGTGGGTTGTTGTTCTGTATGTGTAGTGGGGGGTTGTTACTGCTGTTTTATGTGTGTCTGTGTGTGTGTGTAGTGGTGGGCTGTTGATGCTGTATGTGTAGTGGGGGGTTGTTACTGCTGTTTTATGTGTGTGTATGTGTGTGTGTGTAGTGGTGGGTTGTTGATGCTGTATGTGTAGTGGGGGGTTGTTACTGCTGTTTTATGTGTGTGTCTGTGTGTGTGTAGTGGTGGGTTGTTGATGCTGTATGTGTAGTGGGGGGTTGTTACTGCTGTTTTATGTGTGTGTGTGTGTGTGTGTAGTGGTGGGTTGTTGCTGCTGTATGTGTAGTGGGGGGTTGTTACTGCTGTTTTATGTGTGTGTCTGTGTGTGTGTAGTGGTGGGTTGTTGATGCTGTATGTGTAGTGGGGGGTTGTTACTGCTGTTTTATGTGTGTGTCTGTGTGTGTGTAGTGTGGGTGTTGATGCTGTATGTGTAGTGGGGGGTTGTTACTGCTGTTTTATGTGTGTGTCTGTGTGTGTGTAGTGGTGGGTTGTTGATGCTGTATGTGTAGTGGGGGGTTGTTACTGCTGTTTTATGTGTGTGTCTGTGTGTGTGTGTAGTGGTGGGTTGTTGCTGATGCATGTGTAGCGGGGGGTTGTTACTGCTGTTTTATGTGTGTGTGTGTATGTGTGTGTTGTAGTGGGTTATTGTCGTTGTGTGTGTAGTGGTGGGTTGTTGCTGTTGTGTGCATAGTGGTGGGTTGTTGTTGTTGTGTGTGGTGGTGGGTTGTTACTGCTGTTTTATGGTTGTGTGTTTGTGTGTGTGTTGTGGTGGGTTCTTGTTGTTGTGTGTATAGTGGTGGGTTCTTGCTTTTGTGTGTGTGGTTATTACTGCTGTTTTATGTGTGTGTATGTCTGTGTGTATGTTGTGGTGGGTTCTTGTTGTTGTGTGTGTAGTAGTGGGTTGTTACTGCTTCTTTATGTGTATATGTGTATGTATGTGTGTGTTGCGGTGGGTTGTTGCTATGTGTATAGTGGTGGGTTGTTGCTATTGTGTGTGTGGTGGTGGGTTGCTACTGTTGCTTTATGTGTGTGTGGGTGTCTGTGTGTTGTCGTGTTGCTGCTGTGTGTATCTTGCTGAGTGTCCTTGCCCTACCATGTTGTCCCATGTAGTTCACATGTGGGTGTCTGTGTGTCATCGTGTTGCTGCTGTGTCTATCTTTCTGACTATCCTTGAGGTGCACATTTCCAATTAGTCGATCCTTCTGCTGTGTTCGCTGTGATGCAAACCCGGTGAATGAAACAAAGTGACGTGTTCGACTCTGCTGGTTGGGTCTCGTCCTTCGGTCCACAGTCCTTCGACGTGGCTCCGGTCTCCACTACACACCTCTTTTAGTGCATATTCATCCCACTCAGTTCCACCTTCTCGGTCAGTTCGCTTTTACATTCTACTGTTACCCGAATTCATACCAGGACCAGGATCGGTACCGACGTGTAACAGTTGGAACTCATGACAGATTGTTCTATAGTGCTTCTCCACTGGGATACCATGCGTCCAGTACCTCACCTGGGCACATTCCTCTCACACTGAACTAAGCACCTCCTGGTCTATCCTACTAATGTCGTATACAACTGAAGATAGCGAGAATGTTCAATTTGAAGTTTTAGTCAGCGAGGTATCGAACCTACAACGCAGAAAGCGAGCGCCATACCGACTGGCAATCCCACTCCCTACATCACTTTCTTAAGTACACATATATCCACTCAAATTTGTAGAATCCTTTCGATATGTGTGTCATATCACATGTTTAACATGTGATATGACATTTATATCCCAGATTCATTCAACTACATTGAACAACGGCTGGATTTGGGAATTACTGCTGCACAAGCAGATTGCAACCGATTTGGGCGCTAAATGCCACTTCTGCACTTTTTTGAGAACCGCCAGTTCGCTAAGAAACCTTTTTCATAGTAAACGCCTAATTTGTGCATACTACAATCATCACAAATTTCCCAATTTTATGATTGTCACTTTATGTACACGTTGCATTACCTGGCATATACTACTTGAAAAACATCTTGTGCATGACTTTTCTGTGTTACTTTTCTAAATTCTCTGTTTTCTCCCGGTCCAACTTGGGATCTAACTTGGTTTTATCTATTCCTTAAAAAATGTCTTTGTGAAGGTTCTTTGTTGTTGTTTGACCAGACGGGATGGCCGAATGAGTTAGAGTGCCCGTCTCCCATGCTGGTAGATCGTGAGTTCATGCGTTCGAACCCTGGTCAAGTCAAACCAATGACTTAAAAATTGATACTTGTCGCTTCCTAGCCTGGCACTCGGCATTATTAGGATAGGTGACTGATATCCCACTCAGTCACATTATCATTTCACTCAGTGTCATGATAATGTGACTGAGTGGGATATCGGGTCATGGTGCCGGCGGACTGGTTTCCCAGTGGGACAGCACTGCCTACTTAGTCACCATGAGTGCACACTGTCACAAGACGGTACCCGTCTGACCTTAGATGTTGCTAGGACGTAAAACAACAAACAAACAAACATATGTTGTTAGTTTTTCTTCGCGAGCCTGCTGACAGTACCAATTGTGCTAACCTCTGTCCTGGTGACTCGTTTGTTAACCTCCTAATATCGGCGCATCTCCCGTCTTTCCTTATCTACATGCATTGTTTTACAGATGAAACAAATTAGGTGTATCGATGTCTGCGAGTCTTATTATCACTTTTCAAGGGTGTTATCCTTGTCTTTATCGATTATTTATGATATATTTACAATATAATTATTATTTGACACATTTGTCTTTTTAAATGCGTAACTGACGATGGTAACAACAGAGACTGGTCACTCAGAATAAGTTGTGTTGCATAGTCCGATGGTTTTGAATTTCTGTATTTTTTTCTGAGATAAATATATTAGATCGAACATTAGTTCAAAGCTACTTTTATTTTAAATCGTAAACTTTTGAGATATTAAGTGCATACATGGAAAATTAGTTTCAGCAAGCTTGCCAAAACTCAGACACCATAGACTTCTGCAGTTACAGGTTCTAAAACTTCTATTAAATTGACTCAGTACTCCCTTCAATGCAGAAATAAATGTTTAATAATTGCATCAGTATCTAAGTTAGATATGTAGAATCAAATATAGATAATTACTGGTAAGCTGTCTAGTTGTCTTGGTTAGGTAGTTCCCTGTTAAACCCAGTTCTGATCCCGGTAACAGTAAAGACTGGTCAGCTGTCTAGTTGTGTCGGTTAGGTAGTCCCCTGTTAAACCCAGTTCTGATCCCGGTAACAGTAGAGATGGGTCAGCTGTCTAGATTAGGTAGTTCCCTGTTAAACCCAGTTCTGATCCTGGTAACAGAAGAGACTGGTCAACTGTTTAGATTAGGTAGTTCCCTGTTAAGCCCAGTCCTGATCCTGGTAACAGTAGAGACTGGTCAGCTGTCTAGATTAGGTAGTTCCCTGTTAAACCCAGTCCTGATCCCGCTAACAGTAGAGACTGGTCAGCTGTCTAGATTAGGTAGTTCCCTGTTAAACCCAGTTCTGATCCCGGTAACAGTAGAGACTGGTCAGCTGTCTAGATTAGGTAGTTCCCTGTTAAGCCCAGTCCTGATCCCGGTAACAGTAGAGACTAGTCAGCTGTCTAGATTAGGTAGTTCCCTGTTAATCCCAGTCCTGATCCCGGTAACAGTAGAGACTGGTCAGCTTTCTAGATTATGTAGTTCCCTGTTAAACCCAGTTCTGATCCCGGTAACAGTAGAGACTGGTCAGCTTTCTAGATTAGGTAGTTCCCTGTTAAACCCAGTTCTGATTCTTGGTACAGAAAAGACTAGTCAGCTGTCTAGATTAGGTAGTTTCCTGTTAAACCCAGTTCTGAACCCGGTAACAGAATATAGACTGGTTAGTCACATAATTGCATCTGTTGGATAATTGTTAATTTAGACTGGACAGATTGGTTTTAATGCATGTTATTAATAATTCTGGGTGATGGATGATTAGCCCCCACATCTCACAGTGGCATTAGGATTTGATCGAGTGTGTGACTACAAATACTACGTTGTATATTTATCTAATTATCGTCACATACATAATTGTTTTAATGTAAGCCTTGTAATAAGTCTTACTGACGTAAACAAATGTCTTCCTTCTTGAGCTGCCTGTTCCCATGGTTAAAGCATAATGTTGTCTAGGCCTTTTTAAAGACATCGTTCATTTGATATTTAGATATTTTACAGGTTCTATTTCATTTTAGTTCATTGCTTGTCACGACGTTGTCAATTTGTTAAAATAACACTGAAAAGAGCAGAATTGATTAACGGTAGAGCTTTATAGTAATTATTAAATATTCCTAGCGTAGTTTCTCTCACTTCTTCCCCAGTTTCGATCGCCGTTTTTCGTTTCGAGTCGCTTAATGCACCCATTATCGCTCGATTACTTGTTTGTTTTAACTTTTTCATCGTTCGGCAAGAACGACGGCAATTTAATCGGAGGATACGAAGTCTTGTTGACTTTCGAGTTAAAAACAAGCTAAGTAGCGTTAAACCGATCGTTTACACGTCAGATTTTGATATCGCCGTTGATTTCGTTTTTGAGTCGCTTAATGCCTCCATTATCGCTCGATTACTTCTTTGTAGTTAACTGTTCGTCGTTCATGGAGGAACGACGTAAGTTCGACTATGTCGGCATTGTTTTTTCTATGAAGACTGTTGTGTTGTTTCAAATTAAACGATTATTTGAATAATGTCCAAGGTAACTTAGTTACTGCTTTGTTGACGGATTCCATTTGACACAAGCCTGTGGATTCACTGTAAGTATTAATGCAAACTGTATGAAGCTAAGCTATGATGCAAATTTGCATCTGTTTGGGAAGTTCAGAACTTTGTATGTCTGTCTAAGATAGGTATGTTTAACAGAAGGATAAAATGATGGTGACAGGCCAAAGAGCCTGGGTATACAAAGCGAAACCGATACTGATTGGTTGTGGCACCCGTGGAATGCGGGTAGAGATGAAGGCGAAAGCTGCAGGTGGAAGCCGCATCTCCTGTGGATTTTCTCTCGGACTCTCATAAAGAGTCACGTTGGGGATTATCCTGGGTTTCTTTTATAGACTCCCCACAATACATTTTTTAGGCGTTCCTCCGAGTTTTGTAGCATTTTCTCCAACTTGCTGGCACAGAAGCCACAGGAGGGAGAAGTGTATGAAACAGAGAGGTGGGCGGGCCGATACACTGGTCCCGACCCCGCATTTGGTTTCGGTCTTCATACCGACAACCATCGCCAATACATTAGCTTATCACGCCTGTGTTGAGACGGATTAAATACGTTCTTTAACACCACTAGATGCACAGATGTTGGTTTGATAACCTCCTGTGACGTTTAGTCAAATTCCGGTACGGTTCACAGTCTTTGATTGTGACAGATGCCGATGGCTCCGAAGCAGAGTAAGGCAGGGGAATCAGCTGCTGCGGCTCACCCGGAGGAGGACTGTCACTCCTCTCTGGGGTTGACTGCTGGCCCGTCGCCTCAGCCCGAGGCCATCCACCAAACCCTACCACGTCTATTCCATTTGCTTGTACCAAGAAAACATTACAGTTCCATCATTATTATTATAGATCATATTTTATCCTGAATAAGTAGGTAAAGATTGCTGGACCCGGATGTGCTCGATCAGGTCTCTATGTTATGTGCAAGTATCACACACTATTTCCTGATTTTGAGCAACATACCTCCCGAAAACAGCAGGTGTAACATTTTGTTGTGTTCGCTGATAAATCAGTAGAACAATAGCCTCCTTTTTGTTCTACCAATATCAGCGTCTACCATAAAGAGAGTAAGACGAGCATTGAGGCATGTATTGTAGGTAGGTACCTAGGTAGCACTGCAGGTACCTAGGTAGGGCATAATAGTAAAACAAGATGGAGTTCACCTTATTTTTATACCAGCATAATGAATTACATTAATAAACTCTTACATAGTCTAATGTAAATACTTCAACTCGAGGCTGGCATCCACCCAGATGGGAATAACAAGCCTTCCGCCTGACGCCGCAGATCTTTCAGCAGGCATCTGGCTTGCCGTAATTCAACCAACACATGACAAGTACAGTATAAGGTGGCATTTATTCTTACTATTCCGTTGTTACATTAAAGTCATGAGATGTTTGATTTATTAAGATTTCAGGATTTCAGGCACGTAGCCCTATAAATGTCACTTGTAGCTTGGGTGGGTGGGACGGCAAATCCAAGGAGAGAACACGTCCTATCGATAGAAATGGTCTGGTCGAAGTGTCTAAAATGAACTGGGTCGCATCTTGTTATGAAAAATTACAGAAGATGGCGCCACAATCGGAGCATTTATTATTAAGCAAGACGTTATAGATGGCACCAGTAGTCGCCTCCATATTTAGTATGTACTTTTTCTTGCGGGTTAAATTAACGATGTTGAAATCAACATCCACAATTCAACCAACGCATACTGTTATACAAACAACAGTATAAGGTGGCATTTATTCTTACTATTCCGTTGTTACATTAAAGTCATGAGATGTTTGATTTATTAAGATTTGAGGATTTCAGGCACGTAGCCAAAAAGTATAACTCAAGTGCCTGGAAGCCGAGAGTGGAAGCTGCATGTTGACAACAGCAGAGGTCCTTGTGACCAGTTGTCTTACGTCCCGCCTCGATGTGCCTTGGAGGCAGAAGTATGGAGAGTTGAACACATGGTGAGTAGCGTTATAGCACCGGGTGCTAAGTGGCCCACCAGGGACAGGGCTAGTCTTATGATTGAAAGCACCGGGTGCCAGGAGGCCCTCCACGAATAGCACTAATGTTATGATTGAGATTAATCCACGAACATGAGTGAAGAGGCCGGCCGTCATGCCAATGTGGTGTCCCGGACATGTACTCGCCCCCAGGCAGGTGCTGGTCAGAAGGTGAAGCAGAATCGCTGAGCGCAATGTCTCTAGGAGACGATGAGTTGAGTGGTGTCTTGGATGAGGACACGGACATTGATGCCCAGGAGTGTTATGCTCAGGTCCTCGCGTGACCTGAGTGTACATGAGGCAACCGGATGCGACAAAAATTGCTGTGAAGTACCTTATTGTCCATGTATAGCCAGGAGGGAGTGTGTGAGGCACTGGTGTGGTATTGTGGATAACCTGGGAAGAGAGGCAAAAATAATGCAGTCGAATCCCAGGTTATAATGTGTGTTTGTGGGTGACGATAGTTAGTAGTTGGGCCATACACCTGGCAAGGTCTGGGAGCCACCCGACCTTCGGTGAGGTCCTAGGGTGATAGATGACAGTGCTTTAAGTCAAACCTTCGATGATAAGTCAGAGTTAATGATGGTATTGTCACTGCGAATGAGGCTACAGTGCGTGTCCACCGGAAGACTGCACCTCAGATGGCCCAAGCATGGCACCAAGAGAGAGTACGCCTCACAGAGTCCCCACGTGAAACACCCCTGGGGTCAGAGCAGCCATAGCAGTGTCATCTTCTGGATGAACTCCAGGACAGCCCAGATTTCTTTGGCCCACCCCCGGAGACACCTCGTCCGTATGGCTGTCTGTTGTTGAGATTCAGGTCAATCCGAGCATAGCTGTTCATGTTTGGGCCCCAAACATGTTGAGTCAGGTATAAGCAGTATGACTACCTGTATTCAGGGGACGACAGCCGATTACACCAAAACACGAATGGCAGCATGTCGGGGCATCGGCCACTTTGGTGTGAGATATGAGCATGCTGTGATGGGCGCCTCCACATGGCGTGACTTCAGCAGTCCTTTTGAGTTAAAAACTCCTCGATGATATGTTGGATTTAACGATGGTATTGTTTTAGTGACTGAGTAGAACCATATGGCAGTGTCAATCATGCAGGCAGTGAAAAAATCGTCCTTATGGGTGTAATGACGATTTATGATGTCATAGACGGATGAAGGATGCTTGCGGCTTCATGTCAGTAATCAAATCCCATGCACTGCCAGACCTCAAGGTCGTGGTGATGTCAGCAGTCCATGAGACTTTGAGTCTAGACAATGTCTAGACGGTCGCTATCACAGCCACCAGACAAGATCTGGGTGTAGTTCACATGCACTCTGCGCACTGATAACTTTTGTCTGGTAAGTACGGAATCTGGATATGAACATCATCTGTAGATGAATTCAGGTTCCGTGTGGGAGGTTGTTATACTTGTGACTTTAGTGTGGCTATGTATACTTAAGCCTGTGTCACTTGGTTCTACGAATACAAACAACAGCGCACGGGATGATTGCTTAGTTGTGTCCGCAACAGTCTATATGATTGGAAAGGAGATATGAGCCTATGTCGAAGCATCATAAGGCACCCCTGTTGTGGCTATGGGTGCTTGTCCGTTTATAGGTATCAGCAACCAGTGTTATGGTTGTAATTGTCGATGTGACACTTGTGTGGCGAATAGTCACACCGTACCCTGGTATGATTGATATTTGTTTTGTGGGTATGGTAGGTAGTGTGCCGTACAACAGACCTCCAGAATAATCGAGCAAGGTGTCATGGCCACCTCCACATAGCCTGACGTCAGCATTCATTTTCGATGGCGGTCTAAAGTGCGTGCATTTCAGTTGTTAGAGGAGCGCCATGGTGATAAGGCTTATAGCCAATTAAGTGTTGGAACATCGTCCGTATGGATGTAATGAATGTGTCACTTGTTGTCAGTATGGTTGTAAAGGAGATACGAAGCTATGTAAAGCATCATAACGTACCTTGTAGGGTTGATAGTTTGGGTGTAATATTGGATTTACGAGATGGTATTGTTATTGTGCATGAGGCTAAGGTGCGTGCCTGGCAGGAGACTGCATCCCATATGGCCCGACCATGGCACCATGGAGAGTAAGTGCTTAGAGTGGTGCACCTTGGTGTAAGAGGAGCGCCATGGTGATAAGGCTTTGTGGCCTATTGTTAGCTTTATGAGGTAAGCAGTATAGTCCAGAACGTCCTCGTGGCCTACTTCTGGAAGTAGGTCAGCAGCCTATTAAGTATATGCCTAATGTTGCATAGGTGACACATCGTCCGTATGGCTACAACGTCCTCATGAACTGTCTGGGTGCTAGTCATAGGTACCCTTGTATGTGTAGCATTGTTTATGAGTACAACTAGGTATGATGGTGAAAGTCAATATTGTTGTAGACACCTTTGTTGAAGCGATAGTCAGCCGTTTTAATGTCCGTTATTGTTATGCCTATGATTAGCTACCTGTTGGTGAAAGTCAGACAAGATGTCAGGTAGGGTGATAGATGATGGTTTATGAGTAATATGACAAGCATAATTCTCATTAAGTATATAACAGTGTCAGTATAGAGCATAGATATTATTAAGCTCGTTTTGGTGTAACCGGTTGTCCATAAGCATTTCCCCATTGGCAATGCTTAAGTGAGCACGCCTATGGCTGTTATAGAAGCGCCATAGTGATAACAACCTCGATTACAGAAACAACGTACCGATTTAAGCCATCTTCACCAATGTAGGAACAGGGTTTGAACTCACGGCCCCCACAAATGCTCCGGTCAGTACACAGGAAACGGCAGCCGATTGTGCCGAATGCGAACGGTAGCATCTTGGGGCATCAGGCCATCTTTGTCGCAAGACATTGAGCATGCTGTCATGGCCGCTGCCACGTGGTGTGACGTCAGCATGCCGTTGGCATGGCACAACGGGTCCTGGACTTCGAGACCGCTCGTTATCCTGGAGTTCAACCATCCCAGCGTCAAATCCCTCGGTAATGTCACTGTTAGAGTTCTGTTCTTGCAGTGTAGCCAGAGCCACAGATAGTCCTGCCTGCAAAGGCCGATCAGGGCCTCTGAAATCTGCTCGTTCACCATTAATGTCATCTCGCATGCCTCGCGCCGATCCTGGGTTCGACTGGAACGAGTGTTTGTTTTCGTCGTAGATTCGTTGGGTTCAGCCACTGACTTCGACCTTCCTATTGTATTTCTCTCGTCAGGAACTACGGTTTGATGCTCCAGAGTCTTGTCCTTCAGTCTCTTATAGTGTGTGCTGCTTGAAGCTAGCATATTGGCACCCGTGCGTTGATATTGTCGTCTTTCCAGGGCTCGCGCCGGTCCTTTCTTGAACCAACACAAGCAGTTATTTTCCGGTAGAAAACTTGGGATACCACTGACTTCGACCCACCTTGTGCTTAAGGAGTTAAACCTTCTCATTCTGGCGTTTCTCCTCTCGAACTTTAAATCGTGTATGCTTATCAAGGGTCATCTTATCGACTTAAAATCCAAATCCAAGGAGAGAACACGTCCTATCGATAGAAATGGTCTGGTCGAAGTGTCTATAATGAACTGGGTCGCATCTTGTTATGCAAAATTACAGAAGATGGCGCCACAATCGGAGCATTTATTATTAAGCAAGACGTTATAGATGGCGCCAGTAGTCGCCTTCATATTTAGTATGTACTTTTTCTTGCGGGTTAAATTACCGATGTTGAAATCAACATCCACAATGCATCCTGGACCGAGTCGTTTTGATGACGAGATGGATGCCATTATGTCAACGTTATTGCCTGTTTCGTGCATTATTGTAGATGGTCCCTGTAGTGCACAGTGCACACGGGGACCATTTAGCTCGTTATTTTCTAGTTTTGCTACGATTGGTTTTAGGGGTTAATATAAGGTGCCAGCTTAAGTGTGCCCACACTGCCTACTACAAGTCAGCGTCAGTCTATGCAAACAGAGCATGAGTCAATGTAAACAGAGTGTTAGTCTACATAAATACAGCATCAGTCTATGCAAACAGAGCGTGAGTCTATGTAAACAGAGCATCAGTCTACTTAAATACAGTGTCAGTCTATGTAAACAGAGCGTCAGTCTATGTAAATACAGCATCAGTCTATGCAAACACAGCATCTGTCTATCTAAACAGAGCATCAATCTATCTAAATACAGTGTGAGTCTATGTAAACAGAGAATCAGTCTATGTAAATAAAGCATCAGTCTATGTAAACAGAGCATCAGTCTACATAAATACAGCTTCAGTCTATTTAAATAGAGCTTCAGTCTATGTAAATAGAGCTTCAGTCTACATAAATACAGTGTGAGTCTATGTAAACACAGAGGGTGAGTTTACATAAACAAAGAATGAGCCTATGTAAACAGAGCGTATATCTAAACAGAGTGTGAGTCTATGGAAGCACAGTTTGAGTCTAGGTAAGCACAGTAAGTCTATTGTGAGTCTACATAGACACAATATGAGACTGTCTGTTTGACACGGTGTGAGTCTTCGTCCAACACACTGAGACCACATACAACATGGTGTAAGTCTACGTCGAGCATGATAAGTCCACACACAACATCGTGTAAGTCTAGGTACAGCATGGTAAATCCACATACAACAGGGCGATCTATGCGATCTCATCACTGAGACCACACATAGCATGGTGTAAGTCTACATACAACAGTGTGAGTCTAGATACAACAGTGTGAGTCTATGTACAACACAGTGAGTCTGCATACAGCACACAGTGAGTCGACATACAACAGTGTGAGTCTATGTACAACAGTGAGTCTGCAAAGAGCACGCAGTGAGTCTACATACAACAGTGTGAATATACATACAACAGTGAGTCTACGTACAACACAGTGACTCTGCATACAACACCCATGAGTCGACATACAACAGTATGAGTCTACATACAACAGTGTGAGTCTATGTACACACAGTGAGTCTACATACAACAGTGCGATCTATGTACAGCACAGTGAGTCTAGGTATACCCCGGTGTGACAAGGTGGTCTACATAGACACAATATGAGACTGTCTGTTTGTCAAGATGCTGCTTGCCGTATGTTTGATATACACATGGTGAGTGTAGATATACCGGTGTGAGTTTATATGCAAGGCGGTGAGTCTAGATATACCCCGGCATTTTGATATACAAGGCAGTGAGTGTACATATAACACGGTGAGTGTAGATATACCCCAGTGTAAGTTTATGTGCAAGGCGGTAAGTGTAGATATACCCCGGTGAGAGTTTATATGCAACGAGGTGAGTCTAGATATAACACGGCATTTTGATATACAAGGCGGTGAGTGTACATATAACACAGTAAGTGGAGGTATACCCCAGTGTGAGTTTATGTGGAAGGCGGTAAGTGTAGGCATACCCCGGTTTGAGTTTATATGCAAGGCGGTGAGTCTAGATATAACACAGTGTTTTGATATACAAGGCGGTGAGTGTACATATAACACGGTGAGTGTAGATATGCCACGGTGTGAGTTTATATGCAAGGTGGTGAATGTAGATATACCCCAGTGTGAGTCTATGGACAAGGAGGTCTACATACAAGAGTGTGCACGTACCCGTTGTGTAACAGCGCCTGGCTGTGCAGGCAGACGCCAGCAAGCAGCGCGCCGAGCAGGACGCCCAGCATTCCAGCAGGTAGAAGCTACTCCAAATTAGGATCCACACCTGTGTAGTTGCGGCGGCCGTGTCGGGCTGGAGGCCGCGGGTAGATCACACCATGGCCGCACTCGGGGGCCCAGCGCGGGGTTAGGCGCGGCGCGGAGCCGCTTCCGGTGACAGAGGGCGGGCTGCGCTGTGCGTACGTGCGGGTAAGTCACCGAGCTGCTCGCCCGCTGTGATGCCGCTGCGCCCCGGTCACCTGCACCACTCCGCTGCTGCTGGCGGCGCGCGTGGCGGCGGGGACATGGGATGGGGCGGTTTGATGACAGACGGGAGGGAGGCTGGCGGGTGCTGGAGGCTCTCCTGCTCCCTCCTCCAGGGGCTGCCGACGGTCTGCCTACCGAGGCGAGTGCAGCCTGGCGCACGGCCCGCTAGCTTCGCCCTTACCGATACTGCCACCTGGCGGCTGTCTGCTGAGGGGGGCGTGGTGCACCGGCTGACGACTGTTCTGGGAGCCGCCCCGAGTGACTCTGACCAGGCGCTGTCAGAGCAGTGTTGGCAGAGGCGCCCCCTGGTGAGGAGCCGCACCCTGACGGACATGTGGGCGTGGACGGGAGGGCGGGGCCGAGCGGCCAGAAGAGAGGCGGGCCGACTGAGCGGCAGGCTAGATGGGGCGTGGGACGGGCTGTGGGAGGGGGCAGGTTGGAAGGAGCGCGCACCTAGGGGCAGGGATGGAGCAAGGTGGGCGCGAAGCGAGGGAGAGGGAGGAATAGACTACATCATCATTCCAGCCACACGATTCATTGTGGGATGCGTAGAAGAAAAACAAACCCGCAAGAAGCACATGGTACATGATAATACACTGGGCGCAGCTATGAAATGTGCTAGTTTCAGCTCATCTTAGCTCTTGTTTGAAACATAGAATACCAACTAAAAAAATATATATAGTAAATTAAGATATTAATCTGTTATCTAGCATTGCATTTCCATCAATGTAATCAGCACATCTTATGCCATGTGCATTTAGATTCAGACAAATCTGGCCACTCAGATTAGTGTTAGAGCCATAGCCAGAGTCAGTTTTACTCATTTTATTAATGTTTTTATTTATATGCTATGGTTAATGACATAGGTAGAACTAGAAAAGTTGTTTGTTTGTTTGTTGTTGTTTTACGTCCTAGCAACATCTAAGGTCATATCAGGATGGTGAACTAGAAAATGAGTAAGGTTAAACTAGAAAATGAGTAGGGTTAATCAGATATTGCTTATATATTTCTCTGAAACAAGTGTATGTTGACACATTTGGCATTTTAATATTTAGAACAAGAATTAATAATGGTGATGTGGATATCACTGATTGCTTTGTGTGCAATTGTATGTTTATTAGCTCAAAATGTTTAACTATGGCTAGTTTTTCTTAGCTATATTCATGAGATCATTATATTGCATGTGTGCATACATGCTTATGCCAAATTGTTATGTATTTCTATTCATTTTGAATAAAATCGAAGTTTTGCCTTATGCGTATCGCCAAACTCAATGGCCAGAGGCATTTGCTTTGCTGCCAACGCCGTTTTCAGCGGATGCGCAGTCGGAAGGGTGATCTCGTCTATAGATGCAGCTTGGAGGGAATAGAAGTGATCAGATCAGGAGAGGAGACTCGGGTGAAGGCGGCCGGCCTCGAGAATGGAGAAGGCAGGAGAGGTCTTGGAAAGGCTAGAATGGGAGGGAGGCATTAAGTGGGGAAATGGAGTTAGCTGGGTACATGAAGTCGGAGCAGGAGAGGCGGCATAATGACGGGCAAGGATGGGTCAGTGAGCACCTGGAGAAGTCGGCGGCAGAGACGGGAGGCGAGGCGGGTGGGGGTGAGGCGGGGAGCGGGTTAGGGAATAGGTGGAGAGGGGGTGGACTACCTCGGTTGGGGAACGAGGAAGGTAGGGCGAGGAGGGGTGGGGACTCTTTGCGGAGAGGGGACTAGAAGCGAGGTGGGGGCACTAGGTGGGGGTGTGAGGACTCTGTGCGGAGACGGGACTAGAGGCGAGGTTGGGGGTCTAGGTGGGGGTGGGGGGACTAGGTTGGGGGGGACTCGGTGGGGGTGGGGGGGACTCTGTGCTGAGAGGGGACTAGAGGCGAGGTGTGGGGACTAGGTGGGGGTGGGGGGCTCTGTGCTGAGAGGGGACTAGAGGCGAGGTGTGGGCACTAGGTGTGGGCACTAGGTTGGGGGACTAGGTGGGGGCACTAGGTGGGTGGGGGAACTCGGTGGGAAGGTGAATCTGGTCGAGTAAGTACAGTAGTCAGCAGAACGGTTAATTCGAATCACGATTGTTGACGGTCGCTTGGTTACATGCGCGCTTGGTGGTGCTTTGCTAAGGGGCGTGTGTCCCTGCCGTCACCCACCCCGACGCGCCCCCTTACAGGTATGCCCGACAACTCGGTGCACTAACAAACACTCGCCCAAAACCTCTAAAAGCACCCAGCATCAGGACTCGTGGTGAAGCGCCCCCAGCCATCTCCCTGTGTGCCGGCTTTCTATATGACGTTACTGACGCTGGTGTGAACCGCTGGTGTTTGGCGGACTGTCTTGCCAATCCCTGTCCCTATCTCTAAAGCTGTATTCACATGGGCAAAATCTAAAGCGATCTACAGAAGGCGAATCATATGAAGCGATTTAGATGCGCGTTCACACAGGCAGTACTTGGGCCGGAAATCGATATCTGCGCATGAGCAAGTCCAGACTAAGCAGCGCCATTTTGGGTTCGACGATGCTGGCACCAGAGAGTGTGGGTTCGACCTAGATATGTAATGACTGAATCGTATTGGTTTGGAACAGTCAAAACTTCTGCTGGGCAGTGAAACCCTAAAAATAAATCATGAAAAAAATATATGTGCACCTCTAACAGGTTCATAGACCAAATTCGCTTTTGATCGACCAGAAAGTCAACAAACCAAGGTCTTGACTGCGCATGCGTGTGACGTCCTAAATCGCTTCATATGCGTTCACACGGGCAAGATAAAACGTTTCAACATAGATCGCTTCCTGTAGACCACCTAGCGAAGCGTTTTACATTAAACGATTTATATGAATCGATTCAGCCCTAAAGCGCCTCACCGTCGCGTTCACACGGCAAATGTGAGTCGCAGTACGCAAAGCGTTTCGCGTGAGGCATTTTAACTCGCCCGTGTGAATACAGCTTTAGACCGTCTCCCCTGTGCTGCCTCCAAGCCGAAACGGCCTGGTAGGCACCCCTTTATCCCCCCGCCCACCTTCACCGTGCAGGTCGAGCAGGCTGTACAGGCCGTGCAGGCCGTGCAGACTGTACAGGCCGTGCAGGCTGTACAAAACCATGCACGCTGTACAAGCCATGCAGGCTGGGCAGGCCGTGCAAGCTGTGCAGGCGGTTAAGCCATGCAGGCTGTACAGGCTGTGCATGCCATGCAGGCTGTACAAGCCGTGCAGGCCGTGCAGGCTGTGCAGGCCGTGCAGGCTGTTCAGGCCATGAAGGTTGTGCAGGTTGTACAAGCGTGCAGGCCGTGCAGGCTGCACAAGCCGTGCAGGCCGTGCAAGCCATGCAGGCTGTACAAGCCGTGTAGGCTGTACAGGCCGTGCAGGCTGTACAAGCCGCGCAGGCCGTGCAGGCTGTACAAGCCGTGCAGGATGGACAGACCGTGCAGGCCGTGAAGGCCGTGCAGGCTGTTCAGGCCATGAAGGTTGTGCAGGTTGTACAAGCGTGCAGGCCGTGCAGGCTGCACAAGCCGTGCAGGCCGTGCAAGCCATGCAGGCTGTACAAGCCATGTAGGCTGTACAGACCGTGCAGGCTGTACAAGCCACGCAGGCTGTGCAGGCTGTACAAGCCGTGCAGGATGTACAGACCGTGCAGGCTGTACAAGCCGTGCAGGCTGTACAAGCCATGTCGGCTGTACAGGCCATGCAAGCTGTACAAGCCGTCCAGACTGTGCAGGTTGTACAAGCCATGCAGGCTGTACAGGCCGTGCAGGCTGTACAAGCCATGCAAGCCGTGCAGGCTGTACAGCCGTTGAGGTTGTACAGGCCGTGCAGGCTGTACAAGCTATGCAAGCCGTGCAGGCTGTACAAGCCATGCAAGCTGTGCAGGATGTACAAGCCATGCAGGCTGTACAGGCCATGCAGGCTGTACAGTCCGTGCACGCTGTACAAGCAGTGCAGACTGTGCAGGCTGTATAAGTTGTGCAGGCTGTACAAGGCCATGCAGGCTGTACAAGCCATGCAGGCCATGCAGGCTGTAGAAGCCATGCAGACTGTGCAGGCTGTGTAAACCAGTTATAATATTACTGAATGCCCGGCCACATTTGGGACACCAGAAAATATTACAAAAACTCTCCCCTTCATCTCACCTGTCTATCAACTCATTAACCAATACTAATGAAGAATGAAAACAAGTCACACAGATAAAGAGTGGAGAAGTTGTGCTTTAATAGCACCAACTCCTGTTCACCTAACAGTGACCTAGCATCCACACCCCTTACCTATAGCCACATAAAATCTCATTACTACTTTAGCCTGTATAGAAAGCAGTGCCTACAGCCCATGGGACAGGAGTCCTATGGCTGTGTACACACTCAATTGGAATAGATGAATTTTGATAGCATCCGACAGAGTGTCTGGGGTTCCTGCTTGAGTAGATGTGCCTCACTCCAGAGCCAGGAGTAGCGTGATCCCTCTTCAGTGTTGTCTGAAGCAGAGTCTAGAATAATGATCTCAGATTTGAGGCTAGTGTGGTCAGAGGGCCAATGGGGTGCAGGTGACTGGGCAGTCCACAGCCAGCCAATCAGGCACCTCCACAGTCTGGGTGGGTGGCACCCCCCCAGTAGGGGTGGCTGTCACTCAACCCTGCTGCAGGTGGTGCCCTGTGTGTATATGCAAATTAGGCTGGTGTGCCCACCCAGTGATCATGTAGGGACAGGTAGCTGCATAAAGTTACAATAGATCTCTGTTAAAATGGTCTTTCTTCCAGTTGCACTCTTTATGGATGCATAGAGAAACATTTCAATAATCATGTACTGCCTCTTATATAGGAACATCTCTTCATTAATCTCAGGCCTAATATATGAACATATATTTCACACAGCTTATATCATGTCATAATGGGAGTGGGATATTATTACCTTTAGTTTACATAACATTGTCCCAACTCCGTCAACCAAGAATAATAATGCTCTCTGCCAATATATAATTCCGAACCGAAAATCCATATATTTTTACAACATCCCTCTTCCATTTCTACTATTTGCGCAAATGGCCAAGATAAATGGAAGCTTTAAAACATTACATCTTTTTCGGTTTAAGCCAGAGTGAGTGCTATACAGTGGAGCAAATATGCGTTGTCAATAGACCTTATAAGTTCCTGTACCCTTCTGTTTGAATGCCCGCGCATTGGATTTTACTTAGGTATATTCTCCACTGTATTGGCCACTCCTCCCTTTCCCACTGTCAAAGTTTTTTTCCAAGTTTTCTGTCTTTCTCCAGTTCTCTACCACCTTGAGGACCATTCCTATCTATTTGAACAGCCCCAGAATCTATACTAGAATGGCGGTCCTAATGTAGATGGTGGCTTTGAACCGGCTATCTTACTACTTATCTATACTAGTTCTACTCCCCCCATAATCTATATTACATTTATATTTAAAAAGATGTCATTTATCATCCTGTCACTGTCCAGGTTGTGCCTGCTAATTCTCTTGCGCGCCCAGGCCCCCTTTAAAACTCATGATATAAAAAGAATTAGTTTTAAAAATAGGGTAAGCAGGACAGAATAGCAACACAAGCAGGGAACCATGACAGGTTAGATCTTGCACCAGATAATCAGATCAACTATTTCACAGTAGTGATTGATCCAATCAACCAGGTTTAGACTATCAGATTATCAAATCAACTATTTCCCAGTAGTGATTGATCCAATCAATCATTGACCCGATCGATCCACCTATCCACATCAATCAAATGACCCAAATCAATCAGATGACTCGACTCAATCAAATGACTCAAATCAATCAAATGAACCGAATCATTTCTTCCATCAATGGATGCCCTAACCAACCACTGGTCCCGTAACTCCAGTGACCCTCAGGAATCATTGACCCCATCAATCCTTGACCAACCCATGGACCCATCATTTCAGTGACCCTCGCACCTCTTTGACCCCATCAATCCTTGATCAACCAATGGTCCCGTCACTTCAGTGACCCTCGCACCTCATTGACCCCATCACTCCTTGACCCAAGATCAATCAAATGATCTGAATTAATCAAAATGATAATATCATCAACGCCTACTGTGGCACCCCACCGCCGACGCCCACACCAGTCGTGTGCACACCGTCGTGAGTCCATGCATCTCTGCAGCCTGTCCGGCACCGCTTACCACTGACTGGATGATCGGAAGCCGATTAAGGATCCGCGATCGAATCGTGATAACATGCGGACTGTGATCAGCGCCTGCACCTTATTGGATTTACCCAAACCACATCCTTGGTTTAACACAAATATTCTGACTGGTGCTCGGACCAACGTCCCTGCCGCACACTAACCTACGAGTACATGTAAATGGAAGGAGGCGGTGAACACACACCGTCCGCCCTACACTGGGTCACCTTTCTTGTCCTATTTCCCCATCACACATGCAAACTCGTCCCTCCTACACTTAAGTTGTCTTTCTCTCGCATTTCCACCATCGTACACGCGGACTCGTCCCTGCAGGATGGCTTCTTCCGGTTCGATTACGTAAGCAGCCCGAGGCACGAACTCGTCTATGGCATTCTGTGCCTGATGGGTCAGGTGGTCGCTAGGACCTTCCCATGGTCAAAGTTTTTTTCCAAGTTTTCTGTCTTTCTCCAGTTCTCCACGCCAGTTTCATGCAAGCAGGAATCAGAGAGGTGCATAATGTTGCTAGGACGTAAAACAACAACAAACAAACAAACAATCTTACACCATATACGGCAGCGTGGCCAGCTCCAACACCGAGCCCTGCGCCTTATACTGCACGACGGTATGGACTGGTAATGGGGAGGGAGGGGGGGCAGGGCTTTGGATTCACAGACCACCGCCTCCCTACCCATCTGCATCTGGTACTAGCTTGGCATCTGTAATAACAATACATCGTACCATACAACACGATTATACCAGCGACTGCCAACAAACAATACCACAGTATACTGAAATGTTCAACGTGGACGTACTCATCTGGCACCTGCACTAGACCATCCATCGACATCAGGGGAACCTGCAACTCTGTCTGCCGCTCGAGCTGCTCCTTCATCACTCAGTGGAGAGCAGGAGGCCATGAGACATTCAAGGCCGGTAAGTCCAGCCTTGATGGCATCCGTCGTATGTTCACGGTCTCATGTTTAACTGTCAGTGTTCGCAAAAGCCAACCTCTGCCCTCCACCATGCATGGCTCCGTCACCTGCAGCACTGTTGGGCCGGTGATCCTCTTGTTGACCTGAGGCTTTCCGGCAAAACGAATTGTCACATCGATATGAGGTTCATGGGGTGCAATGCTCAGACCACCCATGCCCTCCACAGGTGCCACAACGGTAGCAGACACAGTCTTTTGGATCTTCATGATCCGCAGCTTGCAGTCTCCCGGTCTGGTAGGTCATCTCCATTGCATGATAGCACACCGTGGGCAAGCTGCCCATGCAAGCTTCAGGATAGAAGCTCGCCTTCCTTCTCGTGCTTACCGCTACCACAGATTTTCCCACCACGGTCCTTGAATGTTCATTGTCGAGTAGAACCAGCAGATACGTCAAGTGGTATGCCACATACGTCTCCTGACTCACCATCTGTAGTCCCAGGCGGAAGGCAAGCGACGCGTCCGGACCCCACACTGGTTCTACCCTTGCGTGTTGGTAGTACCAATGCAGATCGAAACTGAGAAAGCCCGCATCCTTGGCCGCCTCTATTACGAGTGCCAGCTGAGCCGGTATCAGTAGCACCTCCATCAACATGCCGCGCTCAAGCTGCATCACCATCCAATGGTGATGCAGTCGTCCACCACACTCTCCAACTCCTCCACTGCCAGCCTCACTCACTGTAGCAGCACTCAATCATTGGAGATTTCCGTCATCTCCTAAACGTCGCCCTGTGCTAAGGCTATCATTGATTCAACTACAGAAACATGCTTTACGTCATATACGTCGGCATACGCCGGCATACGCCGCCATACGCTCCGCACACGCTACGCGTATGCTCCGCATACGCTCCGCATAGGCCGTCATGTGCAGGCTATGACCAACTAAATTGAGTCATTTGATGGATGCGCTTTCTCCCGTCCGTCCGTCCAAATTTGTTTGTGCATGCTCAAAAAATCTCGACCTACGGGGGCGTATGGTTCTTATGCTACTCATATGCTTCGCATACGCCGGCATATGCTCCTCGTATGCTGGGGGTACGCTGGCATACGCTAGGGGTACGCCGGCATATGCTACTCGTATGCTCAACTTGCGTCATGGGCGTATCTCGGGCGTATCTCGGGCGTATCTCGGGCGTATCTCGGGCGTATGCAGCGTACGCAGAACCTACGCGTTGCGTATGAGAGCGTATTGGTAGCGTATGAAAAGCGTATGCATAGCATATGGTGGCATATGCCCGACCTATGGTCTCGGTATATAAAGGCGACCCAGGCCATTCCTTTGGTCATTCCTGCTCTGCTGCTCATACTGGATGGATGCCCAGGCACTGCAAGTACAGTTCCAGCTTTTCTACGGAGTTGCCCTTTATCACCATGAGCTTACTCTATACCTCATGGTTCTTCTGGCGTCCCGTATTGAGAGACGAAGGAGGAGGGAGCGGCGGCGACGATCAGTGTGGGTCAGACCCTGGATTGGGAGGCAGCCACAGTTTGGCTTGTTCGACAAGCTGATGGTCGAGCTCCGCAGCGAGGACACCGCGTCGTTTGTGAACTTCATGCGGCTGCCTCCCCAGTTGTTTGACAAGATTGTGGCGTGAGTGGGACCGAGGATCGCCAAAAAACGGACCACATTCAGGGTGCCGCTCGACCCGGCACTGAAAATAGCACTTACTCTGCGGCACCTGGCATCTGGCACAAAATACTCCTCCATGAAGTTCGGGTGGAGGGTGCCCCACAAAACACAGTCGCTGATAGTGCGTGAAGTCTGTAAGGCCATCGTACATAGCCGGGGTCATGATGTGTCCGACGACTCCATAACAATTAAATGATGGCATGCCTTTACTGAACACGGACACAAAAATTAAAAGTGACAGTATATTTATTTATTGAAACATCTTGACATATAAATGTACAAACAATATATAAACATACAATATATATACATATATACATACAAAGATAAATATAAACTAAGACTACATATGTACATATATACACATATTACAATCACTTCTCTCCCTTGCCGTTGGCATCAGCTGGCGACTGTGTGGCTGACGACGAGGCGAATAAGTTCAGATAACCCCGACAAGCTCAAGAGTCCCTCCGGGCTGGCCGACTCAGACAAGTTCACTTGGGGGTCGGCGCGTGTCGGAGTCACGATGTCTGCGGCAGCACAAGTCCCTGGCCATGGCGGACCCACAGTGGGCGGAGCACCCCAGTGCACCACAACTACAGGAGAGCCCCTCGTGTGCGCCACCATTCCTAATGTCCGTACTTGTGCGGTGTGCGGTGGTGACGGCTGCATCACCTTGAGGATGTCGGCAGACTCATCAAACCTCTTGTGGATGGCAGCGAGGAGGTTGTTGTCGACTGGGGTAGATCGCTTCCCTCTCCCCTTTCCCCGCTCTTGGGATGTAGCGGGAGGAGTGGGTGGAAGATCCTCGTCCATCGCCACCTCCACATCGGTCCAGACATTCTCCTCCACGTTGAGATCGAGCTGCAGAGCCGCGACAGGAGTGGCAAACTGCAAGACAAAATCATAAAATAACATAAGTAACATGAATGCAAATCGATATTTCGACAAAAGACACGACAAGTCAACAGTAAATCAAAAATATATAGAGCAAAAATAATTAACGTTAAATGCAAACATGCATTTATAACGATTATATCACAATACATATATTGTCAATATCTCAATTTAAGAACAACTACACAACAACTCAACATTAAAGAAATAAATAACATTAACAAATTACTAGAATATTAGATGTTGCTAGGACGTAAAACAACAACAAACAAACATAAATACAACAAAAGCATAAGATAACAAACTTAGAATACAAGCGGTTTTAGAAGAATACTAATGGCCGCACTTGTCATAAGATTATCTACTTACACTCTTGCAGGGCTCTGGTCGGTGACGGACGACGGACCGCAAGAACCCGAACTTGGGCAGGATCCACTGCTCCCGCTCAGTCAGGTCAGAGGCTCCGTCCCCGCTCTTTTTCTTGTGGAGCCGCTTGTTCATGTCCCTGAGTGACTTGAACCACTTCTGGAGATGGACTGTTGTGGTCCCCAGAAGTGTCGCTTGGTCCTCCCACATCTTGGCCTTTCTGTCTGAGCGGCGGTAATCCGTGAGCTTCATGTTCCACATGATGGGGTTCTCCTGGAGGAAGTCCAACATTTGATCCTCCTTGAAGACCGACAGAGAACAGTCGCTCTTCTTGGCCCTCCGTCTCTTTGACGTGCAGATGCCACCGGTGCTGGTGGAGGTGTTGGAGGCGGTGGTGGCAGCGGAGGCGGCGGAGGCAGCAGACGACACCCGTGAGCTGCCCCGAGAGGCAGGAGATGATGAGCTGGAGTGGGGACGCCAGCGTTGCATCGTCGACCTCTCCACTTCCATGTCCAGCTCCTCCAGTGGATAGTGGTGTTCTGGAGAGTGGTGTTCTGGAGAGTAGTGTTCTGGAGAGTGGTGTTCTGGAGAGTGGTGTGGAGAGTGGCGAGGTGGCGAGGCAGGTGAGGAGGCATTGCAACAAAGTCTGCCTCTTTCTGCCTCTCCCACGGCCTAGTCCTGCTCCTGTAGTTACAGCAGCTCTGGAGGCTGGTGTAGTAGCAGTAGTACTGGTAGTAGTAGTAGCAGTAGCAGAAGCAGCAGCAGCAGCAGTGGTGTTCCTCTTAGCAGGCATGGTGGCAGAGTGAGGGGAGCCTGTTGCTGCAGGCTATATATACCCAGGAGACACCAAGCGGCGGACCGCGGAGAGATAACATAGGTCGCGCATAGGTTTCGCATACGCTCCTCATATGCTCCTCATACGCTCCTCATACGCTCCTAAAATATCCATATGCTCCACATACGCTCCGCATACGCTCCTCATACGCTCCACATGCCAATCAAAACCGTCAAAAAATGTCGCAGCACGCTCCCATATGCTCCTCATATGCTCCTCATACGCTCCTCATACGCTCCTCATAGGTCCCCCATATGCTCAAACCCACCCAAAAGTTCACCGAAGGTCATCATAGGCCGGCACCCGCACGACTTACGTAGGTTTTCAATACGCTCCCGCCATACGCCGTAATGTGACAGGGCCTTTAGGCCGTTTCGCAAATACCTGTAACACTTCAGCTAACCTGGCCCGAAGGACACTTAGCTTCATTTCCCAATGATGAATATTAACATGCCACTTGTTCTTAGTCAATTTATCCACATGGTCCCATACCTGTGAGAATCAGTGCTCCACTGGTGGCCGGTTTGGGGATGTGATCAGTAACACCAGCTGCCAAACAGCAGATATTCTCCTTGGCCCTTAATATAGCGAATGGTAGACCTGCAGGCTGCTAAACGCCGTGAGTCACGCTGCGTGCATTCCCCCAGCTCCTTTTAAAGCCGCATACTCTACTGAAAATACACAATTTTCAAAATCAAAACAATTATCTAGAACTTATTCAATCTATCCAACCCAGATGCCGGTGCACCTACCAACTTTGTCATCACCTATCTGGGGATACTGCTGAGTAAATTACTAGAACCTGTTACTGACATGACAGAACTATGCCCCTTTAACTTCCCGACGTCAGTAACATTGTCGGCTGGATATAAACGTGCTGGGTGCAGCCCCCCACACAAACAACACACACAACACACACAGTCCTTTGCTGGTTTGTTTATACATTCTTGGAATTCCCATCTATCTGTCGATATATATAAATACTATATGTTGATATATTTCATATCAAACACACATCGACGTGCCGCTGCACAACTCCCACCTAAACTATCATTATATATTAACACCAATATATATATCTACCCATTGAGGTACCGATGCACCACTCCCACCTAAACTATCAATATATATCCAACATATATATATATATATACACCTGTAACGCATACTATCAGCAATGACTCAGCCATACTACAAATAGAACGGCATTCCTCGGCTGAGTGATTGCTACTACCTAATGTTCTTACGTGCAGAAGTCCACCAGGTGGACTTTCGCTGTCCAGGGACTTTCCCTGGCCCCATAGCACATCACACATCAACAACAACTTCCTCAAGTTTTAGTTGCCTAAGTATTGTTCTACCTACCATGTGATTCAAATGTTTTTAGATATTCATTTTGAGTCGAAATTCCAGATATTGGAATCCACAGACTTCTTTTTTAAATATCGCGAACAATGTTTTCGGTAAACACGGGTGACCTGATCCACCCCCGCAGCTGCCCACCCCCCAACGTTATCGACAATAAACAGCAAAGTAAAATATTGGGTTCCTCTTCATCTGATTATTTTCCAGCCTGCCATATGATTCAAACATGTTTGGACAATAATAAAAATGAGAATAGAACTGCTCATCGCCCAGTTTTGTGCAGTTAATTTTGTGTTGTGTCCTCTGCCGTTTTGGGCCACTTAGGGCCGCCCTCATCATAACAACAAAAAAATGCCTCACCTAATTACTATCCTTATCTGTCGATGTAGGATCGTCCTCTTCGGTTCAATTCAAATAAAATATAAAAACAAGTCAGAACGAATCGGGGGTGCCACACAGCTGTCCGGTGTTGCTTTATTCTCCGAAAGTTTTGCCGCCCGCTGTCTTTGTTTACATCTGCCAATATACTCTAGGTGGCGCCAGCCGTCGCCTCCCCTTTTTGTAACTTAACTCCTGCTTCCCCCACTAGGAGATGCCAGTGTAGCGCCGTAGTCCTGCTTAGCACTATAGCACTGCATATCTTATATAATAACTTACAGTCATGAGAATGAACAAGTGATTATTCTTTTGATTTAGCACGCATTCACAATCACATAGACTATCTTTAGTTTTTATTTACAGAAGTTTTTATTTTGGGGGTGTTTATGTTTTGGGGTTGTTTATGCTGCCCATGGGTTATAGCTTGGATGAAACTTTTGGCAGCATATTCCCGTGGGCTTTTTTCGTGAGCTTTTGTGAGCTTGGATTTGGCTCCTATTAGTGGAGCAACAACAACCACCCAACAACGAACCAATACAACCAGCAATCCACAACCAACTAACCAACTAACCAACTAACCAACAACCAACAGACCAACAAAACAACCAGCAAACCAACAACCAACAAACAACAAACAACCAACAACCAATCCACAACCAACAAACAACAAACAAACAACCAACAACCGATCCACAACCAACAAACAAACAACAAACAAACAAACCAACAAAACAACCAACAAACCAACAACCAACAACCACCAAACCACAAACCAACCAAACCATCCAATACAACCAATCTACAACCAACCAACAACAACCAGCCAACCAACAACCAACAACAACCACCAAACAACAAACCAACAACAAATCAACAACAAATCCACATCCAACCAACAACCAACAACCAACCAACAACCAACCAACCAACAACAACCAATCCACCAACAATGAATCCACAACCACAACCGCAACACTTCAGCAGGATCTTGCTCTAACCTGGCCCAAGGACACTTAGCTTCATTTCCCAATGATGAATATTAACATGCCACTTGTTCTTAGTCAACCAACCAACCAATCCACAGATATCCGACCAACAACCAACCAACAATCAACCAACAACACCAACCAATCCACCATCAACCATTACAACAACCAATCCACAACCAACTAACAACCAACCAACAACCAACCAACAACCAGCAAACAACAAACCAACCAATCCACAACCAAGCAACAACCACCAAACAACAACAACCAACAACCAACAACAACCACCAACCGACAAACCACAACCACAACCAACCAATCCACAGACATTCAACCAACAACCAACAGGCATCCAACCAACAACCAACCAACCAACCAACAACCAACAACCAATTCACAACCAACCAACAACCAACCAACAACCAACCAACAACCAACCAACAACCAACCAACAACAACAATCAATCCACCAACAACCAATACAAGAACCAATACAACAGCCAATCCACAGCCAACTAACAACCAACCAACAAACAACCAACAACCACCAAACAACAAACCAACCAATCCACAACCAACCAACAATCAACAACCAACAACAACCACCAAACAACAACAACCACCAACAACCACCAACAAACAACACATAACAACCAACAAACAACAAACCAACCTACCAAAACAACCACCACCCAACAATGAACCAACAACGAACCTATCAACATCCAATACAACCAACACAACCAACAACCACAACCAACAACCAACAACCAACCAACTAACCAACAAACCAACCTATCTAATGTGGCTGTTATCTAATAAATTCGGATTATACGTTGACAGCATTTTCGTGAGCATTGATTTGCATCGCATCGGATGTAAACTGCCACAGCCGCTCAGGACGTTTCAAAGTTGATTGTTGTCAAAACAACCTTTTGTGTGGAGTTAGCCATCCCTACATAGGTATTTATGCAAGTATATATATATTCTCAAATGCATTCTGCTTAACACCACAAAACGAACCTGATGCCTCTTAAATAAAGTATTCAGGTGAATTCGCATGTGACCTCTTTACTTAAATTTACGGAAACGCAATTACGTACTGAAAACGCTGCCTCTGTACGTTCGTCGCTTTACCCCAGCTCAGTATCGCTTATCAACAGCTGCGTTTGTCCGATTCACACTTAAAGGGATTAAAACCAAAAATAGTCATTTTCTTCATTTATTAAGTCTGTATTTAGTAATGTGCACAAGACAAAATGATATCCCCACTTATATTTTATTTCACAATATGGACCAGACTAGACTAGATTATCTCTCAAATAGTAAACCAAATGAGTAATAGCAGGTACAACGTGTACCACGCCAGGACCTTGGTCGATGGTGGGGGTGGGGGTGGTTTAATTAATGGGCGCTGGGTGGAAGCTATCACAAGAATAACGTGAGAAACTTTTGCTTGAGCACATTTCTTTCCTAATCGAGCAATGTTTTCTGATTACACCTGATACCTACGATTAACTTTTATATTGCCAATACGTTAATTTTTTAGAATGCAAAATATTTCGCTATATGGAAGTCAAGTGGCTATAGGCGCCGATTTGTCTTTAATATCCAGATACTAAGCCTCCAACACCCACACGATAGTAAAATTCACTCTCAATGGCTAACCCTACTGCCATTGTCTCACTCCCTCCCGCCCTCCCACTCAAACGTATAATATATTTAACGCGCAGTGCAAAACATTAGCTGGAATCATTGTAACCGATTTGCTTCTACAGACAATACCAAAAATAATGTCTATTTTAGCATATTACATCAGCCCAGCGCAGCTCGCGGGTCCCCCCCAGCCATAACCAACCCCCTGGAAATGAATTCGCTGCTGCGTCAGATTGCCCAGTGTTGCAATTTCTGCCGTCCGCCAGTTCCTGCGGTACGCCTACACTTAAATGCATTTTCCATGGACGTGATCATTCTTCATACCGAAAAAGTGAAATATCTCTAAAACCTCAGCATCTAGAAACAAATCACTTGGTAGTCATACAGAAAACATCTGTACCAAAAACATTGTATTAAATTTATAAGGTTAGTGATGATGCTCTTCCCTTTTGATGCATGCACAGAAACGATGCGTACCGTGAAAATTGTTGGACGGCGGAAACTGCGACACCGGGCCTTTGACTGGTTGGTTGTTATGCCAGAATGTTTTAATTTAGGTCACCCAAGCAGGAGCCCGTGCCTGACGGGCTTTTAATCACCATTTTCTAATTCTGATTGGTTGATTTGAATTGAAGTGGGCGTGGTTTAACAAACGACTGATATATGTGTATATACATACAGTGGCCACTATAGGTTGTACACTTTGGTGCTGCCTCTGTCGCCATCGCAATCACAATGCGTCGTATTAACAATATTGGTTGGAAATCCAATCCCCGACCAACCGAGACCGTGCGCCGTACACAGATTGTCAATGGCATTCAAAGCAGTTTCTATCGTCGGGAGCCTATTCGTACTAGGGGCTCACAAGCTCAAGACTGAAATCCAGCTCCACTTGAGGCTCCAGCTCCAGCTCCAGCTCCAGCGGAACCTGAAGCGGAACCTGCACCTGCACCTGCACCTGCACCTGCACCTGCACCTGCACCTCCACCTCCATCTCCACCGCCATCTCCACCTGCAGCTGAACGTGAACCTGAACCGCAAGTCCAACCGATTGATGAAGGTAATTATTTTTATACATGCATGTTATGTTTCTAAAATGTCATTGGTATGTCTATTGCTATAAAACTATGAAACTATGAAACTATGAAACTCCAAGCATATCAGTGTCACTAATGTGTGCATTTACTTTGATTCTAACGGGTGGATTCGACAGAAGCGGTAGGCTTTAATTCTTAAACTGAAAATTTCATTTAGCTATCTCGATTATTCAATATATAAGTTTCGGTTGGTACATCAATTCCCGCTTGGGGTACTGCGGTATACGTGTCACCTCTACACTAAGCTCTGTGACCTGGTTTCTATATGCCTATAAAATCAGAAGTACTTTGTAAAACCACTGTCGAATAAGTCATCGAACAGATTAGTAACATTCCAAAATCATTCTAATCGTGTGACAATCGTAATTATTGAGTTGTTTATCTTTCATTTGCTACCTATATTGTGTATTTCTGTCCATTTTGTTAATCTTGTGCATTCGGAAAGACAGTACATAGCTTTTAAATGTGTGTGTCATAGTAGCTGCTTACGCTGATCTCCCGCCAATGACATCCACAAATATGTCACTAATATGCCTATATTCATAAGTGCTTTGTAAAACCACTGTTGAAACGGTCATCGAGCAGATTAGTAACATTCCAAAATCATTCTAATCATGTGACAATCGTAATTATTGAGTTATATATCTTTCATTGGCTACATATATTGTGTATTTCTGTCCATTCGGAAAGACAGTAAATAGCTTTTAAATGTGTGTGTGTAATAGTAGCTGCTCGCGCTGATCTCCCGCCATTTTCATCGCGCATAAAAGGCCGATTCGGGTGTTTAGCTCTGTTCCAATTTCTGTTAATGTTGAGGTAATTTGAGGTAATTTGAGGTAATTGTACATATTTCAGGTTTTATTTCATCAAAATCTGTTCGATGAGTTTCAATCCATGACATCCACAAATACATCACGAAGGTGTGTGAAATACAGGACTATTTCACTTTATAACCAATACACTTTGATAGTTATGAATGTTTACTCATAGAGTAATATTCTTCACTTCATTCCAGGCCTAACCATAAATCCCCAATGCTCATGTAGCGCCGAAGTGGAATGCAATTCATCCACAACTAACACGCAGTCATTACCATTCATTTGCACCACTGATGACTACATGCGCGGTTTGTTCCCGAGACACAGTAAGGTGTCCGATCTTATGCCTTGACTGTGGGCCAATAGCTTACTACTGTGAAGGGTGTTTTAAAAAACACCAGAAACTTGCGCCTCTTCACATCGCCCTTATCTGGCAGATAGGTCATTACACACACCACTTTAATTTTAACACATTTCATACTAAATGTATTTGTTGTACGTTGCTATATAACCAAAAAGCCACTACTAAATTAGGAAATTCTTCTTCATATGGTTGATCGGTTGATATCTTTCCCAATCACATCCAGGAGGTCTCTTTTTAGTTATTAATTATGGAATAAATGTTAATTTGCATTACAACACAGTGCCCCAGAGTTGAGTATATAACCAAAAAGCCCAAAAGCCAATACAAAATGTTTCTTTTTAGTTAGTAAATATTGAATTAATGTTAATTTTCAGTACGACACAGTGCCCGAGAGATGAGTGAATAACTTGAACAATGAAATTTGAGTGTAGGATGCTTGGATGTGCTGACCAACCCTTCATTATAGAACTGCTGCAAAATATCCCGCTGCTCGGTTGTGGTGGAAACCACAGTCTGCAAAACAAAACCAAAACAAACCTAAATAATCATTATTAAATCTACATATTTAGACATAGTTATATCTACATGTTTCAATCGATTCGAAATTAATTAAAAGATCAAGAAATTTGACAGTCAAATACCGAAACCCTAAATACAGAAACCCTCAGTCAAATACTCACACGTTTAGTGTCGAGAACACTACGAGATGACATCCTTGACCATTGAGCATTGGGGATAGGAGGTGTGCGAGGTGAGAATAGATGTGAGCTGGTGTGAGAGCGGCGTGGTGAGGTGAGGCATGGTCAATCGGTCAATCGGGCAATCGGGCAATCGGTCAGACTGGTTGGTTGGTTGTTGGAGTTTTACGTCCTGGCAACAGGCAGACACCTAGTGGAAATGAAATGAAGTATCTTTCATGCAGGTGGTGCCATCGGGCGTGAAGATTTGCTAGAAAAGAAGACGACCGTCTGATCTCTGTCAGCCGGTGCTGCCACCTGGAGATATTATGTTAGAACCCTGAAGATCAATGATAGCACCACCTAGTGCCTATGGAGGGAACCAAAAAATGCAGCCGAAACAAACACACCTTAAGGAAAACCATGGTTATTTTTTCCCCTCACAACTACATGCAGTAGAAGAAAAGTCTATTCGTAGATTTCCAGAGATCAAAAATACATCGGGATTTTGTTGTCAACTCTATCAATGTGTTCATAGGTTATCATCGGTAACGTAACGTAACAAAACGTAGCGTAAGTGGAGAATTATATAAATAAATAAATGAATAAATTAATAAATGCCTGTAAATACTGAGTTGTCCTCTCCTGCACTGCCGGATGACCTATGTAGGCTCAGCCAATCGGTCCCGCTGGGTGAGGGGGGTCTTTTGATAGCTTTTGAAGAATGTCGGGGTTTATGTAGGCTCAGTCTTTTCATATGTCAAGCTTTGGACGAACGTGGGGTGTCAGGCCCCTCCTGACAAGAACACCTTCGGTGGAGTGAGCCACATAAAAATAGTCACATAAAAATAGTGACATACCGCAAAGTTAGTCGTTCATGCAAAAAGGCAGCAAGTCACTCGCTGACCATTCTTTCGGAAAGGCGGGTTGGGTGAGCAGCTGTACTATGTAGTTTCAGAGGATTATTGAAAAAATCAAATGTGACCTTGTCAGATGCGATGCTACTTCGTAGAGACTTTAAATTTCACCCATGGGGGATGTTATTGACCATTCGAAAATCAAAAACAATACAATTTAAGGATAGGGTATTGAATATTCCTATAGCGCGGTGTTATGATTCAGATTTGTGTCCAGTCCATTGGACAGAGAAACATTTTGCGGATTGTCTGGCGCAATTGGTATGCTTTTCGTGTACCGGATGGAAAAGGAGATAGTACTCCTTTGACAGTCGACTTTAAAACTGTTTGGAGGCCAAATAGGTCTTGATGTTGAGTTTCTTTCGTCACATTCACTTTGGAGGGGTGGCTGTACATATTTATCACTGTGTGGAGCGTCCCTGGAGGAGATCCGTACAAGGGGGGACTGGACTAGCAAGGCGCACCTGTACTAGAAGACACCATTGACAATACGTATCATCAATGATATGCGAGTAGCAGCCAGGTTGAGCTGGGTTGGGGGACTCGGACTAGTCTGTGGCATATTATACCCCCGCCAGAGGACTAATAAATAGAACTCAGCCCAACTCTGGTTTGTCTACCTTTCTCCCGGAGTGACTTATGTGTATTATAATTAATTATGATAATATAAATAACTAAGGTTCTTTATTCGGTTTATTGATGTTACACGGTATTACATGTTATGTGTGTGTACCACATGTGTGTATATTACATGTTATGTGTATTACATGTTATGTGTGTGTTATGTGTGTGTTATGTGTGTCGCGAATCTGTACCAACCTGGGCGCGCGAATGGGGCGCTCAGCTACATTTTTCTTTTAATAAATAGAACTCAGCCCAACTCTGGTTTGTCTACCTTTCTTCCGGAGTGACATATACACATAACACACTGTGTGGTACAGACATAACACACTGTGTGTTACACACATAACACACTGTGGGTTACACATAACACACTGTGTGGTACACACATAACACACTGTGTGGTACATAACAATGTGTGGTACATAACACATAACACATAACACAATGTGTGCACACACATAATACACACATAACACACACATAACACACACATAACACACACATAACACACACATAACACACACATAACACACACATAACACACACATAACACACACATAACACACACATAACACACACATAACACACACATAACACACTGTGTGGTACACACACATAACACACTGTGTGGTACACACATAACACACTGTGTGGTACATACACATACCACACTGTGTGTTACACACAAATAACACACTGTGCACACATAACACAAAGTGTTACACACATAACACACTGTGTGGTACACACATAACACACTGTGTGTTACACACATAACACACTGTGTGGTACACACACATAACACAATGTGTGGTACACACATAACACACTGTGAGTACACACATAACACACTGTGTTGCACACACATAGCACACTGTATGCTACACACATAACACACTGCGTGTTACACACATAACACACTGTGTTGCACACACATAGCACAGTGTGTGTAACACCACACATAACACACTGTGTGGTACACATATAACACACTGTGTGTTGCACACACATAGCACACTGTGTGGTACACACACATAAGACACTGTATGTTACACACATAACCCACTGTGTGCTACACACACATAACACAATGTACACACATAACACACTGTGTGGTACACACACATAACACACTATGTGGTACACACATAACACACTGTGTGGTACACACATATACACTGTGTGGTACACACATATAACACACTGTGTGTTGCACACACATAGCACAATGTGTGGTATACACACATAACATACTGTGTGTTGCACACACATAGCACACTGTGTGCTACACAGATAACACACTGTGTGTAACACACAACACACTGCGTGGTACACACACATAACACACTGTGTGTTACACCCATAACACACTGTGTGTTACACCCATAACACACTGTATGTTACACACCCATAACACATAACATACTGTGTCCTCCCGTTCTAGGATATCCTCGCAGGAGATGAATACGCCTAGTCTCGACAATAGTAGTCTCGACACACAGGTAGCAGGTAGACTGTGTGGGTTCTTGACGCAGGACAAAGCAGGACACAGACTGATTTTGAAAGCAGGACACAGACTGACTGCCCAGGACGCGCAATCCAATATACCAAGAAAATCAAAAAAAAACTAACAAAGCTAACTAAGCATACCAACCAATTATCTATCTGCTACTGAAATGCAGGCAATCAAATACTTTATCAGCAGCTACTGTGTGGTAAGATAACACCAACACCACAACTGGCCAACATTGAAAACAAGCCTGGGTACCCGGGCTTATATGCTATGGACAGTGTGTTGATACAGTATGGTAGTAGTATGTACCACACTGTGTAACACACGTTGTGTTACACACATAACACACTGTGTGTCGCACACACAGTACCGCACAGTGTGTTATGTGTCTGTACCGCACTGTGTGGTACAGACACATAACTGTGTGTTGCACACATAACACACTGTGTGTTACACACATAACACACTGTGCGGTACACACGGTGTGTTACACACATAACACACCATGTGTTGCACAAACATAGCACACTATGCGTGTACCACACACATAACTCACTGTGTGGTACACACACAGTGTGTTGATAGAGCCTCAATAAAAAATAAATTTAAAAAATAACAGTGTGTTGCACACACATATTACACTGTGTGGTACACACACATAACACACTGTGCGTTACACACATAACGCACTGTGTGTTACACACATAACACAGTGTGTGTTACACACACATAACACACTGTGTGGTACACACACATAACACACTGTGTGTTACACACACACTGTGTGTTACACACATAACACAGTGTGTGTTACACATACATAACACACTGTGTGGTATAACACACTGTGCATTACACACATAACACACAGTGTGGCACACACATAACACACTGTGTGTTACACACATAACACACTTTGTGGAACACACACATAACACACTGTGTGTTACACACACACTGTGTGTTACACACACACTGTGTGTTACACACATAACACACTGTGTGTCACACACATATAGCATGCTGTGGTACAGACACATAACTGTGTGTTGCACACATAACACACTGTGTGTTACACACATTCCAGACTGTGCGGTACACACATAACACACTGTGTGTTACACACACATAACACACTGTGTGGTACACACACATAACACACTGTGTTACACACAGATAACACAATGTGCGGTACACACATAACACACTATGTGTTGCAAATACATAGCACACTGTCTGGTACACACTTATAACACACTGTGTGGTACATATAACACACTGTGTGTTGCACACACATAGAACACTGTGTATTACACATATAACACACTGTGTGGTACACACACATAACACACAGGATGTTACAGACATAACCCACTGTGTGCTACACACACATAACACAATGTGTGGTACACACATAACACACTGTGTGGTACACATATGACACACTGTGTTATGTGTGTACCACACATTGTGTTATGTCTGGGTAACACACATGACACACTGTGTGTTACACCCATAACACTGTGTGTTACACACACATAACACATAGCACATACACACACACATAACACACTGTGTGGTACACAGACATAACACACCGTGTGCACACACATAACACACTGTGTGGTACAGACACATAACACACTAAATTTAAAAAATAACACAGTGTGTTGCACACACATATTACACTATGTGGTACACACATATAACACACTGTGTGTTACACACTCATAGCACAATGTGTGGTACACACAACTACCATACGGTACACACAACTACTCACTGTGTTGCACTTAACTCACTGTGTCGCTACACACCGTGTGCTACACACATAACACTGTGTGTTGCACACATAACACACTGTGTTACACACACAAAACACACTGTGTGTTACACACATAGCACACTATGTGGTGCACACACATAACACACTGTGTGGTACACACACATAACACACGGTGTGCACACACATAACACACTGTGTGGTAGAGACACAACACTCTAAATTTAAAAAATAACACAGTGTGTTGCAGACACATAACACACTAAATTTAAGTTGCACACACATATTACACTGTGTGGTACACACACATAAAACACTGTGTGTTAAACACATAACACACTGTGTGTTACACACATAACACAGAGTGTTACACACATATAACACACTGTGTGGTACACACATAACACACTGTCTGTTGCACACTCATAGCACAATGTGTGGTACACACAACTACCATACCGTACACACGACTACTCACTGTGTTGCACATAACTCACTGTGTCGCACACACATAGCACACTGTGTGCTACACACATAACACACATACATAACACACTGTGTGTTGCACACATAACACACTGTGTGTTACACACACATAACACACTGTGGGGTACACACATAACACACTGTGTGGTGCACACACATAACAAACTGTGCGGTACAGACACATAACACACTGTGTGTTACACACATAACACACTGTGTGGTACACAAACATAACACAATGTATGGTGCACACATAATACACTGTGTGTTGTACACACTGTGTGGTACACACATTACACACTGTGTGTTACACACATAGCACACTGTGTGGTACACCCACATAACACATTGTGTGGTACACACACATAACACATACACACAGTGTGGCACACACATACATAACATGTATGTGTGTACCACACAGTGTGTTATGTATGTGTACCACACCATGTGGTACACACACATAACACACTGGGTGGTACACACATAACACACTGTGTGGTACACACATAACACATCCACACACATACATACTGTGTTATCACAGTGTCTGCAACACTGTGTGTTACACACACATAACACACTGTGTGGTACAATCGCATAACACACTGTGCATTACACACATAACACACTGTGTGTTACACACATAACACACTGTGTGGTACACACACATAACACACTGTGTGTTACACACACACACTGTGTGTTACACACATAACACAGTGTGTGTTACACACACAAATAACACACTGTGTGGTACAATCGTATAACACACTGTGCATTACACACATAACACACAGTGTGGCACACACATAACACACTGTTTGTTACACACATAACACACTTTGTGGAACACACACATAACACTGTGTGGTACACACACACTGTGTGCTACACACACACTGTGTGTTACACACATAACACACTGTGTGTCGCACACACATAGCACACTGTGTGGTACAGACACATAACTGTGTGTTGCACACATAACACACTGTGTGTTACACACATACCAGACTGTGTGGTACACACACATAACACACTGTGTGTTACACACATAACACACTGTGTGGTACACACACATAACATACTGTGTGTTACACACAGATAGCACACTGTGGGTTACACACAGATAACACAATGTGCAGTACACACATAAAACACTATGTGTTGCAAATACATAGCACACTGTGGTACACACATATAACACACTGTGTGGTACATATAACACACTGTGTGTTGCACACACATAGAACACTGTGTATTACACATATAACACACTGTGTGGTACACACACATAACACACATTATGTTACAGACATAACCCACTGTGTGCTTTGTTGTTTTACGTCCTAGCAACATCTAAGGTCATATCAGTCCACTGTGTGCTACACACACATAACACAATGTGTGGTACACACATAACACACTGTGTGGTACACACATGACACACTGTGTGTTACACACATAACACACTGTGTGGTACACACACATGACACACTGTGTGTTACACCCATAACACTATGTTACACACACATAACACACAGTGTGTTGCACACACATACACACACACATAACACACGGTGTGCTACACACATAACACAATGTGTGGTACACACATAACACACTGTGTGTTGCACACACACATACTGTGTGTGTGTTACACACACACATAACACACTGTGTTGAACACACATAACACACTGTGTGTTGCACACACATAGCACAATGTGTGGCACCTGACATATGTTACGCACATAACACACATAACACACTGTGTGGTACGCAAACATAACACCATGTGTGGTACACACACATGGTATGGTAGGGGTATGGTAGGGGTATGGTAGGGGTATGGTAGGGGTACGTTAGTGTGCGTTAGGGGTACATTAGCGGTTGGTTAGGGGTACTTTATGTGTACATTAGGGGCACATTAGCGGTACATTAGGGGTATGTTAGGGGTATGTTAGGGGTACATCAAGGGTACGCTATGGGTATATTAGGACAGGGCCAGCCACTAGACTATTAGAACGTAACTCATATAAAGTGTTGTTAGACTAAAATTGTACAATGTATAAGCGAGTCGAGGTACTGTCGCTAAGATAAATTGACATGTGTTAGAATTAAGTGAGAGAAACATAAAGAAATCAAACTCAACACGGATTGGGTAATTGCACATGTATAACACTATGTTGACACGCAATTTGATGTTAGGGGTACTTTAAGGTAGGGGTGGGGTAGGGGTTGGGTAGGGGTGGGGTAGGGGTGGGTTAGGGGTGGGGTAGGGGTGGGGTAGGGGTGGTGTAGGGTTGAGGTAGGGGTATGGGAGGGGTACGTTAGGGGTACGGTATGGGTAAGGTAAGGGTGGGGTAGGGGTGTGGTAGGGGTGTGGTAGGGGTGGGGTAGGGTAGGGGTGGGGGAGGGGTGGGGTCAGTGTCAGGTGTCAGGTGTCAGGTGTCAGGTGTCAGGTGTCAGGTGTCAGGTGTCAGGTGTCAGGTGAAAAGTGTCAAGTGTCAAGTGTCACATGTCAAGTGTCAAGTGTCAAGTGTCAGGTATCAGGTGTCAGGTGTCAGGTGACAGGTGTCAGGTGCCAGGTGCCGGGTGTCAGGTGTCAGGTGTCAAGTGTCAATCAAGTATCAATCAAGTATCAATCAAGTATCAATCAACTATCAATCAAGTGGCAATAAAGCATCAATCAAGCAGCACTCAAGCGGCAGTCAAGTGTCAAGTGTCAAGTGGCAAGTGGCAAGTGGCAATCAAGGGTCAATCAAGTGTCAATCAAATGTCAATTGTCAATCAAGCATCAAGTGTCAATCAAGTGTCAATCAAGTGTCAATCAAGTGTCAATCAAGTGTCAATCAATTGTCAATCAATTGTCAATCAAGTGTCAATCAAGTGTCAATCAAGTGTCAATCAAGTGTCAATAAAGTGTCAATCAAGTGTCAATCAAGTGTCAATCAAGTGTCAATATCAAGTGTCAAGTGGCAAGTGTCAAGTGTCAAGTGTCGATGGTAGACGCGTGGTTGATCGACAGGTCTCCACAGGAATAACATTACGGAACTCAATCCAATGAGAAAACAAGGCCTAAGCGGTTTGAATCGAGGGGTACGGTATGGGTAAGGTACGGGTGGGGTAGGGGTGTGGTAGGGGTGTGGTAGGGGTGTGGTAGGGGTGGGGTAGGGTAGGGGTGGGGGAGGGGTGGGGTCAGGTGTCAGGTGTCAGGTGTCAGGTGTCAGGTGTCAGGTGTCAGGTGTCAGGTGTCAGGTGTCAGGTGAAAAGTGCCAAGTGTCAAGTGTCACGTGTCAAGTGTCAAGTGTCAGGTATCAGGTGTCAGGTGTCAGGTGACAGGTGTCAGGTGCCGGGTGTCAGGTGTCAGGTGTCAAGTGTCAATCAAGTATCAATCAAGTATCAATCAAGTATCAATCAACTATCAATCAAGTGGCAATAAAGCATCAATCAAGCAGCACTCAAGCGGCAGTCAAGTGTCAAGTGTCAAGTGGCAAGTGGCAAGTGGCAAGTGGCAATCAAGGGTCAATCAAGTGTCAATCAAATGTCAATTGTCAATCAAGCGTCAAGTAGTTCTTCGTGAACTCGCCAGTCTTTGTTGCTTGATATCGCCAACACAATCCAATGACCATCAGCATATGCGCTAGTTCTCCTGGAACTCAGCATTGTCCATCGCATTGCATTTACCTAATTCACATATGCTAAAGTTCCTCGTGAACCTTATTTCGAACATAGTGCTATCAGCATATGCTGCAGTTCTCCACAAACTGAGCCTCGCGTTGATATTGCTGATATCATGAAGTCAATTGAATGTCAATGTTAATATTGCAATCTTCTCGAAGACCAATCCAAGTACCCGTCAGCATATGCTTAGTTCCTCGTGAACCTAGCATTGTTGCTCACACTGTTGAAGTGAAATCATTGACTCAGTCACCTATGCTAAAGTTCCTCGTGAACTCTATTTCGAACATAGTGACCATCAGCATATGCTGCAGTTCCTCGCGCACTGAGCATTGTCCATTGTTCTTACTGATGTGATCTCAATGTGATCTCAGGTCTTGTGATCCTGTAGTCTTCTTAGAAGGCACCCGATGACTTCAATATGTACCTATAACACAGAAATTATCGATGTAACATATCAATTATTATGTTTATATTCAATAAAATTATTTTAGAATAATAATATTTTCCAAGTATTTTAAATTTTAAATTTAAATCTATAGGATTATATAACGTCATTTTGTAAATGAATTTTGTAAAGTCATGTTCCTATAACATGAATAATGTCAATAATATACATCTCCAGTACAAAAGATCATTAATATGCTTCCACAACATGAATAATGTTAATGATATATCTAGTATCAAAAGATCATTAATATGTCTCCTCAACATGAATAATGTTCAAAGTACAAAAAAATCAAAAGAAATGTTTTGACAGGCATGCGGGAACACCGCATAAGCTGTTAGAGGTAGCGGACAGAGTAAAGTACTTAACGCATACAGGCGAGTGGGCTGAAGGTACAATCACACATGCAGACGAACAACTAAACAGAAGATACGAAATAACAAATACAGTAAACAAAGTAGTAAAACGAAATCGTGTTCACATATTCAAAATAAAGAGAGATGGCCAAAAACAAAGGAAGGGAAAAAACGAACACCAAAACGAGAAAAAGACAACTGACAATGGTAGCACAGACGATTTCGACTATACTGTATACGAGCCAGAAAACGATTATATAACAAGGTATGGGAGAGCCATACACCCGGTTCACCGGTTAGGAATAGACAGTTAAGCAGGTAGGTAATGGTGTGTAATAGAGAGAAGTCAAAGCATGGTAAGAAAGTAAACAAATGAGTAAAGTACCAAGCAGGCCTGATGGCATCAAGCAAGTCAACAGTGGAATGTAGGACAGGGCCAGCCACTAGACTATTAGAATGTAACTCATATAAAGTGTTGTTAGACTAAAATTGTACAACGTATAAGCGAGTCGAGGTACTGTCGCTAAGATAAATTGACATGTGTTAGAATTAAGTGAGAGAAACATAAAGAAATCAAACTCAACACGGATTGGGTAATTGCACATGTATAACACTGTATAACACTCACGCAATTTGATTAAATGTTATTACCATGTATAATCATCACCATTGTATAAAATTTAAAACTTGTTTAAGGAAAGGAAGATGTAACATATGCTAATAAGCTGGTGAGCTGGTTACGGGTGTGAAGGGCGCGGAACCAGCGAAGGAACCAGCGAGAGTAAGGCAAATAAACCACTTGTATCACGGACACGGTAGAGTCAAGACTTACATTCTGGGTCAAGGTCGGGGTCAAATTGGGGTCAACGGTCAGAACCGGTTAGAACCGGTTAGAACCGGTTAGAACCAGTTAGAACCGGGTAGAACTGGTCACAACCGGTTTCAGGGTCAAGGTCAAGGTTGGGGTCAAGGTCGGGGTCAGATTGATTGACACTTTGATTGATACTTTATTATATATATAATAAACATATATATAAAAACCAAAGGCATATGAGGGATATGTGGAGTTGGTAAGCTATTACTCATTGGGGATGTTGGCCCGCTAACATCTGTAATTCGCCAACGAGACGCCAGGTGGATCCTGGGTCAAGCCGCGCATTCGTCACTCGCCCTCCGACTCCCGAGCAGGCAACATCTAATTTCAACGTACTCGTCTATCATGCCGCCCCCAACTAGGAAACGACGTGGGCGTCCCCCAGGTTCGTCTGGACTATCTCGGAGAGGTTTAAGGCCTCGTAAGCAGTTCTCATCGTGCCGGCCCCCTTCATCTTCAGAAGATTCGGGCTCAGACGGTGCTTCCGTACTAGACATTCCGGGCAACGCCCCACCCTCAGTCACCGGCAGTCTATCGGGCTTGGAGGCCAGACTGGCGGCGCTAGAACAACGCGCCGGTAAGCCGACTGGGCACACTCCAGTTCCGGGCCCCTACTCGCCTCCGGATCCCGCCTCGACCCCTCGATCCGGGTTTTCCTCGTTCTCTCCAACTCCTAGACATCGTGCCCCCGAGAGGGTGCCTCCTGGTGTCTCCCGTCTCGCCTCATCCAACCGCCCGACGGCTGACGCCCCGCCGCCGGCCGCTCCGCAGCCGGCTACTCCGACACCGCCGGCAGCCCCCGCCGCCCCTCTCTACCAGCAGCTGCAGCCTCAGCCTCCCATCACAGCCGACTACCTGATCAACTCGACACACGCCCTACACAAGCCCCCAGGTACGAAGTTCTACCCACATAATTTCATAACGAGGGGCGATAACTTTAAGAAGATAGGCGTGGGTGAAGCGACCTGGGCTGAGTACTTCTTCGCGCTTAGAATAATGCTGGCCCAACCCGATTTCCCTCGACCGTGGGTCACAGCGGTGCTCCAACATGAGGAAGACCTAGCTAGAATGGCCATCACCTGGGACTGGCCCACCTGCCGCCGTTGGTCTGAAAGAACTTTCCAGATGGTAGCAGACGGGCGCTTAAAGGAGGGGTGGCTAGATGCAATAGCAATCAAGGACGTTCAACGGGACGTTTCCACTGAGGCAGTACGAGTGTTGCAATCACGGGGGGGTGGTCAATATGCAACTGAGTCTAGGTATACCCCCGCATCCACCGCTCGACCTGCAGCTCAATCTACACAGAGTGGGTCCTCTGCTTCAAACGTCCCTGTTAACCCCCTCCCTGTCAACCAGAGAGAGGAGTACTCCAGAGACAATGACGGCAAGCCCTGTTATAACTGGAACTGCGGTTTCAATGTGTCACACGGTACTGCCCCCGATCGAGCCCCCCACATCTGCGCGTGGTGCGCTTATAAATTTAAGCGCATCCTGCAGCATAAGGAGCAGGACTGTCTAAAGAAAAGAAAATTCTTAGACAAAAAGGCAGCAGAGGCAGCAGGCACTGGTGTAAGTTATAGCGATATCTACTCAAATACTAATTCTACTGTTATGTTGCCAAATCTAGAAAAGAGTAATCTTAATGAACCGCGTACTGATAACGTGTCGCCACAATTTCCACTTAATTCAGCCGTATCAGTGGTAACTAAGCAACCCTTGAGCCCTAATCTTGATGACCCGCAATACATTGATAACTGTAACTTGGTCGAACTGAAACAAGATAAATCTATCAGCCCTAAACCGCAGGTCGTCTCAGAACCTGAGAAAGTCAAAACTAATAATACTCAATCTCAATCTGTAAATATGACTCTCAAACCTGTAACTGTGTTGAATCCTCCGTTAAACAATTGGCGAGGGACACTGTGTTCTGGCCTGGCATGAACCCTCAAATAGAGGACAAAATTGCCAGGTGTCAGATCTGTCAAGACTCCAGGAATTCCCCTCATAAAGAGCCTATGATAAGTCACCCTGTTGTAGACATCCCATTTTATAAAATAGGGGTCGATTTATGTCATTTATCTGGAGTCGATTATTTGGTCATTGTGGATTATTATACCAAATTTCCAGAAGTTATCAAAATGCATGACACTACCAGCAAAACAGTTATAATCGCACTAAAGCAGACATTTGCTAGATACGGTATACCTATGTTCGTTGTGTCTGACAATGGGCCTCAATTCAAAAGTATTGAATATAACAATTTCTCTAACAAATACGGTTTCACGCCAATTTATACTAACCCTATGCATTCGCAAAGTAATGGCCAGGTGGAACGATTTGTTCAAACCATCAAAGGCATCATAAAAAAGTCAGCAACTGATGACGGTGACATGTACATAGGTCTATTAAACTACAGAAACACAACCTTGCAGGGTATGGGGGCGTCTCCATCACAATTACTAATGTCTCGCAGTCTAAGAACCCGCATACCTATTCTGGATGGTAGACTAAGGCCCAGGTTAGAACCATCCAAAATGTCATTGTTGAAACGAGGTCAAGTAATGCAAAAAGGGTACTTTGATAAACGAGCTGGGAGACCTTTGGGTAAGCTTCAGGCTGGTGACGTCATACGATATAGAGACCACAAAAATTGTTGGAGGCCGGGCAAAGTCATTCAGATTAATACACCTGGACCCAGAGACTATACAATCATCAACGACGACAACACAATTGTGCGCCGTAACAGGAAATTCCTTTTCAAATGTCCCCCTGTAAGGCCACATACCGTGATCAGAACTGACCCAGTTCGGGTACCATTAGTTAAGGAACATGGTTGTAACAAAAGCACGGACAATCAAAATGTGACAAGAACGTATAAGACCCGTTATGGTCGACAAATTCACCGACCGGAACGATTAAATTATCATACATAAGTCATTTGCATGTACATTTCGGATCCTTAAATTAAACATACCTACGATTAAGATCGCTTAAGATATTAAATTGTACAGTACTTGCCATAAAAGAGCAACACATGACATAATGTCAATCATTGATATTTTATATCCATGATGAATATCCTTCATTAAGGTTGTTTTGATTTTATTCACATTTGTGATATTGGGGTGTATTGAGGATGTTGTGTCGTATTAAGTTGATCACACCTGTCTGTAATAGTGTTAAAGTAGTGTCACAAGGACAATCAAGCACTTACCGTATGATCGATCACTCTCGAAGGGAGGGAGAATATTGAGTGGTGCTTATGGCAGTAGGGTAAGGATGTCATACATTTGAGACGTGCTTGTTCTGTTGCATTTCTCAACATCAATGTAAGTTAATCCAGAGTTCGTTCAATGTTTTCCACGGAAAGGAGATGTGATGTATCGGTGTCATAGGTAACCATGACTTGTGTCATTGGCAACCACGACGTCATGTATGGGAATGCTGGGAAGGGCCTGCTCAAATAAACAGTTCCACAACGCAGCTCAATGAGCTGCGTTGTCAGGTGTCAGGTGTCAGGGGTAAGTTAGGGGTACGTTTAGGGGTACATAATGGGTATGGTAGGGGTACATTAGGGTACATTAGAGGTACGTTAGGGTACTTTAGGGCTACGTCAGGGGTACGTTGGAGGTGCATTAGGGGTGCATTAGGGGCACGTTAGGGGCATGTTATTGGTACGTTATGGGTACGTTATGAGTATGTTAGGGTATGTTAGGGGTACGTTGGGGGTATGTTAGGGGTAGGTTAGGGTTGTTAGGGTTATGGTAGGGGTAATTAGGGGTAGTTAGGGGTATGTTAGGGGTACATTTAGGGTAAGTTAGGGGCACATTGGCGGTACATAGGGAGATAACTTAGGGTTACGTTATGGGTATGTTATGGGTACGTTGGGGGTGTGTTAGGGGTATGTTAGGGGTACGTTAAGGGTACGTTCCGGGTAAGGTAGGGATGGAGCAGGGTTGGGGTAGGGGTGGGGTAGGGGTGGGGTAGGGGTGGGGGAGGGGTACGGTAGGGGTATGGTATGGGTACGGTAGGGGTACAGTAGGGGTACGGAAGGGGTACGGTATGGGTATGGTAGGGGTACGCTAGGGGTACGGAATGGGTATGGTAGGGGTGGGATAGGGGTAGGGTAGGGATGAGGTAGGGGTGGGGTAGGGGTGGGGTAGGTGTCAGGTGTCAGATGTCAGTTGTCAGGTGTCAAGTATCAAGTGTCCATCAAGTGTCAAGTGTCAATTAAGCATCAATCAAGTATCAATCAAGTATCAATCAAGTATCAATCAAGTATCAATCAAGTGACAATCAAGTGGCAATCAAGTGGCAATCAAGTGGCAATCAAATGTCAAGTGTCAAGTGTCAATTGTCAAGTGACAAGTGTCTGTCAAGTGTCAAGTGTCAATCAAGTGTCAATCAAGTGTCAATCAAGTGTCAATCAAGTGTCAATCAAGTGTCAATCAAGCGTCAATCAAGTCTCAAGTGTCAAGTGACAAGTGTCAATCAAGTGTCATTTGTCAATCAAGTGTCAAGTGTCAATCAATTGTCAATCAAGTGTCAATCAAGTATCAATCAAGTATCAATCAAGTATCAATCAAGTATCAATCAAGTATCAAAAAGTATCAATCAAATATCAATCAAGTGGCAATCAAGTGGCAATCAAGTGGCAATCAAGTGGCAATCAAGCAACAATCAAGCACCAATCAAGCGGCAATCAAGCATCAACCAAATGTCAAGTGCCAGGTGTCAGGTGTCAAGTGTCAATCAAGTGTCAATCAAATATCAATCAAGTATCAATCAAATATCAATCAAGTGGCAATTGTCAATCAAGCTTCAAGTGTCAATCAAGTGTCAATCCAGTGTCAATAAAGCGTCAATCAAGTGTCAAGTGACAATTGTCAATCAAGTGTCACTTGTCAATCAATTGTCAATCAAGTGTCAATCAAGTGTCAATCAAGTGTCAATCAAGTGTCAAGTATCAAGGGGCAAGTGTCAATCAACTGTCAATTGTCAATCAAGTGTCAATTGTCAATCAAGTATCAATTAAGTATCAATCAAGTGTCAACTGTCAATCAAGTATCAATCAAGTATCATTAAACTATCAATCAAGTATCAATAAACTATCAATCAAGTATCAAAAAGTATCAATCAATATCAATCAAGTGGCAATCAAGTGGCAATCAAGTGGCAATCAAGTGGCAATCAAGTGGCAATCAAGTGGCAATCAAGTGGCAATCAAGGGGCAATCAATCATCAATCAAGCGGCAATCAAGCATTGACCAAATGTCAAGTGTCAAGTGTCAGGTGTCAAGTGTCAATCAACTGTCAATCAAGTGTCAATCAAGTATCAATCAAGTATCAATCAAATATCAATCAAGTGTCAATCAAGTGTCAATCCAGTGTCAAGAAAGCATCAATCAAGTGTCAAGTGACAATTGTCAATCAAGTGTCAATTGTCAATCAAGTGTCAATCAAGTGTCAATAAAGCGTCAATCAAGTGTCAAGTGTCAAGTGACAAGTGACAAGTGTCAATCAACTGTCAAGTGTCAATTGTTAATCAAGTATCAATTAAGTATCAATCAAGTGTAAAGTGTCAAGTGGTAAGTGTCAATCAAGTGTCAAGTGTCAGTCAAGTGTCAATCAAGGGTCAATCAAGTGTAAATCAAGTATCTAATAAATATGAATCAAGTGTCAAGTGGCAAGTGTCAATCAAGTGTCAATCAAGTATCAATCAAGTATCAATCAAGTATCAATCAAGTATCAATCAAGTATTAATCAAGTATCAATCAAGTATCAATCAAGTGACAACCAAGTGTCAGTCAAGTGTCAATCAAGTGTCAATCAAGCATCAATCAAGGGTCAATCAATCTGGCCTTGATTGACCTCGACCCTGACCTTGATCTTGACCCTGAAACCGGTTCTCACCAGTTCTACCCAGTTCTGACTGGTTCTAATCGGTTCTAACCGGTTCTAACCGGTTCTAACCAGTTCTGACCCTTGACCCCAACTTGACCTTGACCCCGACCGTGACCCCACCTTGAACCTGACCTTGAACCCGACCTTGACTTGACCTTGACCCTGAAACCGGTTCTGACCAGATCTAACCGGTTATGACCGGTTATAACCAGTTCTGACCTATGACCCCAACTTGACCCCAAACTTGACCTTGACCCCGAACTTGACCCCGACCTTGACCTTGACCCTGAAACCGGTTCTGACCGGTTCTGACTGGTTCTGACCGGTTCTAACCGGTTCTGACCCTGGACCCCAAACTTGGCCTTGACCCTGACCTTGACCCCAACCTTGACCTTGCCCCTGAAACCGGATCTGACCGGTTCTATCCGGTTCTGACCCTTGAGCCCAAACTTGGTGTAGTGTAGGGTTATGTTATGGGTACGTTAGGGGTACGTTAGGGGTGCGGTAGGGGTGCGGTAGGGGTACGGTATTTCTTGAACATTGTTTCCATGAACATGCTATTTTGAGTCATTATTTGAGTGTTTGCAGTTGCATCTGATACTACAATAAATAAACCTCAAATAATAATAACCTAACTTAAAATAAGTTAAGGTATTTTGTTTGTTGGTTTGTTTGTTGGAGTCTTACATCCTGATTTGTTTGAATCTTTATTTAAAACCTCATCAATCCATTTATTTGAGTCCCAAAAATACCATTGTAACCATATTCTAACTCCCTAAACTGACCACCTCCCTAATAATGGTTTGTGTTTTGTAATATGTAATGTTGCAAGTTGGAAGCATCCATACACAACAAAACAAAAACCCATAGTATAGATAATATATATAATGAATTCTTCATTAGGAAATGTTATACAATGTATTTTGTGTATATATCTGTAAAACTATTTATTGAACATTGTTTCCATGAACATGCTATTTTGAGTCATTATTTGAGTGTTTGCATGCGATACTAAAAAAATAAACCTCAAATAATAACCTAACTTAAAATAAGTTAAGGTATTTTCTTGTTTGTTTGTTGGAGTTGTACATCCTGATTTGCTTGAATCCCAAAAATACCATTGTAACCATATTCTAACTCCCAAACCAACCACCTCCCTAATAATGGTTTGTGTTTTGTAATATGTAATGTTGCAAGTTGGAGGCATCCATACAAAACAAAAAAAACAACCTGAAAAACCATTGGTTAGTTAAGATGTGATATGTATATTTGAAAAACTATTTCTTTAACATCGATTCTATGAATATGCTATTTTGAGTGACTATTTGATTTACACTACATGATGTTATAACTTATATTGTTGCTCTCATACCATGTGAAGATGATCATTTTACAACAAACTTCTTATTGAACATTCCAGAGATAAAAGTTTGTTAACACACGACTAAGCATTGCATTCTCCTCCAGTTTGAAAGTTGTTTTTCTTCCTAGCAGCACTCTCCCTCTAAAATACTAGGTAAGTTTGTCAATAATAATAATATATGAAAGATTCCAATGGACAAGCAACAGGTATGTTCACTAACTTTTTATTTATAAATATATATTCATTAGACAGATATTCATTAGACAGATATTCTAATGATCCTACTCTCTTTCTTTCTCTATCTCTCTCACTCGCTCTTCTGTTTCTTCTTCTTTTCTTCTTCCTTCTGTTCAAACTGATGTTGCTAATTCCAGCACTTTCAAGTGTGGCGAATGTGAAATCAGTTTTTTTCTTACAAGGGGGAATTATTGAGTCATATAAATTTGATGTTCTCTATGTTCAGAAATTTTGGAGAATAGTAGAATTCTTAATAGACATGCGATTCCATCATCAAAATTGTATTTCAACTCCCAAAGCATCATCTTCTTTTTTTCACATTTCAGGAGAGATGATAATGATGAAGATGATGATGAAACTAGTAAAATAAAGAAACTTTCAAGGAATAATAATATTACTTGTAAACGTTTTGCTTCATGAAGGCATTTGATTTCCCATAGAGGTTTTCATGCTTCAGGAGTCGCAACTATGCATCAAGAACCATGGGTTACAGTTTTTAATATATTCCCACCTTGGGGTGAGGGAGGGGAGACAAATATTCCATTGCAGATGCTTTATATGGAAAATAGCAATACTATTCTAACTCCTCACAACATGGGAAGTGTTTGAGGAATCTATCATTTGAAGGTTTGTTGTAAGAAATATATACTTCCTGAAAACCATCTCCAACAGGAAAGAGAAGTATATGAAGATAAAGTTTCTGACGATGATAATGATCTTGATGATGATGCTAATGTGAATGAGCAAACAAATTTAAAGTGGTGTACAGAGCATAAACCAATTTGTGTTAGCATATCTTCAAACATTCCTGTTTATCCAAATGCAGCATTGAAGAATTATCTGAAGATTTATCTGAGTGAGATAGGCCTACAGGATGTGTTGAAAATAGTCTCAAAATCCTGCTGGATGGAAATATATAGGCAGTTAGATGAGATATATATTTCCTACAACAGACCTTCAAATGAAATGAATGACACTTACATCCCTATTGTGAGAGCTAGGGGGAGTGAGGGAGACGATATCGATAATGGTGATGATGATGATATTAACATTGATGATGATGATACTATCGTTGATGATTCTGATGATGATGACATTGAAGTCAACGATGATGAATGTGAAGATGATGATGTTGGTGAAAGTATGAAGTCTGTTGAAGAGGACGATGTAGAAATATTACTCGGAGGTGGAGTAGAGTCAGAAGGGGAAGGAGAAAATCTGTTAGACTCACCCATAGCAAATTAATTCAGCGATTCTGACGATTCGAAACGCTCTGAAAAGATAAGATTGCAACTATTAAAATCTATGGAAAAGTTAAAAGAATAGTTTGAGACATATTGTTACTCCCTTCCTTGTTTAGGAATCAACTCTAGTAGGTATGATCTTCAAGCTGTGCAAGTTTCATTCCCAAAACACTTCAAACTTGAAAGCGAATTGAACTATATTGTTAAAAAAGTGAATCAATACAGCACTATTGTAACAAAGAAGTTTGTCTTTTAGATATCAGTCTTTTTCTCACAAGTGAACATATTCCAAGTTTCTTATAGCTTATTCAGATTCAGATTCAGATTTGAAGAGTTATGAAAGGGTAACAAACTTTTCAAAACTTTCTCACTCCAGTCTTCCAGAATATGAGACTTTTTTATTCTAAGCTCAAAAACATTAATGTGTTACAGGAGGAACATATTGAGCGGGAAAAGAAGGGTGATTTTGTTTCCACCCTGCCTAAGACCGGACACATGAATAAAAATGATTTACAAATGATTTGGTATATGCCAAGGTGGGAGATACTTCCCAATCCATAACATCCTGGAAGTTTATCAAGTGTCAATAGACTCTCTCCCATTCACTGTTTTACCTTTCCCAACCTTCACATAGCAAAATATCACAATCATCATCAATGCGAGTTAATAATGTCCCACTGACCTCCCAACGAACAGTCGCTTTTGTAAAAATAATTTAGTTCATTCAATACCCTAGGCATTTCTGTTGCCTCACCAGGTATCTTCTGCAATTGATAAGTAGTAGAAAGCAAATCATGTCTCGCTCAGCAAACAATAGGAAAAAATGGGAAGAATCTTGCAGATCACTCGATCAGAATGAAAAAGATCTTCATGTCAGACACAACTTAAAATCTCCCGACGTTCAACTAATGTTTTTGCTTAGTGGAATATTTTTGAACGTTTTAATATAGAATAGAACTTCCACAAAAGTACCTATACATTCAATCTCACAATTGAAGTTAATCCAACGATCCGTCATGCACATGGGGTCAGAAAATCATTATTACCAACAGTTACTCCAATTTCACAGAAGATTTATCAGCCTGGAACATATGGATCAGAAAGTAATTTAAATCAAATTGTAGTTTACAAGTATCAACTTTCTGTTTAGGTTTTTCATACAATCAAGAACATTATTTAGTTTTATTTTTTTTAACAAATAATTACTTTTTTAAATATATATTGTGATATATTATTAAGTAACATGAACATATACATGTTATATATTATTAAGTAACATGAACATATACAATAAATTTCTGACTAGAAAATAAAAGAATTTAAAAAAAAGTTAATTTAAATGTCTTATTTCATAATGTTATATCCATTTATATGTATTGTAATACACATAATAACATAGAATAGATACTTTAGATGTCTTAACTAGGTTAGTTCATGCTTCTAAGTATCATAGTTCTTTAGTTATGCATTTATTAGCACAAAAACATAAGACCTGCATTTATTAGCGCAAAAACATAAGATGAAATGCTTCCGCGTAATCTCGTCAACCACCACGAAGATTAGTGACATTTTGAGACAAATCGATCATGTTAATCATGTTATGTCTAATTACGCTTCACACGTCGGTGAAGCAATACTTGACCTACTCATGTTTTCCCCAGACAAAGCAGCATTTTGATAATACCGCTTCATACTCGCCAAATAAATTTGTTTTATCGCTTCACGCGTGTCACCATCGACACCTGATAAGACATAGACTCCCGGCTCGCACCTTAGATCTCTTATCGTCCTTACCGTATACTCGCGAAAAGCTTGCGCTCGTCGAATAGAATCGCTCTATCGACCTTACGCAGCCGACTTTTCTCCCACTCGAGAGGTACAGGTTCGATGAATTACCTATATTCATGGTAGAATAGATTTTTAGCCTGCGAGAATTTAATAGAATCAATACGGTTGCAAAGTCAATGTGCTATTTTAAGCGTTTTTAGATCTTTCACGCCCAATGAATAATGATTTTTGTAACAGTTAATGCAAATCCAATGGTGTGTCCGAAACTAAAGTAAATAACATCTTTGGTTATTTTCCATTAATCCGCTTTAATAATTTCAATTCTTACATATATAACATCTACAAAGTCTTAGCGAAAGTGCTATAGTATTACTTCATGCGAACATAACATTTCAAAGCAAGTGTGACAAAATTTAGTTCTTGTCAGTAGCTAAACAGTTTAAACTCAAACCATCAAGTAACACCTGCTTTATGTCTCACCCCGTAATACGTAGGCGTACTAAGAATTAACTTAGATAAATAGAAAAGTCAATGGAGAATAAATGAAATTGTTATTTGTTAGTATGACATCCAGTCACCACAGGTGAACTTTTTTCGCTCTATGTCATGATAGAATAACAATTTACATTAGTACATGGCACCATCTTCCAGAAAAGTATCCACTTCCTCTGCTTAATCCGCCAGAAATGCTCCGTAGCATTCGGTAAGCAACAAGTGTCAATTTACTCCACTATTGCATGGTGTCAATACCATCAACAACATGTCTGTAATCCAACAGTATTTAGTAACTTAATTACTGGCGTAACTTAGGTTACAATGCGTTAAACTTGGCACTATTTTAGTAAGGAACATAAACATTTCTTATGACTAAACCTCGCGAACCATGTCGATTAGATTTAGAACTGTCGACTTGCGCTATTGTTAATATTTGCTTCGCATTAACGCAATGGTTAGGCCTGGCGCAATCGTTATTTATTAGTGGCGCAGAAACAAAGAAATTTCTTGTCGAATGAGCCGAAGCACTCAGACGTCTGCGGCTTCGTCGATCCTTCCGCAGTGTTCTTTGCTGTGATTGGTCAATTCTTTTGCATAAATTAGTACTACCAATTATTGAATCCACCCTCCGCACTTGCTGTCGCGTAGGTGGCCCAGTACCAATTTCTCTCGAATGTAATACTTTAGATTTTATTTTTGTTTTATTCACTAATAATTCATTAGTGCGTCGATTTTTATCTGAAATAATCGGATCGAAATGCAAAGGTTGCGAAATACCTTTCCTTCGTTCAGTTCTAGTCAATCGTGGTGCAATATCATCCCACATGATTTTAGAATCCACTAATCTAACTTTATCACGGTTAACAACTTTACGATCATTGTTAGGGCCTACTACAGTTACCACTGAACACCGTGATCTAACGACTATGTATCCTGGATCGTATTTCCTCTCCAAAGGTCCGGATTCATTTATAAACAAAACAACTTTATCACCAGGAGTTAATTTATCTGCATTCGCCTTTTTCCTCAGACGAGCAACATTATAATTTCGACTTTCTTTACGATTTTGAACAGCTTTAGCCAAATCTATAGACAAATCATCTACACGATAAGCTAAGTTCGAATCAATCGTCCCCGTCAATCGATACAGTAAAGAACTATGCCTCGTACCTGGATGTCTACCATAGGTTAGAAAGAAAGGAGAATAGCCAGTGCTATCAGAAGGTACAGTACGATACACATATATCACATCAGGCAAATAGGTTTCCTATAGACTAGCACGAGAATTAATTAATTTCCTCAAAATGCTTTTTATAGTCCTATTGTATCGTTCTACCATACCATTTGACTGTGGATGATAAGGTGTTGTATGTCTTACCTCTACACCTAATTCCTTAAAATGATTCATAATCAATTTGTTTTTAAACTCTAACCCATTATCTGAAATAAACATACAAGGAATTGCATGGTGAGGAATATAATCAATCAATCAATCAATAGTTCCATCCTCTAGTCGAGGGTTGGATGCAATGGTTCTCCACTTGTCCCGATGTTGTGCTGTTCTGATAGACTGTGAATAATTCAAGCCTGTCCACTGTGAAATATTTGTAAACCATGATGTTCTTGGTCTCCCTCTCCCTCTGCTGCCATTCACCTTCCCTTCCAACAATGTACGGTATATTGAACTCTGACGAATGATGTGGCCAAAATAAATAAGTTTCTTTGTCTGTATAGTGGCAAACAAGCTTTTCTTATTTTTAATTTTTCTGAGAACTTCTTTGTTGGTGATCTTCTTTGTCCATGATATTTTCATCATCCTTCGATAAGTCCACATCTCAAATGCTGCTAAACGTTTGTACATTTTCTTAGAGATTGTCCATGTCTCTGCCCCATACATTAGAGTAGACCACACATAACACTGAAGAATACGCTTCCTTGTTTGTATTAATATCTTACTTGATGTTAACACTCTATACATTTTGGAGAATGTTGTTCGGGCTATTGTTATCCTTCTTTTAATTTCTTCCTCACATCTCCCATCATTTGTAATCTTTTGTCCGAGATATATGAATTCGGATACTTGTTCTATGTTTGTGCCATCTATGGTTATATTGACATTTGGTTTATCTGTCTTTTTACTTATAACCATTGTTTTGGTCTTCCTGGCATTCATCTTCATGTTGAATAGTATTCCAGCTTTATTGATTCTATTCACTATATCTTGTAGGTTTTTCTCACTGTCTGCTAGTATTACACTGTCATCGGCATATCTAAGATTGTTGACGTTCATGCCACCTATTGTCACTCCCTTGCAATCTTCAATGTGTCTGAAAATCATCTCTGTGTACAGGTTAAATAGACATGGTGACAATACACACCCCTGTCGAACTCCTCGTTTAATCATAACTTCATCCGATAGGCCCTGCTCCATTTTTATAAATGCACGTTGTGTCCAGTATAAGTTCACAATTAGTTTAATGTCTTTGCCATTGACACCAATATCTTGTAAACATTTGATTAACAGTTCATGATTGACTCGGTCGAAGGCCTTCTCATAGTCAATAAAGCAGGCATAAACATCCTGGTTCACTTCACAATAACGTTCACAAATCATTCTCATATTGAAAATCCCTTCACGTGTACCTCTTCCAGATATAAACCCACTTTGTACGTTACTGATTTGTTCTTCAATTTTCTGTCTGTTTCTCAGTAAAATTATTTTCAGGATCATCTTCAACATATGACTCATCAGGCTTAGTGTTCTGTACTCAGTACACAATGTTGGTTTTAGCTTCTTTGGGAGTCGTACAAATATGGATTCATTCATATTCAATGGTATAAATCCAGTCTCATAGATGTCAGTTACTAGCTTATGAATGATTTGAATCCCCACTTCATCTAGTCCTTTTATCATTTCTGATGTTATCTGGTCACTTCCAGGAGCCTTACCTGCCTTTAGATCATTGATAGCCTTCTCAACCTCTGATACTAATATAATATTCCCATCTTCTTTCTCAATTGTGGGTGGGTTCCCTCTGTCATCATTGTATAGTTCGTTTACATATTCTTCCCATCTGGACTTTATTTCATCTTCTTCAAAGAGCATTTTGCCGTCTTTGTTCTTGATACATTTACTGCTTCTCTGTCTGTATCCTTGACCTGTTATCTCTTTCACTTTCTTGTGCATCTCTCTTGAACGATGTTGAGACTCAAGTTGTTCCACTACTTCACACTTCTTATTCCACCATTCATCTTTAGCTTTTTTGCATTCATCTTCTATTTCATTCTTCAGGTGTTTGTATTTAGGTGGATCAGTGGTTTTCACTTTCTTCCTTTCTGCCATCTTTTCTAGTATGGTTTGCGTCATCCATGATTGCTTTGTCTCTCGTTTTTTATTTGGTAACACCTCCTCTGCTGACTTGACCATGCTTTCTCTGAGAGCTTCCCATTCCATTTCAATGTTGTTATACTCTCTCTGAGGAGTTTCTTCATTCATCAGTACACTGAATTTGTTATGAACAGAGACATTATACTTAGTTCTGTATTTTGCATCTTTTAACATGTTCATATCCATTTGAATGTTGTTTTTAATTTTGTTCTGCTGTTTCAATTTCACTACCATACTGATTACTACTGGATTATGATCCGAACATATGTCAGCACCTGGATATGTCCTTGCCTGTTTGATACAATTTCGATATCGTTGGTTGACAAGAATGTAATCGATCTGGTTCCGACATACATCACCAGGGCTCTTCCATGTATATAGTCTTCTCTTTGGATGTTCAAATAAGGTGTTAGCAATTACTAGTTTTGATGTCAAACAGAAATTTATCAAGTATTCACCACGATCATTTCTCTCACCTAAGCCAAATCTTCCTGTTACTGGATATTCATGTTGTTCTCCAACTTTCGCATTCCAATCGCCCATAACAATTGTTATTTCTCCAGACTTGGTGTATTCCATTACCTTTTTGATGCTGTCATAGAACTCGTTGACTTCTTCATCATCGTGATCTGAGGTTGGTGCATAAACTTGCAGAATGTTTATATTGAACGGTTTTCCCCTCAGCTTCATCATAATAATTCTGTCAGATACTGGCCAGAATCCAATCATTGTGGCGGCAATGGACTTCTTCATCATAATTCCAACGCCATACTGATGTTTTTCATCTCCAGAATATATCATATCTACCTCACTATCACCTATCCTCCCGTCACCCGTCCATCTCGTCTCAGCTATACCTAGGATGTCAAGGTTTAGCGCTGTCATTTCCACTTTCAGGTTGTCATATCGGCCTGGTTTGTACAATGTTCGTACATTCCATGTACCAATCTTTAGCACCTTTCCTCCAGTTTTCAGTTGCCTGACATCAGATGCATACCTTCCTATTTTAGGCTTTGAGTTTACATTGTCATTACGAGGTTTCTTAATAGTTGAAGGAAAGGTGCCTCCACTGTAGCTATTAGAAGGCTTCCCCGCAGAGGGACCAGAGTTGTCTCCATCTCTAAATTTGTTTCCATTAATTACCATTGCTTACTATGGGTAAATACTTGGTAGGTTCCCCTTCCTTTCCAAGGTGACTGGCCACTTACTCATCTTTGTCAGAGTGTGCCCTGATGAGCCACATCATCTTGCTGTTACACCTTCAAAGCTATTGATCTTCTAACTCATCTGCTGCTCCAGTCTTCATGCACTTGAAGGGGTGACATCCCCTGACCACACCAACAAAGTTGATGTGCACCGCACTTAGTTTAGGCCGACAATTGAGTCGGTATGGCCGCTGGTGTGCACTACCAACTTCTGGTCTTCCCATAAATGGGACTAGCCGCACGGCAGCGGGGGTTTTAAATCAGAGTTTACCTTCTCCTAGATGAGCAGTCAGCCAAGATTGACGAGCCCACCTGCCCGAAGCATCTGGTTTTGAGGCGCCAGAGATCCGCCTTTGCCCCTTCTCCCGTCAGTAGAAACAGTTTCGCCTCGTGAAGGCCGGGAGTTGGACTTGGTTATCAGAGGCTGTTTGATACGCATGCCATGAGAAAGTACTTTATAGGTAGTGAGAGCTTATCCTCACTATCACTTCCGGCAATAATAACCTTGAAACCGGAATATAATCATTAAATATATAATCATGAATACCCTTCGATGATTTATCTGGCAATGTTTTATATTCAACCCATCCACTACAATGATCTATAATAGACAATAAATATCTATTACCACTAGTATTGGTTGGGGTGTATACAGGTGCACTAGGCAACGGCATCGATTGTGGGTACGCGCGTGTGCACTTACTACAGTTAACCACACAATTGTGTGGTTAATCTATGGACATCTCCAGCTATACCAGGCCAACGAAAATGTTCCTGTAACCGTTTTAATGTTTTAGACATAGCCATATGACCTACTTCAGTATGAGCTATCTTTATTACAGAATTCCTGTATTTATAAGATACGTATCTTTCTTAGCAGGAGCTATCATTGAATAGAGAAGATTATCCATCAATAAATAATTCTGTTCTTCATTCTCACCTAACGTATACTCTTTCATCTTTTTCTGTTCATTAATTACATCATTAAATGACAGTTCATAGTGTTCAAAAGGAATTGCCTGTTCTGATAACAGTGAATCAAAAGCAAGCATGTCTCCTGGTTCCTTTGCTTCAGTATTAGGTCTCAATCTAGACAACATATCAGCCCAGACATTATCTACACCTTTCATATATACAATTGGTGCTGAAAATTCTGCTAATAATACTGCCCAATGTTGTATATGTGTATTACGGATTTCCTTAGTTAAAAAACATTTCAATGGAGCATGATCTGTATAGATAGTAAATTCTGCACCATATAAGTAAGGTCTTAATTTTACTAGAGCATAAATAATAGCAAATGCTTCTTTCTCTATAGTAGGATAATTACGTTGAGCAGGAGAAAATCTAGTACTGATTAAATGCACTGGCCTGTCTATTCCATTCTCATCCTCCTGCACCAATACAGCCCCTAAACTGTACTCAGAAGCATCTGTATAATTATGGTTTAAAAGGATCAGGAAATTTCAACAGTACACAATCTAATAATAGTGTCTTCAACTCATTCCTGTTTTTTGTTTTTTTTTTGTTTGTTTGGGTGTTTGGTTTTGTTTGGTTTGTGTTTTTTTTTTTTTTTTTGGTGGTTTTTTTGTTTTTTGGTGGTTTGCTGCTGAACATACAACATATCCTAAGAGTTCTACTTCAGTCACTCCAAATTCACATTTAGATTCTTTAATAGTCATATTGTTACTTTCCAAGATAGTCACATCTTTCTCATGACTCTCCTCATCTGGTGAATAAATAATAATATCATCTAAATAAATTAGACAACATTTACCTAAATGTTCCACTAAAATTACATTCATCATTCTTTGGAATACTGCAGGTGCATTCGTTAATCCAAATTGCATACGCTTAAATTGAAATAATCCCATGTGTGTGTGTTTATAGCTGTTTTAGGTCTGCTATCTTTATCTACCATTACCTGCCAATTTAAGGTCAATGGTGGTAACAATTTTAGCACCATGCAATTGATCAAAAATGTCCTGTATCCTGGGTAAAGGATAAGCATCTTTAATCGTCACTGCATTTAATTTACGGTAGTCACCACAAAGACGTATAATACCATCCTTCTGAGGCAATAAAGTAACTGGTGAAGCCCAAGGACTACAACTAGTTTCAATAATATCATCTAACATCTTATTTAATTCTTTCTCCACTATATGTCTTTTACTCAAAGGTATCCTATAAGGTCTTTGATTTAGTGGATATGCATTACCTGTGCATCTCAACTACCTTAATAGCTTTAAGTTTCTCATTAGAATCAGTCAAAAAGGTTTTTTCCAATAGTCTACTTCTAGAACTATTCCTGCAATTCTTCTATCAATTAATTCTAAACAAATTTATTCCTGTAACAAATCTCAGCATTACAAGTTTCCATTAGATCTGTCCCAATTAATAATTCAAAAGCTAATGATTCAACTACAAAAAAAGGACATAACTTATCATAAATAGAAATGTAAGTTACACCTAAAGTTGGAATTAAATGACCTGAGATTGATCTCAGTCTACTACCTGGATACAATTGCCTATGTGCTATTCCAACATCTACTAAATTTCGAAATGCATTTACATGTATTAAACTTTTAGCCGCACCTGAGTCTACCAGACCAGTTAATTTTACTTGAACAAAATCAATATCAATACTCGGACGAGTATTTAGTTTCCCGAAGTAGTAGAGCTAATGTTACTATGCAGTAATTTCAAATGTGGACAATCTCTCATCAAATGCAATTCATTACATACATAACAAGTTAAACCACCCCACCCGGCACCCTGCGGTCGTTGGCGATACACCTGCCGTCGCTTTCTGATTGCTTCCTCACTGTTGCGTTGACAGCGCATACTTCCCCGTGTGCTCTCTGACTGAACCTAATCTATTCTTATATGCAATAGCTACCTCACCCTTCGACGCTACATTTACGCGCGTCGACTCAAGACGTCTGCCCATTGTATAAGAATTGGCACCATACGGTGACGCAACGTTTACTGAATGAATATCTGCACGTGTAAATTTATTTTCAGATACCGTTAAGCGTTCTACCCACTTTCTTAGTGATTTTAATTAATTCTGGAGCGACTTTAGAGCCTCACTCTCTTCCGTTGCTACTGAACTAGCCTGAACTTCTCCAGAAGCAGTTGTTTTAGACAATTTAGAAGAATTAAAGTTTAGACTATCCACCTGACTAGTCATATTTAAATCTGTCAGTCGTGATTGTGCACGTCGTTGCTGTCTCAATATAGCTAGAGTAAAAGCTTCCTCCAATGATTTTGGTCTATTGGTCTCTACGCACAATATCTCCAATTTCGACTCAAAATCAATAATAAATAACATTTGAATCGTACGTGAGGTAGCAAAATACGGAGGTGAGCACAAGCACAAACGTCCAACTGGGTAAAGTTGTTGTTTATGTGCTATGGGGCCGGGCCGAGCACAGCTTGGTCACCGATAAGTCCACCTGGTGGACGGATACATTAAGAACAGTAGCTAGTAGCAACCACTGAGCCGTGGATGGCCGGCCCTTTTATAGTATGACTGAGTCGTTATTGATAGTAAGCGTCCTCAGTGCTACGCACCACATAGTGTTGTTATCCAACAATGAATCAAGAAATCGTGATAAAATTTCAAAGGTGTCAGTCCCCAAGGTAGCAGAAGGTAGTTTCCACCCCTTACTAGCAGCTGTTTTAAACCGTTGGCAATATGCTACCACTGTCTCACCCTCATTCTGCACCATAGTCATTACTATGCTTTTTAAATGAGTTTTTTCATCTGCAGTTAACAAAGTTTTAGCAATTTCTTCTTTGATATCATCCCATGACTTAGCACCCTTAGTTGTGAAGGCAGTGAATAACACTTCATGCAGTGTACCTGTTGCATTAGAAAGTGCGAAGCGAATTATGTCTAAGTCTGACACATCTACCCACTTTCTCAGTGCACCTCTGTCAGTCCGATCCAGCATAGGCACAGACTTCCCATATGCTTTGTCTCTTATCTTGGTCTCATTATGTTTATGCTGTAGACTAGCCAATTCACGTTTTTCTCTACACTCTTCCCTGTCATTATCAGCCACAGTACGTTCTGTAATTTGTAATAACCTCTCTTCATTTTTCTCAGACTAAATTACTGTATCAGTAATAGTCTGTATACAGACTATTACTGATACAGTAATTTAGTCCATGCTTCCAATTTATCACAGTCTTCACTCAAAATACCCATATCTATCTGATTTTCAAACCACAACCCAAATTGTTCACGTAAAGAATCCTCCTTTAACCGTGTTACAGGCATTGTGAGTGTGTAGTGTATGTGTATTTAATCAAATATAGAACTTACCACCAGTCAACGCTATTGATATCCTCCTTGTAGCGGGTTATATGGGAAATTTAGTGTGTTGTGTAAAGCGCGGTAGAAACCGTTCACCCTGACCTTGACCCCGAACTTGACCCCGACCTTGACCTTGACCCTGAAACTGGTTCTGACCGGTTCTAACCAGTTCTGACTGGTTCTGACCGGTTCTAACCGGTTCTCACCGGTTATGACCCTTGACCCCAAACTTGAACTTGACCATGACCATGACCCCATCCTTGATCATGACCCTGAAACTGGTTCTGACCGGTTCTGACCGGTTCTAACCGGTTCTGACCGGTTCTGACCAGTTCTAACGTGTTCCGACTGGTTCTGACTGGTTCTAACCGGTTCTGACCCTTGACCCCAAACTTGACCTTGACCCTGACCTTCACCCCGATGTTGACCCCGACCTTGACCCGACCTTCACCCCGACCTTCACCCTGACCTTCACCCCGACCTTCACCTTGACCCTGAAATCGGATCTGACCTTGGCCCCGACTCTGACCGGTTCTAACCAGTTCTGACCCCTGACCCCAACTTGACCCCAAACTTACCCTTGACCCCGACCTTGAACCCGACATTGACCTTGACCCTGAAACCGGTTCTGACCAGTTCTGACCGGTTCTAACCTGTTTCTAACCTGTTCTGACTGGTTCTGACCCTTGACCCCAAACTTGACCTTGACCCCAACCTTTACCCCGACCTTGACCTTGACCCTGAAACCAATTCTGACCGGTTCTAACCAGTTCTGACCAGATCAAAACGGTTGTAACCGGTTCTGACCCCTGACCCCAAACTGACCCCAAACTTGACCTTGACCCCAAACTTGACCTTGACCCAGACCTTGACCCAGACCTTGACCTTGGCCCTGAAACCAGTTCTGACCGGTTCTAACCAGTTCTGACCCTCGACCCCAAACTTGGTGTAGGGGTATGGTAGGGGTACGGTAGGGGAACAGTAGGGGTACGTTACGGGTACGTTAGGGGTACGTTAGGTTAGGGGCACGGTAGGGGAACGGTAGGGGTACGTTACGGGTACATTAGTGGTCGGGTAAGGGTGGGGTAGGGGTGGGATAGGGGTGGGGTAGGTGTCAGGTGTCAGGTGTCAGGTGAACAGTGTTCAGTGTCAAGTGTTAGGTGTCAGGTGTCAAGTGAAAAGTGTTCAGTGTCAAGTGTCAGGTGTCAAGTATCAAGTGTCAGGGGTCAGGTGTCAAGTGTCAAGTTTCAGGTGTCAGGTGTCAAGTGTCAAGTGACAAGCATCAATCAAGTGTCAAGTTCAATCAAGTGTCAATCAAGTGTCAATCAAGTATCAATCAACCGGTTCTGACCAGTTCTGACCGGTGTCAAGTGTCAGGGGTAAGTTAGGGGTATGTTAGGGTTACATTATGGGTATGGTAGGGGTACGTCAGGGGTAGGCTAGAGGTATATATGGGTATGGTAGGGGTACGTCAGGGGTATGTTGGGGGTGCATTAGGGGTGCATTAGGGGCACGTGAGGAGCACGTTATTGGTACGCTATGGGTACATTATGGGTATGTTAGGGGTATGTTAGGGGTATGTTGAGGGTATGTTAGGGGTAGGTTAGGGGTATGGTAGGGGTATGGTAGGGGTATGGTAGGGGTATGTTATGGGTATGTTAGGGGTATGTTAGGGGTATGTTAGGGGTACATTAAGGGTATGTTAGGGGCACATTGACGGTACATTAGGGGTACGTTAGGGTTACGTTATGGGTACATTAGGGGTACGTTAAGGGTACGTTAAGGGTAAGGTAGGGGTGGAGCAGGGGTGGGGTAGGGATGGGGTACGGGTGGGGTAGGGGTGGGGTAGGGGTACGGTAGGGGTACGGTAGGGGTATGGTATGGGTACGATAGGGGTACAGTAGGGGTACAGAAGGGGTACGGTATGGGTACGGGTACGGTAGGGGTACGCTAGGGGTACGGTAGGGGTACGCTAGGGGTACGGTATGGGTATGGTAGGGGTGGGGTAGGGGTAGGGTAGGGATGGGGTAGGGGTGGAGTAGGGGTGGGGTAGGTGTCAGGTGTCAGGTGTCAAGTATCAAGTGTCAATTAAGTGTCAAGTATCAATCAAGTATCAATCAAGTATCAATCAAATATAAATCAAGTGGCAATCAAGTGGCAATCAAGTGGCAATCAAATGTCAAGTGTCAAGTGACAAGTGTCAATCAAGTGTCAATTGTCAGTCAAGCGTCAAGTGTCAATCAAGTGTCAATCAAGTGTCAATAAAGCATCATTCAAGTCTCAAGTGTCAAGTGACAAGTGTCAATCAAGTGTCAGGTGTCAATCAATTGTCATTAAAGTATCAATCAAGTATCAATCAAGTATCAATCAAGTATCAATCAAGTATCAATCAAGTATCAATCAAGTATCAATCAAGTATCAATCAAGTATCAATCAAGTATCAATCAAGTATCAATCAAGTATCAATCAAGTGTCAAGTGTCGAGTGATAAGTGTCAATCGAGTATCAAGTGCCAATCAAGTGTCAATCAAGTATCAATCAAATATCAATCAAGTGGCAATCAAGTGACAATCAAGTGGCAATCAAATGTCAAGTGTCAAGTGAGAAGTGTCAATCAAGTGTCAAGTGTCAATCAAGCATCAAGCATCAAGTGTCAATCAAGTGTCAATCAAGTGTCAATCAAGTGTCAATAAAGCGTCAATCAAGTGTCAAGTGTCAAGTGACAACTGTCAATCAAGTGTCAAGTATCAATCAAGTATCAATCAAGTATCACTCAAGTATCAATCAAGTATAAATCAAGTGGCAAGTGATAAGTGTCAACCAAGTATCAAGTGTCAATCAAGTGTCAATCAAGTGTCAAATAAATATCAATCAAGTGTCAATCAAGTGTCAAGTGACACATGTCAATCAAGTGTCAATTGCTAATCAAGTGTCAATCAAGTGTCAATTGTTAATCAAGTGTCAATCAAATATCAATCATTTACCAATCAAGTGTCAAAAGTCAAGTGTCAAGTGACAAGTGTCAATCAAGTGTCAACCTGACACCGACCTTGAGCCAGAACTTGACCCTGACCTTGACCTTGACCCTGAAACTGGTTCTGACCGGTTCTGACCGGTTTTAACCGGTTCTGACTGGTTCTAACCGGTTATAGCCCATTCTGACCCTTGACCCCAAACTTGAACTTGACCTCGACCTTGACCCTGAAACTGGTTCTGACTGGTTCTGACTGGTTCTAACCGGTTCTGACCGGTTCTGACCCTTGACCTTGACCCTTGACCTTGACCCTGAAATCGGTTCTGACCTTGTTCTGACCCATGACCCCAACTTGACCCCAAACTTGACCTTGACCCCGACCTTCACCCCGACCTTGACCCCGACCAAGACTTTGAGCCTGAAACCGGTTCTGACCAGTTTTGACCGGTTCTAACCAGTTCGGACTGGGTCTTACCGGGTCTGACTGGCTCTAACTGGTTCTGACCGGTTCTGTCCCATGGGTACGTTAGGGGTAGGGTAGGGGTGGGGTAGGGGTGGGGTAGGGGTGGAGTAGGTGTTAGGTGTCAGGTGTCAGGCGAAAAGTGTGAAGTGTGAAGTGTCAATCAAGTGTCAATCAAGTGTCAATAAAGTGTCAATCAAATATCAATCACATATCAATCAAATATCAATCAAGTGTCAAGTGTCAATAGTCAAGTGAGAAGTGTCAATCAAGTGTCAATCAGGTGTCAATCAAGTATCAATCAAGTATCAATCAAGTATCGATCAAGTATCAATCAAGTGTCAATCAAGTATCAATCAAGTATCAATCAAGTATCGATCAAGTATCAATGAAGTGTCGATCAAGTGTCAATCAAGCCTTGACCCGATCTTGACCCCAACCTTGACACCGACCTAGACCCCGACCTTGACTGTGAAACTGAAACCTGAAACTGGTTCTGACCAGTTCTAGCCGGTTCTAACTGGTTCTAACGGGTTCTAACGGGTTGACCCCAACTTGACCTTGACCCCGACCTTGACCCCGACTTTGACCCCGACCTTCACCTTGACCCTGACCCTTGACCTTGACCCCTGACATTGACCCCAACTCTGACCGGTTCTAACCAGTTCTGACCCCTGACCCCAACTTGACCCCAAACTTGACCTTGACCCCAAGCTTGACCCAGACCTTGACCCCGACCTTCACCTTGACCCTGAAACCGGTTCTGACTGGTTCTGACTGGTTCTAACCGGTTCCGACCGTTCTGACCGGTTCTTACCGGTTCTGACCCTGGACCCCAAACTTGGCCTTGACCCCGTCCTTGACTCCGACCTTGACCTTGACCCTGAAACTGGTTCTAACCGGTTCTGACCAGATCTAACTGGTTGTAACCGGTTCTGACCCCTGACCTCAAATTGACCCCAAACTTGACCTTGACCCCAAACTTGACCTTGACTCCAACCATGACCCCGACCTCGGTTCTAACGGGTTCTAACCAGTTCTGACCCTTGACCCCAAACCTGGTGTAGGGGTACGGTAGGGCTAGGATACGGGAACGGTAGGGACACGTTAGGGGTACGCTAGGGGTGCATTAGGTGTATGTTAGGGGTACATTAGGGGTACATTAGAGGTATGTTAGGGGTATGTTAGGTGTACATCATGGTTACTTTAGGGGCACATTAGGGGTACGTTAGTGGTACATTAGGGGTGTGTTAGGGGTATGCTATGGGTATGTTAGGGGTACATTAGGGGGCTACATTATGGGTACGTTAGGGGTATGTTAGGGGTACATTAGGGGTATGTTAGGGGTACATTAGGGGTAAGGTAGAGGTGGGGTAGCGATGGTGTAGGGGTGGGGTAGGGGTAGGGTAAGGGTGGGGTTGGGGTACGGTAGGGGTACGGTAGGGGTACGGTAGGGGTACGGTATGGGTAGGGTAGAGGTAGGGTAGGGGTGGGGTAGGGGTGCGGTAGGGGTCAGCCTCTGATAACCAAGTCCAACTCCCGGCCTTCACGAGGCGAAACTGTTTCTACTGACGGGAGAAGGGGCAAAGGCGGATCTCTGGCGCCTCAAAACCAGATGCTTCGGGCAGGTGGGGCTCGTCAATCTTGGCTGACTGCTCATCTAGGAGAAGGTAAACTCTGATTTAAAACCCCCGCTGCCGTGCGGCTAGTCCCATTTATGGGAAGACCAGAAGTTGGTAGTGCACACCAGCGGCCATACCGACTCAATTGTCGGCCTAAACTAAGTGCGGTGCACATCAACTTTGTTGGTGTGGTCAGGGGATGTCACCCCTTCAAGTGCATGAAGACTGGAGCAGCAGATGAGTTAGAAGATCAATAGCTTTGAAGGTGTAACAGCAAGATGATGTGGCTCATCAGGGCACACTCTGACAAAGATGAGTAAGTGGCCAGTCACCTTGGAAAGGAAGGGGAACCTACCAAGTATTTACCCATAGTAAGCAATGGTAATTAATGGAAACAAATTTAGAGATGGAGACAACTCTGGTCCCTCTGCGGGGAAGCCTTCTAATAGCTACAGTGGAGGCACCTTTCCTTCAACTATTAAGAAACCTCGTAATGACAATGTAAACTCAAAGCCTAAAATAGGAAGGTATGCATCTGATGTCAGGCAACTGAAAACTGGAGGAAAGGTGCTAAAGATTGGTACATGGAATGTACGAACATTGTACAAACCAGGCCGATATGACAACCTGAAAGTGGAAATGACAGCGCTAAACCTTGACATCCTAGGTATAGCTGAGACGAGATGGACGGGTGACGGGAGGATAGGTGATAGTGAGGTAGATATGATATATTCTGGAGATGAAAAACATCAGTATGGCGTTGGAATTATGATGAAGAAGTCCATTGCCGCCACAATGATTGGATTCTGGCCAGTATCTGACAGAATTATTATGATGAAGCTGAGGGGAAAACCGTTCAATATAAACATTCTGCAAGTTTATGCACCAACCTCAGATCACGATGATGAAGAAGTCAACGAGTTCTATGACAGCATCAAAAAGGTAATGGAATACACCAAGTCTGGAGAAATAACAATTGTTATGGGCGATTGGAATGCGAAAGTTGGAGAACAACATGAATATCCAGTAACAGGAAGATTTGGCTTAGGTGAGAGAAATGATCGTGGTGAATACTTGATAAATTTCTGTTTGACATCAAAACTAGTAATTGCTAACACCTTATTTGAACATCCAAAGAGAAGACTATATACATGGAAGAGCCCTGGTGATGTATGTCGGAACCAGATCGATTACATTCTTGTCAACCAACGATATCGAAATTGTATCAAACAGGCAAGGACATATCCAGGTGCTGACATATGTTCGGATCATAATCCAGTAGTAATCAGTATGGTAGTGAAATTGAAACAGCAGAACAAAATTAAAAACAACATTCAAATGGATATGAACATGTTAAAAGATGCAAAATACAGAACTAAGTATAATGTCTCTGTTCATAACAAATTCAGTGTACTGATGAATGAAGAAACTCCTCAGAGAGAGTATAACAACATTGAAATGGAATGGGAAGCTCTCAGAGAAAGCATGGTCAAGTCAGCAGAGGAGGTGTTACCAAATAAAAAACGAGAGACAAAGCAATCATGGATGACGCAAACCATACTAGAAAAGATGGCAGAAAGGAAGAAAGTGAAAACCACTGATCCACCTAAATACAAACACCTGAAGAATGAAATAGAAGATGAATGCAAAAAAGCTAAAGATGAATGGTGGAATAAGAAGTGTGAAGTAGTGGAACAACTTGAGTCTCAACATCGTTCAAGAGAGATGCACAAGAAAGTGAAAGAGATAACAGGTCAAGGATACAGACAGAGAAGCAGTAAATGTATCAAGAACAAAGACGGCAAAATGCTCTTTGAAGAAGATGAAATAAAGTCCAGATGGGAAGAATATGTAAACGAACTATACAATGATGACAGAGGGAACCCACCCACAATTGAGAAAGAAGATGGGAATATTATATTAGTATCAGAGGTTGAGAAGGCTATCAATGATCTAAAGGCAGGTAAGGCTCCTGGAAGTGACCAGATAACATCAGAAATGATAAAAGGACTAGATGAAGTGGGGATTCAAATCATTCATAAGCTAGTAACTGACATCTATGAGACTGGATTTATACCATTGAATATGAATGAATCCATATTTGTACGACTCCCAAAGAAGCTAAAACCAACATTGTGTACTGAGTACAGAACACTAAGCCTGATGAGTCATATGTTGAAGATGATCCTGAAAATAATTTTACTGAGAAACAGACAGAAAATTGAAGAACAAATCAGTAACGTACAAAGTGGGTTTATATCTGGAAGAGGTACACGTGAAGGGATTTTCAATATGAGAATGATTTGTGAACGTTATTGTGAAGTGAACCAGGATGTTTATGCCTGCTTTATTGACTATGAGAAGGCCTTCGACCGAGTCAATCATGAACTGTTAATCAAATGTTTACAAGATATTGGTGTCAATGGCAAAGACATTAAACTAATTGTGAACTTATACTGGACACAACGTGCATTTATAAAAATGGAGCAGGGCCTATCGGATGAAGTTATGATTAAACGAGGAGTTCGACAGGGGTGTGTATTGTCACCATGTCTATTTAACCTGTACACAGAGATGATTTTCAGACACATTGAAGATTGCAAGGGAGTGACAATAGGTGGCATGAACATCAACAATCTTAGATATGCCGATGACAGTGTAATACTAGCAGACAGTGAGAAAAACCTACAAGATATAGTGAATAGAATCAATAAAGCTGGAATACTATTCAACATGAAGATGAATGCCAGGAAGACCAAAACAATGGTTATAAGTAAAAAGACAGATAAACCAAACGTCAATATAACCATAGATGGCACAAACATAGAACAAGTATCCGAATTCATATATCTCGGACAAAAGATTACAAATGATGGGAGATGTGAGGAAGAAATTAAAAGAAGGATAACAATAGCCCGAACAACATTCTCCAAAATGTATAGAGTGTTAACATCAAGTAAGATATTAATACAAACAAGGAAGCGTATTCTTCAGTGTTATGTGTGGTCTACTCTAATGTATGGGGCAGAGACATGGACAATCTCTAAGAAAATGTACAAACGTTTAGCAGCATTTGAGATGTGGACTTATCGAAGGATGATGAAAATATCATGGACAAAGAAGATCACCAACAAAGAAGTTCTCAGAAAAATTAAAAATAAGAAAAGCTTGTTTGCCACTATACAGACAAAGAAACTTATTTATTTTGGCCACATCATTCGTCAGAGTTCAATATACCGTACATTGTTGGAAGGGAAGGTGAATGGCAGCAGAGGGAGAGGGAGACCAAGAACATCATGGTTTACAAATATTTCACAGTGGACAGGCTTGAATTATTCACAGTCTATCAGAACAGCACAACATCGGGACAAGTGGAGAACCATTGCATCCAACCCTCGACTAGAGGATGGAACTATTGATTGATTGAGGGGTGGGGTAGGGTAGGGTTGGGGTAGGGGTGGGGTAGGTGTCAGGTGTCAGGTGTCCAGTGTCAGGTGTCAGGTGTCAGGTGTCAGGTATCAAGTGTCAGGTGTCCAGTGTCAGGTGTCAGGTGTCAGGTGTCAGGTATCAAGTGTCAGGTGTCAAGTGTCAAGTGTCACGTGTCAAGTGTCAAGTGACAAGTGTCAATCAAGTGTCAATTGTCAATCAAGCATCAAGTGTCAAGTGTCAATCAAGTGTCAATCAAGCATCAATCATGTATCAATCAATCTGACCCCGACCTTGTCCCCAACTTTGACTTTGACCCTGAAAACCGGTTGTGACCAGTTCTACTTGGTTCTGACATATACCGGTTCTAACCGGTTCTAACCGGTTCTAACCAGGTCTAACCGGTTATAACCGGTTCTGACCTTTGACCCCGACCTTGACCCCGACCTTGACCCCGACCTTAACCTTGACCCTGAAACCAGTTCTGACCGTATCTAACCGGTTATGACCGGTTGTAGCCGGTTCTGGCCCCAACTTGATCCCAAACTTGACCTTGACCTTGACCCTGAACTTGACCCCGACCTTGACCATGACCCTGAAACTGGTTCTGACCGGTTCTGACCGGTTCTGACTGGTTCTAACCGATTATAGCCCGTTCTGACCCTTGACCCCAAACTTGAACTTGACCCCGACCTTGACCCTGACAGTGACACCGGTTCTGACCGGTTCTGACCGGTTCTGACCGGATCTAAGCAGTTCTGACCGGTTCTGACCCTTGACCTTGACCCTGAAATCGGTTCTGACCATGACCCCCGACTCTGACCGGTTCTAACCAGTTCTGATCCCTGACCCCAACTTGACCCCAAACTTGACCTTGACCCCGACCTTGACCCCAACCTTGACCCTGACCTTGACCCTGACCTACACTTTGAGCCGGAAACTGGTTCTGACCAGTTCTGACCGGTTCTAACCAGTTCAGACTGGATCTGACCGGTTTTGACTGGTTCTAAGCGGTTCTGACACTTGGGTACATTAAGGGTAGGGTAGAGGTGGGGTAGGGGTGGGGTAGGGGTGGAGTAGGTGTCAGGTGTCAGCTGTCAGGTGAAAAGTCTCAAGTGTCAATCAAGAGTGAAGTGTCAAGTGACAAGTGACAAGTGTCAATCAAGTGTCAATCAAGTATCAATCAAGTGTCAATCAAGTATCAATCAAGTATCAATCAAGTATCAATCAAGTATCAATCAAGTATCAATCAAGAATCGATCAAGTGTCGATCAAGTATCGATCAAGTATCGATCAAGTATCAATCAAGTATCAATCAAGTATCAATCAAGTGTCAGTCAAGTGTCAATCAAGTGTCAATCAAAGGTCAATCAAGCATCAATCAATCTCTCCCCGACCTTGACACCGACCTTGACCTTGATCCTGAAACTGGTTCTGACTGGTTCTAACTGGTTCTGACCAGTTCTAACCAGTTCTAACTGGTTCTAACCAGTTCTGACCCCTCACCCCAACTTGACCCCAAACTTGACCTTGACCCCGACCTTGACCGTGACCTTGACTTCAAAACCGGTTCTGACCAGTTCTAACCGGTTCTGACCGGTTCTGACCGGTTCTAACGGTTCTAACCGGTTCTGACCCTTGACCCCAAACTTCAACTTGACCTTGACCCCGACCTTGACCATGAAACCGGTTCTGACCGGTTCTGACCAGTTCTAACCGGTCCTGACCAGTTCTGACCCTTGAGCCCAAACTTGACCTTGACCCTGAACTTCACCCCGACCTTGACCTGACCTTCACCCGACCTTCACACCGACCTTCACCCCGACCTTCACCTTGACACTGAAATTGGTTCTGACCTTGACCCCACTCTAACCAGTTCTGATGCCCTGACCCCAATTAGACCCTAGACTTGACCTTGACCCTGACCTTGAACCCAACCTTGACCCTTAAACCAGTTCTGACCCTTGACCCCAAACTTGACCTTGACCCTGACCTTGACCCTGAAACCAGTTCTGACCAGTTCTAACCGGTTCTGACCCTTGACCCCAAACTTGGTGAAGGGGTACGGTAGGGGTATTGTAGGGGAACGGTAGGGGTACGTTAGGGGTACGTTCGGGGCACGGTAGGGGAATGGTATGGGTATGTTTGGAGTATGTTAGGGGTAGGGGTGGGGTAGGGGTGGCGTAGGGGTGCGATAGGTGTCAGGTGTCACGTATCAGGTGTCAATTGTCAAGTGTCAGGTGTCAAGTGTCAAGTGTCAGGTGTCAAGTGTCAAGTGTCAATCAAGTGTCAATCAAGTGTCAATCAAGTGTCAATCAAGTATCAATCAAGTATCAATCAAGTATCAATCAAGTCTCAATCAAGTATCAATCAAGTATCAATCGAGTATCAATCAAGTATCAATCAAGTATCAATCAAGTGGCAATCAATCATCAATCAAGCGGCAATCAAGGGTCGACCACATGTCAAGTGTCAAGTGTCAATCAAGTGTCAAGTGTCAATCATGTGTCAATCAAGTATCAAACAAATATCAATCAAGTATCAATCAAGTGGCAATCAAGTGGCAATCAAGTGGCAATCAAGCGGCAATCAAGTGGCAATCAAATGACAAGCGTCAAGTGTCAGGTGTCAAGTGTCAAGTGACAATCAAGCGTCAATTGTCAATCAAGCATCAAGTGTCAAGTGTCAATCAAGTATCAATCAAGTATCAATCAAGTATCAATCAAATATCAATCAAGTATCAATCAAGTCGCAATCACGTGGCAATCAAGCGGCAATCAAGTGGCAATCAAATGACAAGCGTCAAGTGTCAGGTGTCAAGTGTCAAGTGACAATCAAGGGTCAATTGTCAATCAAGCGTCAAGTGTCAATCAAGTGTCAATAAAGCGTAAATCAAGTCTCAAGTCTCAAGTGACAAGTGTCAATAAAGTGTCATTTGTCAATCAAGTGTCAAGTGTCAATCAATTGTCATTCAAGTGTCAATCAAGTGTCAATCAAGTATCAATCAAGTATCAATCAAGTATCAATCAAGTATCAATCAAGTGTCAAGTGTCAAGTGATAAGTGTCAATCAAGTGTCAAGTGTCAATCAAGTGTCAATCAAGTGTCAATCAAGTGTCAATCAAGTGTCAATCAAGTATCAATCAAGTTTCAATCAAGTGGCAATCGAGTATCAAATAAATAACAATCAAATGTCAATCAACTGTCAATCAAGTGTCAAGTGACAAGTATCAATCTAGTGTCAAGTGTCAATCAAGTGTCAAGTGTCAATCAAGTGTCAATCAAGTGTCAATCAAGTGTCAATCAAGTATCAATCAAGTATCAAATAAATATCAATCAAGTGTCAATCAAGTGTCAAGTGACAAGTGTCAATCAAGTGTCAATTGTTAATCAAGTGTCAATCAAATATCAATCATAGACCAATCAAGTGTCAAAAGTGTCAAGTGTCAAGTGACAAGTGTCAAACAAGTGTCAATCAATCTGACCCCGACCTTGACCCAGAACTTGACCCCGACCTTGACCTTGACCCTGAAACTGGTTCTGACCGGTTTTGGCCGGTTTTAACCAGTTCTGACTGGTTCTAACCGGTTATAACCAGTAGTATAGAGAGGACCGATATGGGTCCATACTACGTAATCGTCCTGCGTCAGAGGACCGACGCGGTACAATGACCTTAGATGACCCATTGCATGTTTGCACCGTGGGACAATGGGCATCAGTGACCTTAGATGACCCATTGCATGTTTGCAGGATTTTAGGTTGAACTCATTTGACCTTTTTGACTGGAATGATGACGTCACTGTTCAGGTTGAACTCATTTGACCTTTTTGACTGGAATGATGATGTCACTGTTCAGGTTCTACCCATTGCATGTTTGCAGGATTTTAGGTTGAACTCATTTGACCTTTTTGACTGGAATGATGACGTCACTGTTCTACCATGCAGGACGGCCATCTGTTTTTGATTGAACTCATTTGACCTTCGCTTGCAGGATGGACAGATGTTTTTGGTTGAACTCATTTGACCTTTTTTGACTGGATTGATGACGTCATGTTTCTGGTTGAACTTCACTTGCAGGATGATTATCTGTTTTTTGCTCGGTTTGATTTAACCTTTGTTTGACTGGAATGATGACGCCACCATTCCAGTCAGAGTTTTCTTGACTTCAAAACCGGTTCTGACCAGTTCTAACCGGTTCTGACCGGTTCTGACCGGTTCTAACGGTTCTAACCGGTTCTGACCCTTGACCCCAAACTTCAACTTGACCTTGACCCCGACCTTGACCATGAAACCGGTTCTGACCAGTTCTAACCGGTCCTGACCAGTTCTGACCCTTGAGCCCAAACTTGACCTTGACCCTGAACTTCACCCCGACCTCTTCTATTCCTGCTACTACTTCTACTATTACTACTTTCAACACTTTCGAGTGTGGAGAGTGTGAAATCAGTTTTTCTCATATTTATTGATTTATTGAGACATATGAAGATACATAGAATTCAATGTTCTCTATGTTCAGAAATTTTGGAGAATAGTAGAATTCTTAATAGACATATGCGAATACAACATGGGAATTATATTTCTACTCCCGCTGCATCAACATCATCAGCATCTTCTACTGCTGCTTTTTCCTCTCCACATTTCAGGAAAGATGAAAATGTTGAATATGCTAATGATGATGTTACTAGTAAAAGGCAGATCGTTTCAAAGAATGAAACGATCTGTGGTAAACGCTTTCCATCATGGAGACATTTGATCTCACAAAAATGGATTCACCCTTCAGGAGAAACATCTCCGCATCAAGAACCTTGGGTTACAGATTCTAATATTCTCCCACCTTGGGGTGAGGGAGAGGACATTGACATTCCAAATCGCAATACTATTTTAGCTCCTCACATCATGGGAAAAGTTAGAGGAATCTATAACTTCCCTATTCCCGATTTCACTGGGGATACCTCATTGACGATGACACCCATCTTTGTTCTATTTATGAGATAGAAAAAACTTCATCTAAGATTAACTTTGCTTTTGGAATAATTTTGAAATCGATTGAAACCGCTGAATATCGTTATTTCACAGCTTATTTTAATTCAACAATTTTTTATTTTCCCCGCTCTGTTAATAATCACGCTAAAATCAAATAAGCATTATTTGATTTTATTAGAAAGATAGATGTAGAGCGAATTATTCAGTCGATGGGTGAAAATTCCAAATGGTGTAAAGTTTACATTACCAATGTTAATTATTATGTTTTCAGAAAGTCCTTTGTTATTGGGAGAGCGAATGATGTTCCGGATTACATTCATGCAAAGAGATCTATCAGATCCTTTTCGAAAATTAGTAACAATAATAATTTATGTTTTTTTCACTGTTTAGCTCATCATACAGAGAAGAACTTTCAAAAGATGTGAAAGCTTTCTCAGAAATTATGTGATGAATGGTTGTTCTTCTGTAATTCACAATGGATAACTTTTCAGAAGACTAAGAAGAGAAAGTTTGAAGGTGTCAGATTAGAAGATATTCCAACATTGGAGTGTTGTTTTAATATTAGTATAAATGTTTACTCATTGCAAGAAGATGATACATGTATTTCTCTTTATTCCTCTCAATCTAAATCTTTCCAATTCTCATTTTGGATATATCTCTAGTATGGAGTCGTATGCTTGTAGGAATTGTGATTAACTTTTTTGTTTTAAGACAGGAGTTGTAAAGCATGAGAAAGTATGCACAAATAAGGTTAGATTTATATATCCGGGAGGGATGTATTCTCCTTCAAAAACTATCTTTGACGACTTGTGTAATAGTTTAAATATAGATTGTGAACAACATTTACAAAACTTTCCTTGGTTTGCGGTATACGATTTTGAATGTTTACTTCCTGAAAAACCTATTCACCAGGAAAGAGAAGTAAATGAAAGTGGTGATGATGAGAAATGAGCAAAGAAATTTAAGGTGGTGTATAGAGCATAAACCCATTTGTGTTAGCATATCTTCAAACATTCCTGGTTATCTAGAACCCAAATGCATCATTGAAGAAGATTTAAATACATTACTTTCTAAGATGGAGATTTATTTGAGTGAGATACAGGATGCGATGAAAATATTATCAAAAACACGATGGAAGGTGATTCATAGGAGGTTAAATGAGCTATTTATTTCCTATAATTCACCTTCAAGTGCTTACATCCCTATTGTGAGAGTTAGAGAGAGTGAGGGAGATGTTATCAATGACTATGAGCTTGATATCAATGATATCAATGATGATGTTGATATCATTGATGACATTGATATCAATGATGATCTTTTCGCAATTTCCTAATTTACTACGCAAATTTAGATACAAAACCGTGTGTCACAGCAGTAGAAAACATGCTGGCTTTCTATATTTCTTTACATATCGATCCTCTAAAAACATCTATCTCAGCACCAGGTATAGCTCGCAGATTATTATTCCAATCAGCTAAGGAAAACGAATGCTTCTTTTCAAGTTTTTGTGAACGAGATGCTGATCTATATACCAAAATTAAAACTTGCGCCTTTGGGGGACCAAGTATAATTTTTAAAAGATATGCTAAGGTGGGAGAGACTTTCCTACGCAATAACCCCGAGAAACCTTGTCGATCTATTCAGGGATATGATTCTAATGCGATGTATTTATATTGCCTCTCTCAAAAACTCCCAATTTTATTCCCATTTAGACGAAAGTTGGAGAATAACTTTAAACCTCAATGCAACTGGAAACATCTTGATATGTATAAATGGATGAATTGGAAATCACGAGAAAGCAATATTAGGATTGAACATAAGCTTAACACTGGAAAAGAGGTGCAGATTGGTCCATATTTTGCTGATGGATACTGTCGAGAAAACAATACTATCTATGAATATAACGGATGTTGGTTTCATGGACATCCTGCCAGTGAGTGTTCATTTTCTCCTTCCATTAGAAGCTCAATTATCAAATCACAGAAAGAGAAACATCTTTACACGCTAGCCAGAGAATACTATATTCAACAATGTGGTTTTAATTTGATTACAATATACGAATGTGCATTTAAAAAACCTTTACAAGAGAATTTGAGTATATCGCAAGCTGCAAATGAAATTCTTCCTCCATTTTATATCAAACATCCTCACAGCATTTCTGTGGAAACTATTTTGATCGCTGTTGAAAGCGGAGAGCTGACGGGAATGGTGGAAGTAGATATTCACGTTCCCGACATATGGCCGAAAGGGAAGGAGCAAAAGCTTTCCCCTAAGGAATTCTTCTCAGAAATGGCTCCTATATTTTGTAATGTAGATATTCCATTTGGTGAGTGGAGTCCCCTGATGCGTCAATTTGCATTTAAGAAAAGCTCGAAAGGCTTCTGGTCGGAGGTCTCCGAGGAGAGCGTATTTTGCTCGCTACTAATCTATTGCAATTTTATCTTAAGATGGGGCTTGTGGTCACAAAGATTTGGGAAGTGATCGAGTGGAGATTAGAATATTGCTTTAGAGGTTTCTGCGAGTTCATTACTAATGCTCGTAGGGAGGCGGATTCAAACCCCGATTTTCAAATTAAGGGGGAGACTGCTAAGGTTATGGGAAATGCGAGTTATGGAAGTCTCGTAATGGATAAGTCAAAACATGTTAATGTATCTTATGTGAGGAGTATTCAGAAGGCGAAGCTAGCTGTTAATTCAAAATTATTCAAAATATGACTGAACTAGATGATGAAACTTTTGAGATTGAACAGTGCAATCATCATAATCCTCATCAAACTGATGAGGATTATGATGAGGATCGATTGTTACAATTGAAGATGATAATCAAGCTTTTCAGGGTATGAGTGGAATCACAGGTAGTGGAAAAACATCATTGATTCATAGGATATTATCCGAACATCGAACGCTATTTGAGATTCCTGTTGATAAAATGCTCTATAACAATAGAGTTGAGCAACCGTTGTTTGATAAAATGGATGCAGAGCTTACAGATATTGAATTTATGGAGGGCATTTAAATGCTTTTTCTGATCTTTCTCAACACAATTTGATTATACTAGATGACTTAAATGAAGAAGTGGTGAATAAGTTAGTAAGTTAGTAAGTTTAGTCAGTAAGTTTAGTCATCATCGAGGATGTTCAGTGATTATGGTTAGTCATAATCTTTATGAACAGGGGAAGTGTTCACGGACCATTTCTCTGAATGTTCAATATATGATTATAATGAATAATTCGAGAGATATGAGACAAATTCAGCGAGTAGCGACTCAGACAAATTTGGGTAAACTGCTGTTGGAAAGTTATAAGGATGCTGTTGAGTCTAAAAAATTCGGATATTTATTGATTTGTCTACACCCACGCGATGTGGTAGATATTTCTGCATCTACTCGTTTGCGATCAAAACTCCATACTAATATATTTTTGGGAGAGGATTTAATTTCCTATTTACCTAAGTGAATAAAATAAAATAAAATAAAATAAAATATGAAGGATTATATTTATGGATGGATGAGAGTCTCTATCCAATTGAATGTGAGTGTATATGGAGCTTCATACACAATCTTTCATTCATTCATTCATTTATTCATTCATTCTTTCATTCAGGAATCACACACACACACTCGAATCCCACATTTTAGTTATTTATACCTAAATTGCCCCTTCCTTAAGCATAAGAAACTAATTCACTATCTTATTCATCTGAATGAACACGCAAGATTACGCCTGCTTCAGTTACATCATAAAAAACTGTGTGCGATTTTTATTTCAATTAAGTCAAGATTGTTAGGGGTTTTATCATGAGGAAGTATGTAACCATAACATATGATTCCTACCTTCGATATAAGAAGGAGGAGGGGACTAAAAACAATATCATAACACCCAGTGAACTTATTGATGATGATGATGCAGTTGACATTGATAAAGATGTTATTGATAAATTTGCTATCAATAAAAATCCCCACCAGAAGAAGAACAAAAAGTCAAGGAAAAAAGAGCAACCTTTGAGTCATCCTGCCGCCTCTGCTCCTCCTCTATACGATGCGATCGACGAGAGGGCATCGTTTTTGACGCCGGCGACGACGACGACGTCACCATCGTCTCATCTTCCTCCTCCTCCTCCTCCTGGAATACCGAGAACAAGTGGTGTAGAGAAAAAAAAAAAAGATTATCAATAAGGAAAAGATTAAGAAGGTTAGATCACTGATGCTAAATTCACTTTCAACAAAATCTTCACATTTGTAGAGACTATGGCCTTAGTTCCGCTAGGTACAAGCTCTAACAGCTGGGTGCTTCATTCTAATGCTAAGTATATCACAGCATTCAAAAAACCTAAGAATAGCTTTAAAACTATTTTCAGCTTGAAGCATGTAAAGACATCTTCACCCAAAATTGAGATGGTTTCACCAGTTAGTCATGTATTAGAGCAAACCAAGGAGAAGCAGGAGCGAATAAATCTAACGACAGAAAACATGGTGGGGGAGATCAATCACAGCACGATTCCCTCTAAGAAGAAAAAGAGAAAAGATGAGAAAAGCGGAAGTAGGAAGAAGAAGAAGAGAGAAATGCATCAATCTACTATAAGTAGATTGATGCAGGAACGCATGCGTCAGTTGAATGGAGGAATAAAAGGGAGTGAAGAGAAGAACAAAAAGAAGAAGAAGAAGAAGAAGGATCAAACGAAACGCAAATCTCAATCCCTACATTCTAACATTTCAAACGAAAGAATAAGAAATGAGAAGTGAGAAGTAGAAGAGTGAGATTGCGAGTTTGAGAGATTGTGATAGAAAGATCACAATTTCATTAATAAAATTATAAAATGCAGCAGGAATATCTCCTACAGGATGCGGTTGAGGGATATACCGAGAGACTGGATATTTTCTCCAAACCGCGTATGGATGCAGGGGTCTTGTACTCGGATTATGTTCAGATTCACCCTACGTCCACCATTTCCAATGAGGGATCGATTCTATTCAAAGTCTCAATACAAGGAATTTACAGATGACGATTTCAATGAAAATCGTTAAATCGGACAACTCCCCAGTGGCGACTACTGATGATGCTGCTGAATGCCACAATTAATAATTCTTACATCAACTCCGATGTCGGTGGTTTATATGCTCAAAAGAATTACAATAAATCATTATTTGGCAAAAATACGGGGTTGAATTCTAGTTATAATAGAATGAAAGGATACTTTCCGGATGAAGATCATGTTGAATTGGTGAATATTATTCCCAAAGAATCAGCCCCTTCCTTTAATGCGAGATTGAATGTGTGTCATAAACTCACCAATAAGGGGCAAGTAGCAGAATTTAAAGGTCCTCTAGGATTAGATCTTATCGATGATTTAGATAAGATTTTAGTGAATGGATGTCAAAATCATCAACTGGGACCTTTAGCAATGTTCTGGTGCAATATCAAAATCATATTTCAATATCACCTATTTGGTGCAGAATCGTGGGTTAGTCATGGTCATCGTTTCGAGGCTATATCGACAATAAGTCAATGTCACTAATTTCCTTCAAAATCATCAACTCGGACCTTTAGCAATGTTCTGGTGCAATATCAAAATCATATTTCAATATCACCTCTTTGGTGCAGAATCGTGGGTTAGTCATGGTCATTGTTTCGAGGCTATATCGACAATAATTCAATGTCACTAATTTTCTTCAAAATCATCAACTAGGACCTTTAGCAATGTTCTGGTGCAATATCAAAATCATATTTCAATATCACCTATTTGGTGCAGAATCGTGGGTTAGTCATGGTCATCGTTTCGAGGCTATATCGACAATAATTCAATGTCACTAATTTTCTTCAAAATCATCAACTAGGACCTTTAGCAATGTTCTGGTGCAATATCAAAATCATATTTCAATATCACCTATTTGGTGCAGAATCGTGGGTTAGTCATGGTCATCGTTTCGAGGCTATATCGACAATAATTCAATGTCACTAATTTTCTTCAAAATCATCAACTAGGACCTTTAGCAATGTTCTGGTGCAATATCAAAATCATATTTCAATATCACCTATTTGGTGCAGAATCGTGGGTTAGTCATGGTCATCGTTTCGAGGCTATATCGACAATAATTCAATGTCACTAATTTTCTTCAAAATCATCAACTAGGACCTTTAGCAATGTTCTGGTGCAATATCAAAATCATATTTCAATATCACCTATTTGGTGCAGAATCGTGGGTTAGTCATGGTCATCGTTTCGAGGCTATATCGACAATAATTCAATGTCACTAATTTTCTTCAAAATCATCAACTAGGACCTTTAGCAATGTTCTGGTGCAATATCAAAATCATATTTCAATATCACCTATTTCGTGCAGAATCGTGGGTTAGTCATGGTCATCGTTTCGAGGCTATATCGACAATAATTCAATGTCACTAATTTTCTTCAAAATCATCAACTAGGACCTTTAGCAATGTTCTGGTGCAATATCAAAATCATATTTCAATATCACCTATTTGGTGCAGAATCGTGGGTTATATCGACAATAATTCAATGTCACTAATTTTCTTCAAAATCATCAACTAGGACCTTTAGCAATGTTCTGGTGCAATATCAAAATCATATTTCAATATCACCTATTTGTGCAGAATCGTGGGTTAGTCATGGTCATCGTTTCGAGGCTATATCGACAATAATTCAATGTCACTAATTTTCTTCAAAATCATCAACTAGGACCTTTAGCAATGTTCTGGTGCAATATCAAAATCATATTTCAATATCACCTATTTGGTGCAGAATCGTGGGTTAGTCATGGTCATCGTTTCGAGGCTATATCGACAATAATTCAATGTCACTAATTTTCTTCAAAATCATCAACTAGGACCTTTAGCAATGTTCTGGTGCAATATCAAAATCATATTTCAATATCACCTATTTGGTGCAGAATCGTGGGTTAGTCATGGTCATCGTTTCGAGGCTATATCGACAATAATTCAATGTCACTAATTTTCTTCAAAATCATCAACTAGGACCTTTAGCAATGTTCTGGTGCAATATCAAAATCATATTTCAATATCACCTATTTGGTGCAGAATCGTGGGTTAGTCATGGTCATCGTTTCGAGGCTATATCGACAATAATTCAATGTCACTAATTTTCTTCAAAATCATCAACTAGGACCTTTAGCAATGTTCTGGTGCAATATCAAAATCATATTTCAATATCACCTATTTCGTGCAGAATCGTGGGTTAGTCATGGTCATCGTTTCGAGGCTATATCGACAATAATTCAATGTCACTAATTTTCTTCAAAATCATCAACTAGGACCTTTAGCAATGTTCTGGTGCAATATCAAAATCATATTTCAATATCACCTATTTCGTGCAGAATCGTGGGTTAGTCATGGTCATCGTTTCGAGGCTATATCGACAATAATTCAATGTCACTAATTTTCTTCAAAATCATCAACTAGGACCTTTAGCAATGTTCTGGTGCAATATCAAAATCATATTTCAATATCACCTATTTCGTGCAGAATCGTGGGTTAGTCATGGTCATCGTTTCGAGGCTATATCGACAATAATTCAATGTCACTAATTTTCTTCAAAATCATCAACTAGGACCTTTAGCAATGTTCTGGTGCAATATCAAAATCATATTTCAATATCACCTATTTGGTGCAGAATCGTGGGTTAGTCATGGTCATCGTTTCGAGGCTATATCGACAATAATTCAATGTCACTAATTTTCTTCAAAATCATCAACTAGGACCTTTAGCAATGTTCTGGTGCAATATCAAAATCATATTTCAATATCACCTATTTGGTGCAGAATCGTGGGTTAGTCATGGTCATCGTTTCGAGGCTATATCGACAATAATTCAATGTCACTAATTTTCTTCAAAATCATCAACTAGGACCTTTAGCAATGTTCTGGTGCAATATCAAAATCATATTTCAATATCACCTATTTGGTGCAGAATCGTGGGTTAGTCATGGTCATCGTTTCGAGGCTATATCGACAATAATTCAATGTCACTAATTTTCTTCAAAATCATCAACTAGGACCTTTAGCAATGTTCTGGTGCAATATCAAAATCATATTTCAATATCACCTATTTGGTGCAGAATCGTGGGTTAGTCATGGTCATCGTTTCGAGGCTATATCGACAATAATTCAATGTCACTAATTTTCTTCAAAATCATCAACTAGGACCTTTAGCAATGTTCTGGTGCAATATCAAAATCATATTTCAATATCACCTATTTGGTGCAGAATCGTGGGTTAGTCATGGTCATCGTTTCGAGGCTATATCGACAATAATTCAATGTAACTAATTTTCTTCAAAATCATCAACTAGGACCTTTAGCAATGTTCTGGTGCAATATCAAAATGATATTTCAATATCACCTATTTGGTGCAGAATCGTGGGTTAGTCATGGTCATCGTTTCGAGGCTATATCGACAATAATTCAATGTCACTAATTTTCTTCAAAATCATCAACTAGGACCTTTAGCAATGTTCTGGTGCAATATCAAAATCATATTTCAATATCACCTAATTGGTGAAGAATCGTGGGTTAGTCATGGTCATCGTTTCGAGGCTATATCGACAATAATTCAATGTCACTAATTTTCTTCAAAATCATCAACTAGGACCTTTAGCAATGTTCTGGTGCAATATCAAAATCATATTTCAATATCACATATTTCGTGAAGAATCATGGGTTAGTCATGGTCATCGTTTCGAGGCTATATCGACAATAATTCAATGTCACTAATTTTCTTCAAAATCATCAACTAGGACCTTTACCAATGTTCTGGTGCAATATCAAAATCATATTTCAAGATCACCTATTTCGTGCAGAATCGTGGGTTAGTCATGGTCATCGTTTCGAGGCTATATCGACAATAATTCAATGTCACTAATTTTCTTCAAAATCATCAACTAGGACCTTTAGCAATGTTCTGGTGCAATATCAAAATCATATTTCAATATCACCTATTTGGTGCAGAATCGTGGGTTAGTCATGGTCATCGTTTCGAGGCTATATCGACAATAATTCAATGTCACTAATTTTCTTCAAAATCATCAACTAGGACCTTTAGCAATGTTCTGGTGCAATATCAAAATCATATTTCAATATCACCTATTTCGTGCAGAATCGTGGGTTAGTCATGGTCATCGTTTCGAGGCTATATCGACAATAATTCAATGTCACTAATTTTCTTCAAAATCATCAACTAGGACCTTTAGCAATGTTCTGGTGCAATATCAAAATCATATTTCAATATCACCTATTTGGTGCAGAATCGTGGGTTAGTCATGGTCATCGTTTCGAGGCTATATCGACAATAATTCAATGTCACTAATTTTCTTCAAAATCATCAACTAGGACCTTTAGCAATGTTCTGGTGCAATATCAAAATCATATTTCAATATCACCTATTTGGTGCAGAATCGTGGGTTAGTTATGGTCATCGTTTCGAGGCTATATCGACAATAATTCAATGTCACTAATTTTCTTCAAAATCATCAACTAGGACCTTTAGCAATGTTCTGGTGCAATATCAAAATCATATTTCAATATCACCTATTTGGTGCAGAATCATGGTCATCGTTTCGAGGCTATATCGACAATAATTCAATGTCACTAATTTTCTTCAAAATCATCAACTAGGACCCTTAGCAATGTTCTGGTGCAATATCAAAATCATATTTCAATATCACCTAATTGGTGCAGAATCGTGGGTTAGTCATGGTCATCGTTTCGAGGCTATATCGACAATAATTCAATGTCACTAATTTTCTTCAAAATCATCAACTAGGACCTTTAGCAATGTTCTGGTGCAATATCAAAATCATATTTCAATATCACCTATTTGGTGCAGAATCGTGGGTTAGTCATGGTCATCGTTTCGAGGCTATATCGACAATAATTCAATGTCACTAATTTTCTTCAAAATCATCAACTAGGACCTTTAGCAATGTTCTGGTGCAATATCAAAATCATATTTCAATATCACCTATTTGGTGCAGAATCGTGGGTTAGTCATGGTCATCGTTTCGAGGCTATATCGACAATAATTCAATGTCACTAATTTTCTTCAAAATCATCAACTAGGACCTTTAGCAATGTTCTGGTGCAATATCAAAATCATATTTCAATATCACCTATTTCGTGCAGAATCGTGGGTTAGTCATGGTCATCGTTTCGAGGCTATATCGACAATAATTCAATGTCACTAATTTTCTTCAAAATCATCAACTAGGACCTTTAGCAATGTTCTGGTGCAATATCAAAATCATATTTCAATATCACCTATTTGGTGCAGAATCGTGGGTTAGTCATGGTCATCGTTTCGAGGCTATATCGACAATAATTCAATGTCACTAATTTTCTTCAAAATCATCAACTAGGACCTTTAGCAATGTTCTGGTGCAATATCAAAATCATATTTCAATATCACCTATTTGGTGCAGAATCGTGGGTTAGTCATGGTCATCGTTTCGAGGCTATATCGACAATAATTCAATGTCACTAATTTTCTTCAAAATCATCAACTAGGACCTTTAGCAATGTTCTGGTGCAATATCAAAATCATATTTCAATATCACCTATTTGGTGCAGAATCGTGGGTTAGTCATGGTCATCGTTTCGAGGCTATATCGACAATAATTCAATGTCACTAATTTTCTTCAAAATCATCAACTAGGACCTTTAGCAATGTTCTGGTGCAATATCAAAATCATATTTCAATATCACCTATTTGGTGCAGAATCGTGGGTTAGTCATGGTCATCGTTTCGAGGCTATATCAACAATAATTCAATGTCACTAATTTTCTTCAAAATCATCAACTAGGACCTTTAGCAATGTTCTGGTGCAATATCAAAATCATATTTCAATATCACCTATTTGGTGCAGAATCGTGGGTTAGTCATGGTCATCGTTTCGAGGCTATATCGACAATAATTCAATGTCACTAATTTTCTTCAAAATCATCAACTAGGACCTTTAGCAATGTTCTGGTGCAATATCAAAATCATATTTCAATATCACCTATTGGTGCAGAATCGTGGGTTAGTCATGGTCATCGTTTCGAGGCTATATCGACAATAATTCAATGTCACTAATTTTCTTCAAAATCATCAACTAGGACCTTTAGCAATGTTCTGGTGCAATATCAAAATCATATTTCAATATCACCTATTTGGTGCAGAATCGTGGGTTAGTCATGGTCATCGTTTCGAGGCTATATCGACAATAATTCAATGTCACTAATTTTCTTCAAAATCATCAACTAGGACCTTTAGCAATGTTCTGGTGCAATATCAAAATCATATTTCAATATCACCTATTTGGTGCAGAATCGTGGGTTAGTCATGGTCATCGTTTCGAGGCTATATCGACAATAATTCAATGTCACTAATTTTCTTCAAAATCATCAACTAGGACCTTTAGCAATGTTCTGGTGCAATATCAAAATCATATTTCAATATCACCTATTTGGTGCAGAATCGTCATGGTCATCGTTTCGAGGCTATATCGACAATAATTCAATGTCACTAATTTTCTTCAAAATCATCAACTAGGACCTTTAGCAATGTTCTGGTGCAATATCAAAATCATATTTCAATATCACCTATTTGGTGCAGAATCGTGGGTTAGTCATGGTCATCGTTTCGAGGCTATATCGACAATAATTCAATGTCACTAATTTTCTTCAAAATCATCAACTAGGACCTTTAGCAATGTTCTGGTGCAATATCAAAATCATATTTCAATATCACCTATTTGGTGCAGAATCGTGGGTTAGTCATGGTCATCGTTTCGAGGCTATATCGACAATAATTCAATGTCACTAATTTTCTTCAAAATCATCAACTAGGACCTTTAGCAATGTTCTGGTGCAATATCAAAATCATATTTCAATATCACCTATTTCGTGCAGAATCGTGGGTTAGTCATGGTCATCGTTTCGAGGCTATATCGACAATAATTCAATGTCACTAATTTTCTTCAAAATCATCAACTAGGACCTTTAGCAATGTTCTGGTGCAATATCAAAATCATATTTCAATATCACCTATTTCGTGCAGAATCGTGGGTTAGTCATGGTCATCGTTTCGAGGCTATATCGACAATAATTCAATGTCACTAATTTTCTTCAAAATCATCAACTAGGACCTTTAGCAATGTTCTGGTGCAATATCAAAATCATATTTCAATGTCACCTATTTCGTGTAGAATCGTGGGTTAGTCATGGTCATCATTTCGATGCTATATCGACCATAATTCAATGTCACTAATTTTCTTCAAAATCATCAACTAGGACCTTTAGCAATGTTCTGGTGCAATATCAAAATCATATTTCAATATCACCTATTTCGTGCAGAATCGTGGGTTAGTCATGGTCATCGTTTCGAGGCTATATCGACAATAATTCAATGTCACTAATTTTCTTCAAAATCATCAACTAGGACCTTTAGCAATGTTCTGGTGCAATATCAAAATCATATTTCAATATCACCTATTTCGTGCAGAATCGTGGGTTAGTCATGGTCATCGTTTCGAGGCTATATCGACAATAATTCAATGTCACTAATTTTCTTCAAAATCATCAACTAGGACCTTTAGCAATGTTCTGGTGCAATATCAAAATCATATTTCAATATCACCTATTTCGTGCAGAATCGTGGGTTAGTCATGGTCATCGTTTCGAGGCTATATCGACAATAATTCAATGTCACTAATTTTCTTCAAAATCATCAACTAGGACCTTTAGCAATGTTCTGGTGCAATATCAAAATCATATTTCAATATCACCTATTTCGTGCAGAATCGTGGGTTAGTCATGGTCATCGTTTCGAGGCTATATCGACAATAATTCAATGTCACTAATTTTCTTCAAAATCATCAACTAGGACCTTTAGCAATGTTCTGGTGCAATATCAAAATCATATTTCAATATCACCTATTTGGTGCAGAATCGTGGGTTAGTCATGGTCATCGTTTCGAGGCTATATCGACAATAATTCAATGTCACTAATTTTCTTCAAAATCATCAACTAGGACCTTTAGCAATGTTCTGGTGCAATATCAAAATCATATTTCAATATCACCTATTTGGTGCAGAATCGTGGGTTAGTCATGGTCATCGTTTCGAGGCTATATCGACAATAATTCAATGTCACTAATTTTCTTCAAAATCATCAACTAGGACCTTTAGCAATGTTCTGGTGCAATATCAAAATCATATTTCAATATCACCTATTTGGTGCAGAATCGTGGGTTAGTCATGGTCATCGTTTCGAGGCTATATCGACAATAATTCAATGTCACTAATTTTCTTCAAAATCATCAACTAGGACCTTTAGCAATGTTCTGGTGCAATATCAAAATCATATTTCAATATCACCTATTTGGTGCAGAATCGTGGGTTAGTCATGGTCATCGTTTCGAGGCTATATCGACAATAATTCAATGTCACTAATTTTCTTCAAAATCATCAACTAGGACCTTTAGCAATGTTCTGGTGCAATATCAAAATCATATTTCAATATCACCTATTTGGTGCAGAATCGTGGGTTAGTCATGGTCATCGTTTCGAGGCTATATCGACAATAATTCAATGTCACTAATTTTCTTCAAAATCATCAACTAGGACCTTTAGCAATGTTCTGGTGCAATATCAAAATCATATTTCAATATCACCTATTTGGTGCAGAATCGTGGGTTAGTCATGGTCATCGTTTCGAGGCTATATCGACAATAATTCAATGTCACTAATTTATTCACTAAGGCGGAGACAGCAGTTCCATAGAGTGGTTTTTTATTTTCTTCGTTAAGAGATTTACATGTCGGGTGTTGTCTTATCTGGGTGCTAGCCCTTAGTGTTTTGTTCGTCCCGTGGGGTTTTTGATCCCAGTGGTGGTATGTGGGGACCGGATTCGAGCCCTTTACCCTTCCCGTGGTCTTTGTGAGGTGTGGGTGGGTGGGTTGAAGTTAGGGTTGGAGTTGTCCGATCGGGAGCTGGAGGGGTTGTGGCCGTGGAGGCGGGTGGAGTTTTAACGGTCACGTGTTCTTTTTGGCGGGAGTGGGTCGCGTCCTCCTCCTGTGGGTGGAGGGGGGTACCCAGGGTTAACGCTAGGTGGCGGCAGAGTGCTGGGCGTATGGCTGTTCTATATCAAGGCGGAGTGGGGTCGGGTCTTGTCGGGGGTTCCGTCCCCGCCCAGTGAATTAGACATGTTACGTTAACATGCACAATTCACTAAGGCGGAGACAGCAGTTCCATAGAGTGGTTTTTTATTTTCTTCGTTAAGAGATTTACATGTCGGGTGTTGTCTTATCTGGGTGCTAGCCCTTAGTGTTTTGTTCGTCCCGTGGTTTTTTTTGATCCCAGTGGTGGTATGTGGGGACCGGATTCGAGCCCTTTACCAAATATGGAGGAGAGGGCTCGTGGTCCGGCGGTGATTTGGCCCCGCGGGACATAGGTATGAACGGAGGCTGAGGACCACGTCCCCAGCTCCATGATTGCCCCGAGGGGGGCCCCGGATGCGGCGCAGGCCTGGGCCCCCCCTCTCCTGAGGCTGTGCAGTGTGTACTTGTCTGCCTGTTCGTTCCCGGAGGCCGCCAGGGCCATCCTGAGCGCTCCTAGGAGCGCTGGGGTGAGAAGGGGAGCCCCCCCCCCCACTTGGAAGGCCGGCCCGAGTGGGCGTGGCCGTTGGTAGGCGACGTAGTCTAGCCAGGCTGCTAGTGGGCAGCATGGAGAGCCGGGAATGGCCGGAACTAGCACCCGGTAAGTCTGTCCCGTCCTCCACCTAGTCTTAGTGGAGTGGACGGTGATGGTGAGAGCGGTCGATGAGGGGACAACGTCTCGGGCCTGGATGGTGTGGCCCGGGTCGGTCGTTGCTCCTGTGTGGGCGAGATTTCCTTGACGGAGGAGGGTGTAGTATCCTATCAGGATCGCCGTCTTGAGCACCTTTGCTGTGGGCCCGCGGATGTGAGGTATCGGGACACCTGGAGGAGGTCATGGGGCGTGAGGGGCGGGGCTTGACGGGGGATGTGTGAGGTGAGCCGCTGCACCCCGCGCTTCATTAGCGTGACGGGGTAGGTGCTGAATGCCGAGACGTCTCCCCCGCATATCTGCACCCAGGTCTTTGCCCCGCTCACATAGTTGAGGACCGCTCCTGGCGTCGTTAGTTTTTCTCTCAGGTGTGAGATGTATGCGAGTATGTCGTACTGGGTGGGGTCAAGAGGGTCGGCCTGGTGGTGGTTTGCGAAGTCAATGTACTGCTTTGCTTGGGCCGCTTTGTTCCTCCACGTGCCTGCTGATAGTCCTGCAAAGTACAGGTGGAGGATGCGTTCGTGTTGTTCATCTGTATAACCTGGGGAGGGAGAGCAAATAGGTGTGAGCTACCCAGGTTATCTACAGTCCCGCGGTAATTTCAGTTATTGCTAGGTTTCTACAGAGTGTGGCTGCGACGGCCTGGGCTTTGCTGTCTGTTGCTCGCCTGCTCAGGGCGTCTGCCAGGATGAGTTCAGAGCCGGGCTTGTGGAGTATCTCCACCTCGCATGAGTGTGTTGCGGCAAACAGCCATATCTCTCTGGCGCATGCTGTGAGGGTCTTGTCACAACCGGTGCCGTTGTTGAGGACCTGCTGGCTGGCGGCATTGTCCGTGTTGATGGTTATGTGGTATTTGTCGGGGTGTGGGGGTGCGAGCGCCTTCAGTGCCACGACTAGGTTGATGGCCTCCAGGTGAGCAATGTTCGCCGTGCTGTCCTGTAAGCTGGCTGGGTATTGTTGGCCGTAGTACTCGGTTGGTGAGTATGCCCCGCCCCCTGTGAGGCATGAGTCGCATTCGATCACCCATGGGAGTTTGGGGTCACTTGGGAGTAGGACCAGGCCGTTGGAGCATCTGGCGAACTCCAGGAACCAGCGGATGTCGGCCCGGAGTTCGTCGTGTACCTGTTGACTGCCGCTGAAGGGGGCCTGCCTCAGTGCCTCGCGTATCCTGGCCATGAATCGCCTGGCGGGGATGACGCATTTCGCCACATGTTGGAGGCGGCCCACCAGCCTCTGAAGGTCTTTATGAGTAGCCTGTCTGGGGGCGGCCCATTTTTTGCACTCGGTGAGGGTGTCCTCTAGCTTGTCCGTTGGTATGGTGACCCGCATCCCTTCGATTTCTAGGCGGAAGCCGAGCCACTCGATGACCTTCGTGGGCGGGGTGCACTTCTTTAGGGAGAGGGCCAGGCCGAGCCGGGCTGTGATCTCGAGGCAGTCGTTGTACGCCTTCTCCGCCTCTTCCTTGGTGGGTGCCACGCCCACGAAGTCATCGAGGTAGCAGTGGACAAAGTGGCCCCGCCTCCTCAGGAGGTAGAGGACTGCGTTTGTCGTCCTGGCGCAGGCCATTGAGGATGTGCGGCACCCAAAAGGTGGGGCCACGTCCGTTTAGTACTGACCATCGACCGTTATGCCAAAGAGAGGTGTGGAGAGAGGGCAGGTCCTTAGTTGCCGGTATGCCCTGGCGAGGTCAGCCCCCCATGCATACGCCCCTCGCCCCACCCGGGCCACCTCGTCTGCTGCGTCCATTATCCCGGGGAGGCTGTATGTGCAGTGGCGTCCTTGGTAATGGCCTCTCTTTATCCCGGAGTTTACGCTGCCCCCCTTTGGCCAGCTGAGGTCGACTATGACCCGCCTGTCGGTAGTGTTCTTTTTGGGGCGGGTCATGATGGGGCTTACTTGTGACCAGGGCTTGTTGAACGGCCCGAGGAGTGCTCCGTGGCCTTTCTCAGTTGTTATATAGTCCCTGATGGCGTCCAGTTGGGCTGCGTCCCTCGCGTGGTTAGTCATGGTCGGTGTGGGGGGCGTGGCGGCAGTGTAGTCTGCCGGCCAGCCAAACTCAAGGTAGTCTACTATCTCGTAGTCATGGTATCCGGTGAGCATCCTCCTCCATTGTGGGATGTTCAGGCCAGAGGGTATTGGTATCCTGGCTCCCATGTAGTTGGGGAGGGCTGTTTGGCGTACCGTCTTGTATATTGCAAGGTATTCTGCGTGGTGGGTCCACTGGTCCTCCAGTGGGCGTGGCCAGATGGTGTCAAGTGTGGTACGGTAGTGTTGTGGAGATACCAGGGGGAGGGTCGCGTATCCTTGGCCGTCTTCGTCTGAGTCGGGTGTGTCTGAGACTTTGTGGAGTTCACCCACCATTACTTTGAGGCGCTTGGTGCGTGGCTTCGTTCCCCCATCCGAGCTGGTGCTCGTGTCGGCGTCCGGGTGGTCGTGGGCGTGGTCGCGTCTATGGGGGGGCGTGGCAGTGTTGTGGGTCAGCGGGGTAGTCGCGGCTGTTGTTGTTGTCACCTCGGCCGGCCTCTTTCCAGGTGGCGCCACCTGTGTCACCGTGTGTGCGGTGGCGGCCATGTTCCTCCTGGCTATCACCGCTGGTGCTGCCCCCTGGTGTTTCAGGGGGGGAGCAGGCGCCGGCGACCGTAGTATAGTTTGTACACACACCCTTACACATGCCGGGACACTCGCAGCGGGGGAGTTTCCTCACACCGCCCCCGCTGACTGGTTTTGCCGGTGTGGCGTCGTGCCCTCCGGTGCTGCTGTCGTCGCCATCATCCGTGTGGAGCTCATCTGTCACGTCATTGCATAGGCTACAGTCCGAGACCTCGGCACACACACAATTCGAGAGGTCAGTGTGGCATGCAGTAGGGCTGGCCTCCTGGTCGCCGGCCTCGTGGCTGCTGTCGGCATCACTGTCGGTGGTGGCGAAGTTGCTGTTACATTCGGTGCAGTCCGAGTCATCCGCGCAGATGCAGTTCGTAATATCGTTAGTATGCGTTGTGGTATGTGAGGCACTGCAGTCCATCCCGTTGGTGGCGTGGTTTCTGCTGACCTTGTTCGCCTTAGTGTTAATTAGGTCACCGGGGGTGTGGGGGGTGCCGCTACGCGGTGCGCTGTCAGGTTCGGGGGGGCGTCTCCTCCAGGCGGGGTCTCTGCTGTTGTCGGGTCCGCCTGGGGCGCCACCGGTTGGTTTGTTTACTTTGTGAGTCCTGCACACTGTGGTGTATCTGTTCTGGCGTGCACTGTCGTCTGGCTCCTTGCCCGTGCTGTCAGCTGGGGGGGTGGAGCCGCCTAGCAAAAAACCTGGCTCGTCTGCTGGGTGGCGGGTTCAGAGCTCGACGGTGTCTTTCTCTCCATGAAGCGCTTTTTGTTCATACACGCGCGTTCCTGGTGGCTGTTGGACCTGTGGTATTTGTTCGCACACCACGCGCATATGTGGACTTTTCGGTCGGGCTGTTGGCCGTGCGACGCCGTGAAGCCACAGTCGTTACCCCAGTTCCAGACGTGGCAGGGCTTCCCGTCTGTCTCTTTATTAAAGTCTGTTTTTGCGTCATTCGCGCTGTTAGTTGCGTACCCACTCGACTTTGCACCATTATAGTTAGTACGTTGTGTTTGTTTCGTTGCCAGACGCGTGCCCACTACGCAGGCATCCCTCTGGATGTCCTTGATGGCGTACTGATCCGCCCATCCGTGTGGCAGCCGACCGTCGTCAATCATGTCGAACACCTGCTCGGACCATTGCCGGCAGGTGTTCCAGTCCCAGACGGTGGCCATTGTCATCAGCTGATTGTGGTGCTCCAGCATGTGTGGCTTCCAGTCATGGGGGACTGCTGCGTCCTTCCCCATCCTGAACAGAGCCGCGCAGTACTCGGGCCAGGTCGCATCGCCCAGGCCTACCTTCTCGCGTTTGGTGCCACGTATCACATAGAGATGAGGAAGGAATTTGGGTTTACCTCTTTTACGGCCGAGTGCTGAACCTGCTGCTGCGAGCATCTCGTTGATGGCTTCCGCGCGGTCAGTGCTGTGAGTCTCATAGTCCGGGGCGGCGTATTGGCCGTATCCTGCTTGTATATTACTATCCTCCGTGTAAGCATCACTGAAGTGGGTGGCATTGTGGGTTGTGGGGTGTGCAGCTAGGGGAGGCTGCCGTTGGTGGTAAGCGGCCTGGGGGGCCGAGCACGTCACGACCGGTGTGAGCATGGGCTGAGCCGGGGGACTGTTGATGGTTGGTGCTCCGACCGTTGAGGCTGTGGTCGGAGGGGCGCGTGGCGTCACTCCTTGCGCTCGGCGTTGCTGGATTGTAGTTTCTGTGGCAGCGCCCATCCTTGCATCCACGGTTGCAAGTATGTCCGTGCGGAGGTCCTTTATCTGATCGGCCATCATCGCCTGTATGGCCTCCAGGATGCCACTACCCATGCCGCTGGTGTCCGCTGAGGGCTGTGGCGGTTCTTGTGACAGTGGTTGTTGTGACTGCGGTGGTGGTGACAGCGTCTGGTTGTCGGCCGTGTTATCTGCATCGCACAGATTATCCGTGGCTTCCTTCCTCCCGGTGATAGTTTTCTTTGGGCGTCCTCGCCCTTTTGGTGGGTTGTTGTTACCGCCCTTTTTTGGTGTGTTGCATGCTGATTTGCGTGGGGTCGGCATTATTTTCGTTGCGTTGCGTTACGTTGCGTGAAGTTAGGGTTGGAGTTGTCCGATCGGGAGCTGGAGGGGTTGTGGCCGTGGAGGCGGGTGGAGTTTTAACGGTCACGTGTTCTTTTTGGCGGGAGTGGGTCGCGTCCTCCTTCTGTGGGTGGAGGGGGGTACCCAGGGTTAACGCTAGGTGGCGGCAGAGTGCTGGGCGTATGGGTGTTCTATATCAAGGCGGAGTGGGGTCGGCTCTTGTCGGGGGTTCCGTCCCCGCCCAGTGAATTAGACATGTTACGTTAACA